>CAHIKZ030004366.1:835000-877500 GCA_903632075.3 Acanthosepion pharaonis | reverse complement strand
AATACAGTTATTAATAAGAAGAGTTGAAATTAATGCATGCAAGATTTCTCAGCTCTAACATCACTCCTTCATAGTCAGCCTATAAACTTTTCAGCCCACCTCACATCTAGAAAAAACAATACAGTTATTAATAAGAAGAGTTGAAATTAATGCATGCAAGATTTCACAGCTAAACATCACTCCTTCATAGTCAGCCTATAAACTTTTCAGCCCACCTCACATCTAGAAAGAACAATGCAGTTATTAATAAGAAGAGTTGAAATTAATGCATGCAAGATTTCACAGCTCTAACATCACTCCTTCATAGTCAGCCTATAAACTTTTCAGCCCACCTCACATCTAGAAAGAAACAATACAGTTATTAATAAGAAGAGTTGAAATTAATGCATGCAAGATTTCACAGCTAAACATCACTCCTTCATAGTCAGCCTATAAACTTTTCAGCCCACCTCACATCTAGAAAGAAACAATGCAGTTATTAATAAGAAGAGTTGAAATTAATGCATGCAAGATTTCACAGCTCTAACATCACTCCTTCATAGTCAGCCTATAAACTTTTTCAGCCCCACCTCACATCTAAATGCAGTTATTAATAAGAAGTGTTGAAATTAATGCATGCAAGATTTCACAGCTCTAACATCACTCCTTCATAGTCAGCCTATAAACTTTTCAGCCCACCTCACATCTAGAAAGAAACAATGCAGTTATTAATAAGAAGAGTTGAAATTGATGCATGCAAGATTTCACAGCTCTAACATCACTCCTTCATAGTCAGCCTATAAACTTTTCAGCCCACCACATCTAGAAAGAAACAATGAAGTTGTTAATAAGAAGAGTTGAAATTAATGCATTTTCACAGCTCTAACATCACTCCTTCATAGTCAGCCTATAAACTTTCCAGCCCACCTCACATCTAGAAAGAAAAAACAATGCAGTTATTAATAAGAAGTGTTGAAATTAATGCATGCAAGATTTCATCTAACATCACTCCTTCATAGTCAGCCTATAAACTTTTTCAGCCCACCTCACATCTAGAAAGAAACAATACAGTTATTAATAAGAAGATTGAAATTAATGCATGCAAGATTTCACAGCTCTAACATCACTCCTTCATAGTCAGCCTATAAACTTTTCAGCCCACCTCACATCTAGAAAGAAACAATGAAGTTGTTAATAAGAAGAGTTGAAATTAATGCATGCAAGATTTCACAGCTCTAACATCACTCCTTCATAGTCAGCCTATAAACTTTTCAGCCCACCTCACATCTAGAAAGAAACAATGAAGTTGTTAATAAGAAGAGTTGAAATTAATGCATGCAAGATTTCACAGCTCTTCCTTCATAGTCAGCCTATAAACTTTTCAGCCCACCTCACATCTAGAAAGAAACAATGCAGTTATTAATAAGAAGAGTTGAAATTAATGCATGCAAGATTTCACAGCTCTAACATCACTCCTAATAGTCAGCCTATAAACTTTTCAGCCCACCTCACATCTAGAAAAAGAAACAATGAAGTTGTTAATAAGAAGAGTTGAAATTAATGCATGCAAGATTTCACAGCTCTAACATCACTCCTTCATAGTCAGCCTATAAACTTTCCAGCCCACCTCACATCTAGAAAGAAACAATGCAGTTATTAATAAGAGTTAAAATTAATGCATGCAAGATTTCACAGCTATAACATCACTCCTTCATAGTCAGCCTATAAACTTTTCAGCCTACCTCAAATCTAGAAAGAAACAATGCAGTTATTAATAAGAGTTAAAATTAATGCATGCAAGATTTCACAGCTCTAACATCACTCCTTCATAGTCAGCCTATAAACTTTTCAGCCTACCTCACATCTAGAAAGAAACAATGCAGTTATTAATAAGTTAAAATTAATGCATGCAAGATTTCACAGCTCTAACATCACTCCTTCATAGTCAGCCTATAAACTTTTTCAGCCCACCTCACATCTAGAAAGAAACAATACAGTTATTAATAAGAAGAGTTGAAATTAATGCATGCAAGATTTCACAGCTCTAA
Source organism: Acanthosepion pharaonis (assembly GCA_903632075.3). NCBI lineage: Eukaryota > Metazoa > Mollusca > Cephalopoda > Sepiida > Sepiidae > Acanthosepion > Acanthosepion pharaonis. The sequence continues at coordinate 875,473 of CAHIKZ030004366.1, read as the reverse complement.
CATCACTCCTTCATAGTCAAAACTTTTCAGCCCACCTCACATCTAGAAAGAAACAATGAAGTTGTTAATAAGAAGAGTTGAAATTAATGCATGCAAGATTTCACAGCTCTAACATCACTCCTTCATAGTCAGCCTATAAACTTTCCAGCCCACCTCACATCTAGAAAAGAAACAATGCAGTTATTAATAAGAAGTGTTGAAATTAATGCATCAAGATTTCACAGCTCTAACATCACTCCTTCATAGTCAGCCTATAAACTTTTCAGCCCACCTCACATCTAGAAAGAAACAATGAAGTTGTTAATAAGAAGAGTTTTAATGCATGCAAGATTTCACAGCTCTAACATCACTCCTTCATAGTCAGCCTATAAACTTTCCAGCCCACTCTCACATCTAGAAAAAGAAACAATGCAGTTATTAATAAGAAGTGTTGAAATTAATGCATGCAAGATTTCACAGCTCTAACATCACTCCTTCATAGTCAATAAACTTTTCAGCCCACCTCACATCTAGAAAGAAACAATGAAGTTGTTAATAAGAAGAGTTGGCATGCAAGATTTCACAGCTCTAACATCACTCCTTCATAGTCAGCCTATAAACTTTTCAGCCCACCTCACATCTAGAAAGAAACAATGAAGTTGTTAATAAGAAGAGTTGAAATTAATGCAAAGATTTCACAGCTCTAACATCACTCCTTCATAGTCAGCCTATAAACTTTTCCAGCCCACCTCACATCTAGAAAAGAAACAATGCAGTTATTAATAAGAAGTGTTGAAATTAATGCATTTTCAAAACATCACTCCTTCATAGTCAGCCTATAAACTTTTCAGCCCACCTCACATCTAGAAAAGAAACAATGAAGTTGTTAATAAGAAGAGTTGAAATTAATGCATGCAAGATTTCACAGCTCTAACATCACTCCTTCATAGTCAGCCTATAAACTTTCCAGCCCACCTCACATCTAGAAAGAAACAATGCAGTTATTAATAAGAAGTGTTGAAATTAATGCATGCAAGATTTCACAGCTCTAACATCACTCCTTCATAGTCAGCCTATAAACTTTTCAGCCCACCTCACATCTAGAAAGAAACAATGAAGTTGTTAATAAGAAGAGTTGAAATTAATGCATGCAAGATTTCACAGCTCTAACATCACTCCTTCATAGTCAGCCTATAAACTTTTCAGCCCACCTCACATCTAGAAAGAAACAATGCAGTTATTAATAAGAAGAGTTGAAATTAATGCATGCAAGATTTCACAGCTCTAACATCACCCTTCATAGTCAGCCTTTCACATCTAGAAAGAAACAATGCTTATTAATAAGAAGTGTTTTTGCATGCAAGATTTCACAGCAACATCACTCCTTCATAGTCAGCCTATAAACTTTTCAGCCCACCTCACATCTAGAAAGAAACAATGAAGTTGTTAATAAGAAGAGTTGAAATTAATGCATGCAAGATTTCACAGCTCTAACATCACTCCTTCATAGTCAGCCTATAAACTTTTCAGCCCACCTCACATCTAGAAAAAAAGAAACAATGCAGTTATTAATAAGAAGTGTTGAAATTAATGCATGCAAGATTTCACAGCTCTAACATCACTCCTTCATAGTCAGCCTATAAACTTTCCAGCCTACCTCACATCTAGAAAGAAACAATGCAGTTATTAATAAGAAGTGTTGAAATTAATGCATGCAAGATTTCACAGCTAATCACTCCTTCATAGTCAGCCTATAAACTTTTCAGCCCACCTCACATCTAGAAAGAAACAATGAAGTTGTTAATAAGAAGAGTTGAAATTTATGCATGCAAGATTTCACAGCTCTAACATCACTCCTTCATAGTCAGCCTATAAACTTTCAGCCCACCTCACATCTAGAAAAAAAACAATGCAGTTATTAATAAGAAGTGTTGAAATTAATGCAAAGATTTCACAGCTCTAACATCACTCCTTCATAGTCAGCCTATAAACTTTTCAGCCCACCTCAATCTAGAAAGAAACAATGAAGTTGTTAATAAGAAGAGTTGAAATTAATGCATGCAAGATTTCACAGCTCTAACATCACTCCTTCATAGTCAGCCTATAAACTTTTCAGCCCACCTCACATCTGGAAAGAAACAATGCAGTTATTAATAAGAAGAGTTGAAATTAATGCATGCAAGATTTCACAGCTCTAACATCACTCCTTCATAGTCAGCCTATAAACTTTCCAGCCCACCTCACATCTAGAAAGAAACAATGCAGTTATTAATAAGAAGTGTTGAAATTAATGCATGCAAGATTTCACAGCTCTAACATCACTCCTTCATAGTCAGCCTATAAACTTTCCAGCCCACCTCACATCTAGAAAGAAACAATGCAGTTATTAATAAGAAGTGTTGAAATTAATGCATGCAAGATTTCACAGCTCTAACATCACTCCTTCATAGTCAGCCTATAAACTTTTCAGCCCACCTCACATCTAGAAAGAAACAATGCAGTTATTAATAAGAAGAGTTGAAATTAATGCATGCAAGATTTCACAGCTCTAACATCACTCCTTCATAGTCAGCCTATAAACTTTTCAGCCCACCTCACATCTAGAAAGAAACAATGCAGTTATTAATAAGAAGTGTTGAAATTAATGCATGCAAGATTTCACAGCTCTAACATCACTCCTTCATAGTCAGCCTATAAACTTTTCAGCCCACCTCACATCTAGAAAGAAACAATGCAGTTATTAATAAGAAGAGTTGAAATTAATGCATGCAAGATTTCACAGCTCTAACATCACTCCTTCATAGTCAGCCTATAAACTTTTCAGTCCCATTTCTGTAAATCAAATCACACAAAGGGCGAATATCAGTCTCAGCCCATACTACGATAAAAGGAGATAAAGACCCAACCAAAGACAAAAAAAAGATCGCCACTCAAGCCTATGACAATTTATTTCCATTAATAAACTCTTTTTTTCACTTTTATGAATGGAAGTAGATTCAGAGAATAATCAGAGTTTTTCAGATTTTATCTCAAAGTTTTTGATCAAACACGGATATAATACATCACTGCTTGTTTTTACAAGCCCCGCCACTGACTTTATTTTTTTTTTACTTACAGTAACTTTAGGAAACACTTAAAAGGCTGTCGAATGATTCAAGCTGACACATGCATCATGTAATATATGGTATCAATAGATTGCATATAAATTTTTAATTTACCTTTTTTTATCTTTGGTCTTGTTTTCTTTCGTATTCATTGTTGCTTGGATTTACTTGATTCTCCTACACGAAATGTATGATAGCCGACCATCTCTAACCCTAGTAATGCGTTATGACGCCTCATTTGCAACCACAGTAGCTATCAAGACTAAATCTGCTTAGCAACGTCGTACGGCAACAGAGTAAAAATGATTTTAAATATTTTGATATAATTCCTCAATAGTCAATAAAATAATCATATACTTTGAAACGCAGCTGAATATTTAAAATCCATCGTTACAAAGGCACTACAATATCTTTTTTAATATTTGAGAAATTTTTTTTTTCTTTTTCCAAACGAAATTTAAGTAATTGTGCGTAAAAATACAAAGATGGCTCTCCGATGGATATTTATAGGCACCACCCCCACCAGACAAGGGACGCTGAAACGTTTACTTACATGTCGATTGATAAAAGAGAACAACTTGCCACGTGCGATGTTTAATACTTGCTGTGGTGTCGCCATTGTTTCCAATAGCAGCGCCAGTTATAAAATAATGCAATTAATTTTGTAAATTTTTTTGTAAGAAAGTCTGACCGGCTATTTGAATGTCTTTAAAAATCTAAAATATGAAACTGCTGCAGTTCACAACACTGCCTAGCGTTTCATGAAATGATGTTATTATGTTATTTTAAATGTTTAGTGTTGGTGTCTATTTTAGGTGGGTACGTGTTCACATCTAATTAATTAAAGAAGCATTACATGAATCATTCATACAAAAAACAAATATAGAGGTTAATGATTTAAATGGCGAGAATACATCTTCGCACACAATTTCAATAAGGTACACTAACCCCGAAGCTGTATATGAATGGTATGATCCCTGTTTATAAATTCCAGTTGCATAAGGTCTTTTTTAGTTTTAATATATATATTCATATACAGGTTCAGGGTTAGTGTACCTGATGGAAATTGTTTGCGAAGATGTATTCTCGCCATTTAAATCATTAACCTCTATATTTGTTTTTTGTATGAATGATTCATGTAATTATAAACTGAACTGCACCTATAATCGAAATATATATATATATATATATATATATATATATATATATATATATATATATATATATATATAAACTGTAGTGAAACAAAGTTATCAATGTCTCTTGGGTATGTGCGTTTTCTTTTTCTGGTCCAGAAATTAGGGTAAGCAAGTATAAGTATCATCATAATGGTCGAGCAACCTTGTGCAGAGTGGAAACAACCAAAGAAAAGGTGGGAGTTTGGAAAGAAACGTGCGAGAGCCGTGCATTGGAAAATGGAATGGATAGTTGTACGTCAGTGGACCAGGGAAACGAATGTTACCCAGCAGGGGCGTAATTTCCACGTTCTTGTATATCTTGAAGCAAAGGGGAGAAAAGAGAGCGACGAAGGAAAATGTTTATCTTTTTATAGATTTCAACAGCGCCACCTACTAACGTTTCACGAAGCCAACTGGGGTAATAAAAATTCCAGTTGTTTTATTAATAACATCATGGGAAAATGTTTTTTTATTTATTTATTGTTATTTTATTTATTGATTTTATTTCATTTTCCCACATTGTTAAAGAGAAAAATCATGTTTCGAAAAGTCATCTAATTGGATATTCGCAGAACAGACTTTAGTTAATTATTTCGTTTAAAAATTGTTATTCACCTCAAAGTACATAAACATATTGTCCTAGTCTCATGCATTAAAAACTCCGACATTTGTATATTTTAGCGTGCTCTAAAGTAAGGTCGCGTTTACTTATCATCTCTCAGTTGCGTCTCTGTCTTTGGGCAGAGTACGCTCAGGGACTTCTCTGTCAAAGGACAGAGGGGCAACTGAGGAAAATTATACTGAAGAGGTGTCCAGTCCTGGGGAACAGCTATCCGAGGCCACGCCCTCCCATTGCACAAGAGGGAGGGATCGGTGTTCGCACCGAGGCCAGCGCCACCGACGGTTGCGGGTGCTGAGGGCAATTTTTGTTCCTGTCCCGGGTGTACGCGCTCGGGTCCCCACCTAAAAATAGATCTTGTGTCACATCTCGTCCTAGTGGTTATCTAGTATTATATATAGTATTAATTATAATCAACCTATGAAAAATTATTCACTACTAGCAGTAGAGCCCGGCGTTGCCCGGGGATGTAACAGTAAGATTATCCACCATCATAAAGACTGAAAAATAAAATTGACAAAGATTATTGTTTAAGGTTGATGGACACGCATGTCTTAATTAGTTTTTTTTTTTTTGTTTTGTTTTGTTTCTTCTTAACGAATTGGTCAAACTCAAACAAAAACATTGTTTTCAATCGTTATGAGTCTACCGATTGAATAGAATTTTTATTATAAACAATTGTCTTGTAAATGGAATTTTTAAAGCATTCTGAATGTAAAATAAAAAAAAAAAAAGTGCAAGACAATAAGAAACACTACCTGCCAAAAAAAAAGAGTGAAATTTTGTTGAAATCGGTTAAAAAATGTAGGAAATCCGATCCCATATATAAACGAACAAACACACACACACACAAACAACCTGGGTTTTATAATAAGTATAACTCGACATGAGTTGTCCCCCTTTCATTCTTGCGACAGTGATGCCTCTTAATCGTGTTTTCAAATTGATTTTGTGCAAAAACAATTGTGTCTTTCCAATTTTTACCGCAAGGTAATTTTACGTAGTCCTGTGAAGTTTTGTTAAAATCGGTTGAAAAATGTAGGAAATCCGATCCAATATATAAACGAACAGACACACACACACACACGCACACACACACACACAACCTGGGTTTTATAATAAGTATGATGACTAATGTGTCACTTAGCTGATTGGTGTTATATTCAGCATCTCAACTGTTTCCTTTTTGTAATCGTTCAGTCCATTCGTCAGGAAGTTTCAGCAATGCCGATTTTCGCATTTTTTTTTTTTTTTTTGTTAACGTTGTACTAACTTTGACAGCAATTTGTCGAAAGAAAGTAATGCATGCCGAGTCTAACGTTAGCTTTTTCTGCCGAGGGGGGCGCAGGTTCGAATCGTGCCAGAGAGAAAGAGAGAGCAAATTTTTCTTTAATAAGATTTCTTGAAAATAAATATACTGTTTAATAAATAAACAGAGCATCTAACTCAGATACGAGTATCCACAAAAAAAAAAATAACGTTTAAAATGATAGTAAGTTTGATGCAATTAATGTATGCGTTAGCTATTAGTTTTACGTTGATTTTTCCTCTTTCTCTGTGTGGGCCCGCATGTGTGTGTGTGTGTGATGGTGTGTATGTATATGTGTCAAATGCCGTGGTCATTTCTCCTGTTCATCATTCTCTTCTCTCTTTATACTGTGTGTGTGTGTGATTGTACATATGTGTGTATATACAAGAATTGGCTGATCAACTTTAACGCCACAAAAACTAAATTACTCTCCATTAACCACCATAGAGATCCTTCCCTGTCTCCCATTAAAATGTCTGATAGTCAACTTCCTGAGAGCAACTCCCTGCGTCTGCTCGGTCTCACGCTGACTTCTGACCTGAGATGGAACAAATACATTGAGTCAATTGCTTCTTCCACCGCGAGGAGAGTTGGCTCTCTGTGGCGCTTCAAATATACAAAACAACCATTCGCCCTTGCATGGAGTATTGCTGCTATATATGGGCTGGAGCACCTTCTGCTTACCTCGGAGTTCTTGACAAGATCCAGAGACGGATATGTAATATAATTGCCCCTGATCTAGCGTCTCGTCTGTAGTCACTCTCTCACAGACGCGCCGTCGCCTCTCTCTGTCTTTTTTACAAATACTTCCATGGTAACTGCTCTGATGAGCTGCTTTCACTGGTTCCCAGACTCCATGAATTCAAGCGCCCCACGAGGCTGGCATCCCGTTCCCACCCTTACACCGTAGAAATTTTCAAATGTAGCCGTCTCTTCTACTCCAATAGCTTCATACCTCGCACCTCTCGCCAGTGGAACACCCTCCCCAATTACTGTTTCCCTGAAAGCTATAATCTCCAACTATTCAAATGTAATGTCAATCGACATCTCCAGTTACCTTGATCTACCCACTATCCTTCTCCTCATCCTTTCTTCTATCCCTCCTACCTGCTCTCGCTCCAAATCTTCCGCAACCCCCTGCATCCTAGTGGCTTCACGCCTTGCTTGGGGCGTAATGCTTAAAAAATATATATATAAACATACAGAGACAGAGAGAGAGTATAAGGACACAAGAAAATGATAAAATGACCACGTGATTTGATCAAACAAGGGTTTCCACAAAATAACGTTTAGAATAGTATGGTACCATAAGTTTTTGGTGAGAGTTACCATTCAAAAAATATATAGGACTACTAATGTTTAATTATGTTCATGCTGGCGTTAATCTTTCAATTTTACATGATGTCATCGGAGTTTTTGGCAGAGTTTCCGTTATTTATAACTATTTTAAACAATTTATGATTTATTTTGCTAAATTAATTCCAGGAAACTATAAAGAGGCCTGAACATTGACTTCTACTTTGATTTTATCCTCTTGGGAATTTATATATATATATATATATATATATATATATATATATATATATATATTGTGTGTATTTAGGCAGCATTTTTTCACTGATGCATGTTTCATTAAATAATATAGACAAGTGTTGTCTATTTATTTTATGTAAATTCTTTTCATATCTAAGCTTAATAACATTATCATTAAACGAAAAAAGAAAATCACAATATTGATACATATTTTTAAATCCTACCTATTTCGGCTTATATAAGTCATTATCAAAGATGAAAATTACATTACAATATATTAAGCAATACACGGACAAGACAGTGATGATAGTCTGTGTCTGTTTACATGGAAAATTTCCAAGCAACGACAAACTCATGCATATAAGACGCTGGAAGTGAAAATCGCACCGCAGGTCATAACATCACACATGACCACGCGAGAGTGAAAATGAGAAGTATAAAGTATGGTTAAAGTTATCATTCAAATGTAGTGTCAAGTGTCGTGAAAGAAACTAATTCATCCACAAAACTGATTTTCATAGTGAACTAAAGAATATAAAACAGACACTTATTAATAATAGCTTTCCAAACTATATAGTTGATGAACAAATAAGATGCATCCCTAGAAATCTCAATACTAAGCAAATAGAACATAATACTGCTTCTACTGATCTCAAACATATAAATCTTCTATATCGTAATCAAATGCCTACTAATTATAAACAAGATGAAAATATACTAAAATGTAGTGAATACTAATATATCAACAACAGATCCTAGCAAAAAATTAAGTTAATCATAGACTACATAAAATCTAGTATATCCAATTATTCGCAATGATTCTTCCTTCCTGGTTAGCGATTTGCAAAAAACCAACATAGTTAACAAATTCAAGTGCCCTTGGAGAGATTGTATCTCCAACAAATTAAATTATATTTATGGTGGTCACACCACAAACTCGCTTTCACGACGGTTGACATGAAAACTCTAACATTTTTCTGGAAAATCCTTGTCGAAAAAAAACACAACTATACTTAAATATGAAAACAATAAACAAAAACTAAAAATTCTTGAAGCTATATACATAAAACAGTTGAAACCTAACCTCAACAAAATAAACTATGAAATCCCCACAAATATTCATAAATACCTATAATTTATAACAGAAGCCATTGGTTTATACCAACGGCTTCCCATACTTTATACTTAAATACATATATGTATATACATATATAAAAATATACATATTTACTACATAAACATATATATATATACATATATGCACATACATACATACATGCATATGTATACATTCATATACATACATACATACATACATATACATACATATTTATACATACATATGTATACATACTTATACATACATATGTATATAAACATATACATAAACATATATATTTATATAAACATATATACATAAATATATATATATAAACATATATAAACATATACATATATGTATATATATATGTATATAAACATATATAAACATATACATGTATATAAACATATATAAAACATATACATATGTATACATGAACATATTAATACATATATACATACATATATACATAGATATATACAAACATATGCAAACACATATACTTATATATATATATATATATAAAACACATATACATATATATACACTTATATATACACATGCATTATACATATACACATACATTATATATACATACACACACGTATACATATATACACATATATATACATGCATATATAGACATATACCTATATATACACCTATACATATATATCTACATGCATATAGATATATACATAAATACATGTATATATATCTATATGCATATATACATCTATACGCACACATCCATATATATACACACACATATACATATATACACACACGCATATACATATATACACACACGCATATACATATATACACACATGCATGCATACTCATATATACATATATATATACACACATAGACAAACATACATATATACACTCAAAAGTATATATAGTATAAACGTATATATGCATATACACACACACACATACATATATATATATATAATAATATAAGCTGGCCACTCGTATTCAATGTCACCTGTCTACTATCATGGCTAGCCATCCCTATTGCAGACGCCGTTTATACTGTTACCAAGTAGACATTAGTCATAGTTTCCCCCAAGAGTTTTGTCTACCCAATTTCACTCACAAGGCTTGAGTCAACATGTAGCATGGTTTTCAGGCACTTTGCAAAGTTGCTGGATGCAACACCCCGCCCTATCACCTTAATTCAATAACATCAGTGAGATTTGAACTCAGGTCTCATGGTTAGAATGCTATTGTTGTAACCACTTAGGTACCTCTCCTCTCTCATATATATATATATATATATATATATATATATATATATATATATATATATATATATATATATATATATATATATATATATTTTTTTTTTTTGTATTTGTGTAGAATCTCTAGATTATTCAATTGCTCTTTTTTTTAACATGTCTACACTTGGAATAATTTAATAAGGAAAATGTTTCCTCCAGCACTATTCAAACCCATGTCCCCATCTTGGAAGTGTGTGTGTGTGTGTGTGTGTGAACTATCAAAATTATATAAAATACACAGCAATTCTATAAAATGCTATTATATAAAATTTTTGAATTTTTTGAAAGCAGGAAAATCATTAACACAAAATCTTTTTTTATTGTTTATTAGAAAGTATGATTTTCATGGAATACTCAACAAATAATGATGTTTGAAATACAATTTCAGTTTCTTTACACAGAAAAAGAAAATTTGAACAAAATTTTAACTATGACTTCCGTGAATTTCCTAATAAAAAAATACAAAAAAAAAAACATCAGCGAGAAACTCAGTGTCTTTTTACTTATTTTCTCATACCTGAAGACTTTTCCGCCAATGCATGTTCATGTGTGTTTTCAGATTTGAAATCTGTGTGAATTTGGACCCACAAATTTCACAGTGGAATGGCTTTTCTCCTGTGTGTATTCGCATGTGTGTTTTCAAATGTGAAGATAGAGAAAATTTTGACCCACAAATCTCGCAAGGGTACGGTTTTTCTCCAGTGTGCATGTGCATGTGCCTCTTCAGATTTGAAGAAACTGCAAATTTTGCTCCACAAATGTCACACTGGAAGGGTTTTTCCCCAGTATGAATGTACATGTGTTTTCTCAAATCTGAATTATCAGAAAATCTTGCCTCACAAAATTCACACTGGAAGGGTTTTTCTCCAGTATGGATAAGAATGTGTCTTTTCAAATTGGATTTGCTTGTAAATTTCGATTCACAAATATCACATTGGAATGGCTTTTCCTTTGAATGCGTTCGCAAGTGTGTTCTTAAATTTGAAGAAGCAGAGAATGTTGACCCGCAAATTTCACAGAGGAAAGGCTTTTCTCCAGTGTGTATATGCATGTGTGTTCTCAGATTACAGGAAACAGCGAATTTTGCAGAACAGATACCACATTGGAAAGGTTTCTCTCCAGTGTGTGTGCGAACGTGCACTTTCAATGTAGAGTTATCTGAAAACTTTGACCCACAAATTTCACAGTGGAAGGGTTTTTCTCCTGCTGAAGTCCGAGAATAGTCTGTGGCACGTGAATTCTGGATACAGGGTAATGGTTTCTCCTGAGAGTGCATTTCCATGTGCTGAACCAAATGAGTACTGTAAAAAAATTCTTCCCTACATATATTACACTTCAAAACCTCCTTTCGTGCTTGTTCGCTAGCGGAGTCAGAATTCGAAGTATCAACTTCCTGCTTAATATCGAGAACACGTGTTTCCATTCCCAATGTTTATTATTCAGAAGAAGAAAAAAAAAAAAAAAAAAAAGAGAGCAGAATAAAATTTCTCCCTCTATTTTAATAGATTTTACTTTTTATGTGAAATTTGTAGCCATTTTTTTCTTTATTTTCCTCTCAACTCTTCTTTTTTTTTCTAATCAGGATCCTTTGTCTAATTTTAGATCTTCTGATATGTAAAACTCCTTCATTGATTTTATATTTTCATTTGAAATGATGACATCTGTGAACTGCAGGAGTATGATTTCTCTTCTGGATCTTTAAGTTAATCTGAAAATACAAAAAATACATCATTTTAATCAAAACTATTTCAGTTATTTTAAATCAAATGCATAACAAATAAACGAGAGCAAGCTACCTCCTTTCATTATCACTTGGTCATCCCTGATTCTTAAGCAGGTAATGCTAGCCTGATGAGAAAAGTTCTGTCCTCCAGACAGCAACTCCCTCTTTCATATACTTCTATCCATGTACCTTCTGGAAGTAAGTGAACATGGCTCTCTCCAACTTTCTATCATTTGCAACTGTTAGTAATATTTGTATTTTTGCCATACCTCCCAAATCACTGTACTGCCATCCATACAATATAAAATCATCTGATAGGCAGCTGACTGCCCTTCAAGTCACTTTTGCCTTTGATATGTCCAGTGCATGTTAAATTTTCAAAGTCGTTCTTCATCATTATGTATCCTAGAAACTTCAGCTGTCTCTTTCTCCAAGTATAATAGCCTGTTATGTTTCTGTTTACCTTTAAAAACTTCCTCATTGTTTACTCACATACCATCCACGGTATTCTCAGCTTTCTTCTGCAGAATCACATTTCTCTTGCCTAAGGTCTTCTCTTCATCATTGAGGAAACTGTCCAGTATTCGCTGGTGTTTACATTCACTATACGTTATCCAGATCAACATACACCAGGAGGAGGCTGAATGTCACAACACCCAAAATGTTGTGACACCAACAATAAAGATCAGGACATTTGTCTGAACGTAAATAGATGATCGATCATCACGTGTTTAAGTGTTCATGCAAGTGTGTACACAGGTGAAATGAGAACACTTTTAAAAATCATTATATACTAATCAAAGCATTTCTGTAAAGGACTGTATTGTTTTTTGAATGATTTTAATTTGAAGATGATAAAGTTGCCAAAGTTTGGTCCTGTTTAAATAATCAATCACATAACCATTGCGCAAGAGAACAATTCAGGTTCAAAGCGTTTACTTTTTTACATAGATTTTCACCCTATATAAGGCTCAAGAATCACATAATGTAGAGGTTACAGAGTAAAAGGTACAGTTTATGGAATATATAGTGAGATAATAGTTAACCATAGACTTGAACAGGTTAAGATTGTAGTGAATGGAGATGCATCCTCTTTAGATTTGGCTCCACAGAGCAGCAGTTCATGGGATAAAGCTGCTCCAGTGGAACATGAGGGTGGTTCATTACAATATGCATCTTGTGACAGGTCTTAGCCATAAAGGTTAGAACTGATGGAACTAAGGAATGCAGTTTGAATACTTTTCATGGAAATCGCAATAGAGCAGTGATAGACTTGCAACACATTGCCTTTGGAAAAGGAGTTGTAGGGTAGAGTCATCACCCACAATGAATGCTACGGTGCTTTTGGACTCTATTGAAAGTAGAAAGTGAATACTGGACATCTGCGGTAATCCATTTTCAACCTGATCTAGCTCTTACAAAGAGGAGCCAGCTACTTACTGGAGCAGTACAGGGAACTCTTTTAGGACCATTTTTGGATCATATATTTGAGTTCGCCTTGAGGTCTGGGTTGAGCTTAAGTGCCAATAGACACTCAAGGCATGCGGCATGCCCGAGAGAGCACCTGTTCATCATAAAAAAACCAACGTCCACTTGGTGATTGCTACATTAGCAAACATCCGTTCAGAGTAAATGAGGTAAAATGACTACAAAATTTTCCCTTCTACTTAGAGCTCTTGATGAAACATGAGGGTCGTTTTACAAGAATTAACAGAAACAGAATATACATATAAGGATTCAAGGTTAGCATCATTCTATTGTCTTGGGAACAATAAAATATTACTTTGAGACAATTTGTTATATATTTTGCAATGATACAAAATTTTTCATCAAGGCTCTGTTATATTTATTCTGAAAGCAATTTGTTTCACACAATGAAAACAATTCTCATTTCTCACAATAGAGTAAACAAGTACACAAGAAATTAAGAAAACCGAAACACTTCTTTTTCAACTGTCAAATGAAATTCAAATGAAAAATGAAGGTTAAAGGCCTTAGATTTAGATTTCCGTTATCTCCAAATTTGAAATATATAGTGAAAGATTTTTTTTAACCATCTTATAATCTAAATGTTAAGATTTTTGCTTTATTTAATAAAGCAAGAAAATTATATTTTTTCTACCAATTTTTGTTGAAATGAGCTTTTACAGACAAGACTCGTTTTACATCTCTTCATCATAATCTAAACTGAAATTCTCAACTGCTTCCTACAAATCTCTGTTTATGACCCTCCTGCTAAGTGAGATGACCCAGGAAAAGTAATGATCAAGGATTAGCAGCTGCAAAGCACACAGATGACAGCTAAGGTCAAATGGACCAAAATAAATATTTATTTCACAATGGCTAAAAGAATATTTGTAAATGATTTCAGGACAACTGTGAAAAAAATCAATCTAGATCAAAGTTACACATAACTGACGAATTATAAACGTCTCTCATTTATTCAGTCATATTAAATATTGGTTTCGGATTTTTTATGGTTTATCAGCCCTTTGTGGACTTTTTCAATACAAAATATATTTTGGATTATAATAATTTTTTTTCATGAGTGAATATTGCATTAACAATAGTTTTTTTTTTTTTTTTCAAATAACAAATGATTTTTCCTGATACAAGTCCTACTATTTAACCCATTACTGGAGGGAGAAGATGGATTCATACCTTTTGTAAGGGTATTTGAGTGTAAATAACTATAGTTATTTACACACAAACCTGAATGGAATTTGAACCCTGCTCTCTGATTTCACATTCCAAGCAGCTATCCATTACATCAAACACACATCCACTGATCTCCAGGAGCAGAAATTACTAAATGAACAGTGAAAAATTTATGTCTTCCTCTTGAAAATAAATTGGATCTAAGCAACTGTGTAAGTTAAAGAGCCTCATAAGCCAGAATCCATTCTAGCTCCAAAAGAATTCAATGTGACAATAAAATGGTAAATTAACAAAAGATAATTCCATTTCTTAGCAACAGGTACAGACCCACAATGTTAACCGAAGCAGTACTTCTCTCTACTGATAACTGATGTCTGTAATTTACCGTTATCAAATGCAGATATTTTGTATAACGAAAAACTGGTTTCATTGAACCCATGTAAAAGAGCAGTGGCCGTGACTGAGTCATATTAGCTCATGAAATATTGGTTGACGACGAGGTATAGAGATCACTCCTCAGCAGGTAGGTTAGGTTTAAGACTCCAAATTGCTTCACTCAGGATTGTCCCATGTGTTACTAGCAGAATGGATTAAAGCATTAATGAATTTGCTAACAATTTATGAGTTCAATCACTGGGCTGGGCAGTTCAAACTTGAACTCAATAGAAACAGGGTGAGCAATAACTGTGCCATACTAAATAAGTACAAGAATAATCTACTACCATAGATTAAATAAAGGGTTCAGTTAAAAATTCCTTGATGGATATGTAGATTGACAAGAACCTGGTGAAGACTGGAGGACACTGCAACATTTTGAAAGTCCACATGTAAATAAGGTGATCTAATTTGCATAATTTTTTAAAAGTTTTGAAAGAAAATGCATAGCATATTAGGGTTCTTTCAACCAATTTTGCTGATTTCATCTATTCAAATAAAGTCAATCACATGGTTAAGATTGTCCCATAAAATATAATTAGTGGTGGAGGCTATAAAGAAATTAAAAGAATTAGTACTAAGCCAATCAGAACAAGTACAATAGGTACTACTCTTTTCTTTAATTATTTCACCCCAAGTAAAGCAATAAAGCCACTAAGACACAAGGGTTACTGAGTGTTAGACAATGACAAAAATACTATTAAGAACGGAGAACAATAAAAGAACAAGAATTAAAAAGACAGAAGATAATGATTGACATTACATTTAAATATGGGAAGATAAAAGCTGACAAGATCGAAAAACAGACTGATGGATGGACACGCATATACTGCGCATTATTTATAGACATTTATAGCTCTTGATATTAGCCCAAGGAGACGATCCCAGCATGCAGCACCATTGGAAAGTCCACGAAAATGATGCCACGGGTTTCAACCTTGTGAATGAAAATTGCTAGATGAAGCTGTTCAGAAGACATAGATAGCTATGCTAGCATGAATTCACAAGTCGTCGTGACTAAGGGCTTCAGCATACTGGCCTCATCCAGCTCCTCATCACATCAGATTATGAACTCACCTTTATAAACTGCAACTTAGGTCCACTCAGCATAGTTGCAATACACACCACAGGTTGGTTCTATAAATGTTTAAAAAACACAAATGTGCCTGAGCATGTGTCTACAATGGGGATTACATAGCCACCCTAGGATTGATTCATTTATTTCATATGGCTTATCAACCCTTTGGAAACCAGAATATATTTTAGATTGTAAGAATTTTTTTTTTATGAGATGATAATGGTTTAGTGATAGAAGTCTTACTATTTAACCTATATCTGGGAGGGAACAAGAGGTGGATTCAAATCTTTCCCAATGGTATTTGTGCTTAAATGAATATAACAAAGCCAACATGAATTGAAACTCTACTCTCTGATTAACAATTCCGAGCCATTATCCTTACACCTCTTGCACATCCAAACTTACAGCACCTGTGGTCACCAATTGATCACTCATTGATGTACTGACCAAGCTCAATGTTGCTTAACCTTGGTGATCGTATGGGAGCCAGTGTTTCAACATGATGTGGTTGTAAGTCTAGTCACCCTGGGAGACTCCATCATCTTCAAAAATAGATGGAGGGATGCCTAGAAGAAGCTTCTACAAGAGCCCATTCATGGTTCCTGATTTTGCTGGGGTCAAATGCCGTTTCTTCAGAATTGCTGGGCTTTTCTCAAGTAAAAGACGACAACCAAGAGGTGCTCTCTAAATATATGAGGAAAAAAAATAATTCTTGGTTTCGGAGAACCTAGTTTTTGCATTCCTAAACAAGACTACAGATTTCTTTTTTAAAGATCAGTCAGTGTTTTCATGATTTATTCACTAAGCCTTGAATTGATCTTCTTTGCCTAAAGACGAAATAAACTTTTTTTTAGAGAAACAGAGTACAAGATATGAAACATTCTGCTTTAAAAAATAAAAACCTTATTTCCAAATACACCAGACAAAGCAGAGGCTTCAAGAAACAGATATCATTCAATTTTCTGCCTCTTCCTCAAACATTACGCATCCCCAACAGAAATGCTTTAACTCTTTCTCTAACAATGCTTAGCAAATCTGATGGTCAATTCTTATCTGCAAAGAGGCTGACAAATCTGGGTTATTTTCAGCCAGTTCCTGTAGATGTGTGGAGGATGATTATCTCACGTTTTGTAGGATCAATTCATGAGGGTTATGACAAGAGTGAGGACAGTTCCTAGAGTTACAAATACCAGCTGCTGTGTACACCCACAAAGAATGTAGACATGATAGCCTGCAGCAGCAAGGAGAGAGAGAAAGAAAAGCACATAATCCAAACAAGGAACACAAAAGATATCATCTGACCTAACCATATTCCTCCAAGAAATATTACAAGTAAGACCTTATTGATTTCCACCCTTTCACACTGTTTTACCCAGGTGTGTTATAGTTTCTAAGTATACAACAAATAATGACAGGTACATAAATATTTATATAATTTTTTGCATGATATATATATATATATATATATATATATATATATATATATATATATATTTATATCCTCAAGTACAATCTATATTTGGCATTCATTTCTTTCAGTTATCATGGATGTATTAATGCCTAATATGGACATTGGAGAGTGACAATAAGAAAGATAGTCATTCACTCTTTCCAAGCAACCCATTACACCCATTCTATGTTCGCATGTTGAGATGCGAATAAGAGAGAACCAATTTTGATATTTATGCATTTTCCAAATATTTAATTCAGATCTTAAGAAGCTAAAAATGGTTTCAAATTGCCTGACAAGTCTAATATATTCTGATCAGCAATATGGCTTGAGGCCAAAGAAAGTAAAGGTGAAAATAATAAAGGGATACATCTATAGAGTAAAAAATGGAATTGAGTGAAAAAAAATGTATGACTTGCTAGTCATATGGTTTGCCCACACATCCTTATTACATGGCCTTTGAAGGAACATATAAAAAGCACATCTAACAGAGACAAAATAGGCAGGAGTCGTAGAAAACAGCATTCATTACGGCTTTTGCAAGAGGCTAGCATTTATAAGGTACATGAGTAAGGCACTGTAGCCACATTGTTTATATAAGGAACTCTTATCTCTTTTTCAACCAACATTATGGGATTAAATGAAAAAAAATGCCCTATGGCTTGAGTACATATCCCTATCAAATAGCCTTTGAGCATGGAATCTATATAAAGTATTCCTCACAGAGAGACCCACCCACACTGGATGACAGAAAGCAGCATTTATCCCAACCTTTTCTAGAGTCCAGAATCTTTAAGGTGAACAATAAGGTCTCATCATCTAAATAAAGGAAAGCTATCTTTTATTCAGCCAACATAACTGGATTGAATGAAAAAAGTTTTACTAGTTCTGTGGCATAGAGTACACATCTATATTACATGGCCTATGAGCAGGGAATGCATAAATGCTTTTCCAATAGAGACACACAAATACACAGAATAAACAAAAGTCGCAAAAAACAGCATTCACCAAGGCCTTTTCAAGTGTCCAGTATCTATAAGGCACATGGGTGTGACACTGAGCTCACACATTTTAAAATAAGCAAAGTTGTTCAGACAACATGATGGGATTGAATAAAAAAAAAAAAAAAAAAATTAATATGTTTTGCAAGCTATATGGCTTGAGTAACCATCCTTATTAAATGACCTTTGAGCAGGGAATATATGTAAAGCATTCCCAACAGAGATATCCACATAAACTGAATGGCCAGATAGACACGAGTAGAGAAAAGAGAACATGTATCCAAGTCGGACACTAAAACAGCAATCATTTAAATAAAGATTAATCTGTTCTTTTTTATGGTTTAATCAACTTTCTATGAATTATTTAAAGCCAGAAAATATTTCTAAATTACAAGAATTTTTTGGAGATAACATTTATTTGCCGATGCAGGTCCTACTAATTAACCCATACCCTGGGGGGAGGAAAAGAGGTGGATTCATACCTTTCCCAATGGTATTTTCTTGTAAGTGAATATAATGAACATGACTGAAATTGGGACTCAATTCTCTGATTTCCAACTTTGAGCAGTAATCAATTATATCATCCGCACATCCCTGCTTACAGCACCTGGTATCCTTAAGCAGTCATGTACTGACCAAGCTTCACATTGCTTAACTTTGATCATCATACAACAACCAGCATTCCAACATGATATAGCTGTAGCTATAAATAGGGAAATTTTATCTTTTGCTCAACTAACATAACAGTACACAATTTTTATAGATGCCTATGACTACAGCACACAATCATAGGCTCTTGGAAAAATACATATTATTTGCTTTAAATCTTGTGTTATTATACAAGTTTACAAACATAAGATTTTAACTCTTGGTTGACCCACATTGCAAATGAAATATAGTATCAGTAACATCAATTTTCAAACAAAAAGAAAAGATTAAATATTAATTGCGATAAGACAGAATGCATGGCTTCTGTCTATATTTCTGAGATGAGGTATTATGTACACTATTTACATTATTCGGACTATTGTCCTCATCTTTGTTGCCATATTTATCACATCGTTTCGGCCGTTGTACACTCCAGCCTTCTTCAGATGGTTGCAATGTCGAACTGAACCCTTTATTTTGCTCACCAGGGTAGACTGTTCTAGTTCTACGTGCCATGTTTAAGGGATGTCAGTTATCAGTTATCTCCTGTTAATTTCCCTCTCCAAGTTCTCCACTGCCTTAACCGGGTATTGAACTCATTCTCTTTGTGTTCTGTCACTGGATCTAACTAACACCTTTATCCACTGTGCCATGTGTCCATATACGGTTGTTAGCAAAAGGAACAGCCCCAACATGCAAATTACAGATACCAAAATCAAACAAGGACAATAACTTAAATATCTGGGAAATGTTTTAACAGAGGACGGAAAGTGTGACATTGAAATCTGAAGGTGCATTGGTATAGTGAAAGATGCCTTCCAAAAGTTATGCAAAGTATTAAGAAACAGGAAAATTTTGTCAGAAACAAAGAAAAGCGTATTGAACTGTTATGTAATATTAGTTCTCCTATATGGCAGCAAATGCTGGACAATCTCCTCAAACATGAAGAAGAGACTTGGAGCAAGAGAAACAAAGAAAAGAGTATTGAACTGTTATGTAATATTAGTTCTATATGGCAGCGAATGCTGGACAATCTCCTCAAAGATGAAGAGACTTGAAATAATAGTAATGTGGTTCTATAGAAAGATGCTGAAAATACTATTGACTGAACATGTGAGCAACAACAAAGATTTACAGCAAATGGAAATGCAAAGGACACTTACACTTAACATCAGAAAGAGGCAGTTGAAATTTCTAAGACACACAAGATAAAAAAGGGCTTGAAAAATTTGATATTCACATGATAAATTGGAGGCAAGAGGGACAGAGGAAGACAATGCATAATCTACATAGTTTGAGTAAATGGATGTCAAAACACAGATCAGAAAAGATAACAAAAAGACAAAATTTATAAAGACCTACAAAGTACAGGAAATTGTGGAGAACCATGATCGCCAACAACCTGAAGGGACATGGCACATAGCAGAAGAATATTATTTTAATTGTTCTTTTTTTTCTTTCTTTCCCTTCTGGCAGTTGATAGACACATTTCCATTAGCATTCCTTTGAAAATTTCTGCTTTTAATTTTTCCCTTTTTTCAAAGAACCTCGATTACGAAAAGTGACACTGTAAAAACTGAGATATATCTTCATCCAAGTGAAAACACGTCACTTTTCATGTGTGCAAACTGACAGGCTCCTTTTTATCCAGCGATGCAAGATTCACTTGCTTAGAGATAAAAGCAGTTTTTATGGCATTTGAGTTTCGGAAAGTTATAATGCCCATTGGTGTTCGTCTGAGGCCGAGTCAGTCACTTGTAAACGTCATTTGTGCTAAATTGAAGCAAATGCAATGATGATGATTACTGCTCTTCAAGGAAAGTTTTACACTCAACATCAGTGGAAGATCCATTGAAAATCCATTATTTGAAAAAAATAAAATAAATGTACACTCTATATATATATATATATATATATATATATATATATATATATATAGAAAGAGAGAGAGTGTGTGTATTTAAGCAGCAAGAATACATTCAAACAAGTTTTGTGAAATTCAAATTCTAATTTCTGAATGAGACATTATATATTAGGATTGAAATTATAAATAAACTGTCTGTCCAAAAATTCATGTTTCTGGATAGTTTATTCATAATTTCAACCCATATAAGTAATATATGAACTTATTCAGAAATTGGATAAAAAATATAAAAATTATATATTTATATATATTACAATAAAAAAAAGAAAGAACAGTAAGATATATAATCTGGAGTTCTTATTGATATTTTTATTTTTACAAAAAATGCTCAATGTAAATTTACAAAGCAGAAACATTATAAATTAACTGATTTAAAAATATGGTTTCATCGCTACACAGGAATTACCATGTTTCAAAAATGTAATCTAAAAACTTCAAATTCAATTTTTTTTTTTTTAAGCATTTCATCCCAATTAAGGCAGGAAGCCACTGGCACGCAAGGGGTTACAGAGGAAAGGATGCGGAGAAGGATAGTGGATAGATCAAGGCAATAGGAGATTATATTTGAAAAGTTGGAGATTATGGCTATCAGGGAAACAGGAAAAGGGAAGGGAGTTCCACAGGCGAGAGGTGCGAGATATGAAGCTATTGGAGTAGAAGAGATGGATACATTTACCAGTTTCAACAGTGAAAGGGTGAGAGCGGGAATATATAATTAAATCAAAAGCATTAGTTCTGTTTCATCTTCAGGTGAATTTTGGAAATTAATTTTGAAGATGAAACAGAACTAATGACTGCCTTGCTTGGGGAGATCCCAATTAAAAGAAATATATATATATATATATATATATATATATATATATATATATATATATGTGTGTGTGTGTGTGTGTATATAAAATCTCCCACTCACTTTCATTTTAGGTACTGAATTGTATCACCACATCCACGAACTTGCCTGACATTTTCGCTAACCTGATGAATATACATGAGGACTCTTATACCAAAAAATTTTGCAAAACCAATAACACTTTTTTTCTTATATATAAACTAGCAGCATGGCTTGGCATTGTCCATGCTTGATTCAAAAATCGTACGACTCATACAGCAATCGCTATCACTTGACTTAAAATATTTTTGCCCTTCCTTGCCTTTAAAGGAGTGCCCTTTGCCATGCTGATGTTGCTACATGCTTTACTTCTTGCCTATTTCACACTGCGAATCTTTCTAAGCTCTATACTAAACATTAAATCTGTTACGAAAAAAAACTAAACAAAATGAACACAAAACAATCAGCTTTAAAAAAGGACTCATAACTGGAAAAACCGAAATAAAAAATAATGTTAACAACAAATACTTTTTCATACACAACCCAGTTCTGCGGAATCAGAATCAACATTGAGTTTAAGCAAGCGAATGAGCCAATTGGAGTAAAGTGCCATGCAGATTTAAATTTTTCCCACTTGTGACGAATGCAACTATCAATTTTTTTTGCATGCTAGCATGCTAGTTAACATTCGCATCAGTCTGCTGTTGGCTCTCACGCTGGCCAATAGAATCTTCCTGCCTATTCGTGGCAGCCAGTTATAGGCTCTCACTGTGGCCAGTAGAAAATGGCCACAAACTACATGAAAACTGATGTAGAAGTATGAAAAAATCGATTATTTCCACTATCGATGGGAGTTGGGAAATGCAACATCGGTCTTGGCCTTTCCGCTAACTTGGAGCATGTGCATGTAAATTTTGGTGCAAATCCGTCGAAAATTGCGGCCGTGCATTCATTACACACACACACACATCCTGCCTTTTATAGATAGAGATATTTATCACAACATAAGACTCTTAAATTTGCCTTGATAAAGCAATCTCAGATGATGAAGCGTGTGAGCTAAGTTTTCCTTGTGCTTTTATTCATTTTGTCCTTTTACTGATATACTCTATGCAGAATATATATATATATATATATATATATATATATACACATATATGGCCGGCTAAAAATAATGGAAGTGTTAATAGTAAAAAATGAAAATAATCAATAATATCAACTATGAACTGAACCATGATATGCTATGTTTGAAAAATAAAAAAAATAAAAAAAAAAACAAACATTCCCGTCACCATACTTACATATATATAAAAATTTTCATATTCAGTTAAAAATAAAAAAAAACATTGTTGATAATGTCTAATAGCCGAAAGCATTTGGATATATAGAACAGTTCAACAGTTTTTACAAACTTTATGTCCAGAAAAGAAAATATATGTATGAATTCAAGAAAAATTTTATAAACTTTAATCACAGTAAATTAACAGCTGTCATTAATGAAATTTGGATTGCTGAAATATAAGTGGACATTGAAGTCAGCACCCAGAGGTGACAGTCTGTTTCATGTTAAACACAATCATCAAGTCATCGATTGCATTTAGCAGGAAACAGACTGTCGCTTCTGGGTGTTGACTTCAATGTCCACTTTTACATTTACAAATGTTCTATACCTGATATTGAGCACTTTAACCCATAAATATAGCAGACCTTAAAACTATATATTTTATAGCATTATATAATTTTGTATAATTTTATATATCAACAAACAGTATTTAGAAAAATATGACAAACTAGAAAAATGTGTCACAAAAACTTTTTCCAGTTTCTCATATTTATTTTCATATACAATATAAAAGGCTCAAACACAATTATTCCATGGTTATGAGTTCTACCTGGATTCTATCCTCTTGGGAATTATATATATATATATATATATATATATATGACCACTAATATTATATATATATATATATATATATATATATATATATATATATATATATATATATATATATTATATATTTATTTATAATATTTACTAATATTCACAAAATAAAAGGCCTTAGGGCCATTCAAGGTAGAGAGTTATAAAATATGCATTTTATACTGTTATCTGAGGTGGTAATGGTTAACCATACACTTGAAGTGGTTAAGATTGTAGCAATTGGAAAAACATTCCACAAAGTAGCAGTATGAAGAAGCTTGCAATGTTTTTGTCTTTGGGGAAGGGAATTTCAGGTGAAAAATAATTCATCAAGCACACGGCACACATATATATATATATATATATATATATATATATATATATAGATAGATAGATAGATAGATAGATAAACCTAGTGAGCCAGACAAACCTAGCCAGCTTTTCCTGACAATCCGCTTAGGTGAAACCTGGGTAGGTATGTCTGGCTCACTAGGTTTATCTAGGTCTGCTCTACGGTTGTATGTTAGTTGTTTACTCGTGTCGGGGTTTTTTCTTTGGGCTTTAAACCTGTATCTGTGTGATTTTTTTCGACAGACTATCATGTTTCTAGCTCATTCTTTTTTAAAACCTTTTTTTTTTCAAGATTGATTTGATTATTGGCAAATCAAAATTCAAAGGTTTTTTCGAGACGAGTATAGTTATTATATATATATATATATATATATATATATATATATATATATATATATATATACATACATGGAAAGTAATGTTCTAAGATGGTGTGCAATTGACCAGCCAAGAATTGAAACTTTATTTGACCAATAACAAATGATAGAAGATACATTTATACTAAATCAGGAGTTGACAGCATAATCAAATCATATAATAATTGTTAATGTGTATTTATGTATGTTTCCTGTCCCATCTGTAGGGAAAAGGGAGGTAAATCAATTTAAGTTAGTAAATTTATGAGTGATTACTTAGTCATTTTAATAATCTATACAAATAAAATATTTATCTGCATTTAAACAAAATTAGTTCCTGAGCAAAATGAACCGTTTATGTTATATTCCAAGTAGGGATTGCAGATGAATGCAGTCAGTATTGGTTCTACAGTCCAAGGACCATTGTCCCCTACCTTACGCAGCAAGCCAATATATAACGTCTACTTGTACAGATATGCTAATTAATGATAGCACTTACCAACCACTACTACACAATGACTGACAAATAAAATTGAATTCCAACAAAAACATCAATCAAATGCAGATATCTTTTTAGCTTCTCATTAGTTCAAAATGTTGGCTAACAAGATTAAAATTTGTCTCACTGTAATCCTCTTTTTGTTCAGAATTTACGCTTTCCCTCCCCACCAAAAGAAAACAAAACAAAAAAACACAGCAAATTGTTATCTGTCTCAAGTTAACAGTTAAAAAAAAATACTAGTAAAGCATATGAATTTGAGAAACAATACCAATGTTTTTCTTTTATTCAAAAAGTTTTCCACTGCCTTCATTTTTAAGCTTTGAAATAAACTTCCAATGGAGAACTAATTAATAAGTTTTCTTTTAAAAAACTGTTTTACATAAAAATTCATAATAAAGACGATTATTTAATGATAATAACAATTGCTTCATCAATATCTCAACAAATTATTTCTGAAAGAAGACTTAACAGTAGCTTAAAACAGTCTTGAGAAATATTTACTCTTCTCCAGTATTTGAAAAGAAAAAAAATAACAAAGTGTAATAATGTAAAAAATAAAAAACACAAAGCAAAAAGAAAACATAAGAATCTTTTTATGACCCTTTCGAATAAGTGACTGGTGTTTTGATATGTTCCAGACAGTATTAAAATACTTACAAGAAAATCAGAATTTGTAACCTGTCAAATTTGTCCTGGAGAATTTGCAGTTGAACATATATATATATATATATATATATATATATATATATATATATATATATATATATAGAAAAAAGTTTCAAATTAAAAAAATTATAATGTTTTATTTTATGAAAGTATTTATTTATTATATATAATTTTAAAATTTTTCATCAAAATAACTGTTTGTTACAAATAAATTAAAATTACTGTTTGTTGGCAAGACGATTTATTTATTTATATATATAACTTGATATTTTAAAATATTTTTTACTATATCAAATATTGTTTAAAATTTTCCCTATTCAACCCTAATTTATTTTATTTAAATAAATTAAATATGTTTCTTTTTTTTTGTTGAATAAGCGAATCTATTAATAAACCTTGTGTGTCCTGATTGATTGTAGTGTTTAGCGAATAAGGGTTGTTTTGACGTATTGTTTGTTTATTTATTAAAACGAAATCTAAAATTGCAGACTCACCAATATATCACTATTAGGACATATTGGAACGTCCCAGGTGAGGTTAGGTGGTTGTATCCTGTCCTGTTGGGTAGTGGAAACTATTTGTTACATTTGTATTTTGGTTTCTATTGTTTAG
Organism: Acanthosepion pharaonis; assembly: GCA_903632075.3. Classification (NCBI taxonomy): domain Eukaryota; kingdom Metazoa; phylum Mollusca; class Cephalopoda; order Sepiida; family Sepiidae; genus Acanthosepion; species Acanthosepion pharaonis. Next base: position 849,200 of record CAHIKZ030004366.1, on the reverse strand, counting down.
ATATTTGGTAGAGGTCTGGAAACAAAGTTTTTGTTTCAGATTGGTTTATCGATCTTGTAATAATCATTTTTAAATTGTGAAACAATGGAATATTGATTGTGGTTAAAACAAATCTTTATTCCCCATAGCTAAACACTATTTATTCAATCAATCAGTCTAAAACAATTTTTAGATTTCGTTTTAATAACTATAAACAAACAATACGGAAAACAACCCTTATTCCCCATAGCTAAAACTGCAAAATGTTTATTAATAGATTCCGATTTTACTTCCACATTCACACGCAGAAAAAAAAAACATATTGGATTTTAAAATTAAATACACATAAATTAGGGTTGAATAGGGACTTAGGTGTTTTAAATCTTTATAAATATTTCAATAGCTAAGCAATTTTTTTAGATATAGTAAAAAAATATTTTTTAAAATATTTATGACAGTTAGATTTAAGTTAGGAATATCTGAACAGTGACGTTCCATATCACGTGACGTCCGCAAGTCTCTCGAAGGACGCCACTTGCCAACAAACAGTAATTTTAATTTATTTGTAACAAACAGTTATTTCTGATGAAAAATTGAGGACAATTTGAAATATCAAATATATATATAAATAAATAAATACTTTCATAAAATAAAACATTATAATTTTTAATTTGAAACTTTTTCTATATATACATATTAAGAAAGTATACGTGGCTTCTCATTATGCTATATATATATATATATATAAATTATCAGATTAGTATTGCATTATTTAATGTTATTACTTTTAGGTGAATTTGGTGATTACAACACCAGGCAAAAAAAAAGGTTCAGTTTGGCTCTAGTAAAATCCAAATATGAGCCAAATAATTTAAAAATAAAGTGAATTTCACTTCAGAAAAAAAAAATATTTCACCAGTTTATAAGTCCTTTTTTGTTTGAACAATAATATTTTTAGAAAAGTGTTAAAAAAATAAATTTCAGATTTTCTGAAGTTCTTTTGCATTATATGAAGTCTAGAAAAAAAAAAGAAATTCTTTAAGCCTCAGATTTAAATAATCTAGTAAGAGAACTCATTTTGATAAGATATTACCTTTAATCTATAGTTTTTCAAATATGAATTTCTAGGGAGGAATACAGTTTTTTTATACAATAGAGGGTTTAAATATACAAGTACAATTTTGGAAAATTTCAGGAAAATACCAGATAAAATGAAACAAGATTTCTTCCAAGCCACACTTATATGTCTTGCTCTATGATATCACAGCACGATTGAAAAAGATGCTAGATGGTGTGTTTTCAGCTCTATGGCTATCTACCACTAAACTTTGCAGGTTATTCCTCGTGATATAAGGATGATAAGCTTATCTTTGTCGTTCTCTTATGGGTACCATAACATGGAACACACATGCATTAGTCTACCATTTTTATATAATTTTTTTAAAATTGTTATCACCCCCAAGCAAGGCAGTAAAGTCAATAAAACGAAAGGGGTTACAGGATGTGGAAGAATTAGAAGCAGAAACATTAATGAGCAGGGAGAGAAAAAAGTAATCAGGAGAATAGTAGATAGTGATTGACATTGCATTTAAATTTTTGCAGGTTAAAGTTGGCTGGAAAGCATGAAACTGGAAGAGAGGTCCACAAGTAAGAAGTACAAGAAAAGAAACTGTTAGATGGCACATTTGCAGATCTATGGCCATCTACCACCAAAACATGATTTGCTGGTTATTCCTCGTGATATAAGGATGATAAGCTTATCTGTGGTGTTCTCTCATGGGCCCCATAATATGGAAACACCCATATTAGTCAACCATTTATATAATTTTTTTTTTTTAATTTGTATCACCCTAAGCAAAGAAGTAAAGCCACTAAAACGCAAGAGATTACAGGGTGTGGAAGAATCAGGAACAGAAACATTAATGAGGAGAGAGAGAAAAGAGTAATCAGGAGGATATTAGATAGTGATTGAAATTGCATTTAAATTTTTCAAGATTAAACTTGGCTGCAAAGCATGCAACCAGAAGGGAGTTCCACAAGCAAGAAATACATGAGCTCTTGCTGCCAGTCTAGTACTGTACTTAAATTCATAGAGTTTAGGTACCATAGCAAAGAGCTCATCCAAACAATTACCACTGAATGTATTTATAAAAAAGGCACAAAGAGGTAAACTTATGGTGGTGGAAAAGTGAGTGAAGCCAAGCCACCAGATGAGGACCAATAATATTGCTGATTCTTCTGTGGATCTTATCAAAGAGCTCAAGGTAAATAGCAAGGGCAGTGGACCCTATGTGACAGCAATTTTTTTTTTTTTTTTTTTTTAAACATACATTCAGCAAATATGTGAAGACACAGGAAGCCAACCTGAAGACTTACCAGGTGAGATGGATAATCATGAAGACTTAAGAGAAAAAGCTATTGGGATCCCTGAAGATTATGAGAGACAAATACTTATGAACTAAATTTGATTGAGCTGGAAAATGGAATATGGACATCGATGAATGTGTTTTAAATGACAGTAATTTGGCATCATTATCTTTACAGTGATTCGTAGAGAATTAGATGTTCAATGAGGATTCATTATTTCCAGCTACAATTTGAACGTTAGTTACTGATGGCACAGTGTTGATAGCAGACAGGGTTAGGAAATTACAAAAACTACAGAAGTTAATAAAGGAAAGCAAGAAGATAGAACATCAACTACAAGAAGACAATGTATGGTTTTTAGCAAAAGGAACAGCCCAGCATAAAAATTACAAATTGAAGATACCAAAATACAACAAGTACAAAAATTTAAATATCAAGTGTTTTAACAGATGACAGAAAATGCAACACCGAAATCACATTGGAATAACAAAAGATGCCTTTCAAAAGCTAAACAAAGTATGAAGAAACAGGAAAATTTCATTAGAATCAAAGAAAAAAGTATTGGACTGTTATGCAATATCGGTCCTCTTATACGTCAGCGGATGAATTACAGATGTAAAGACTTGATGCAATAGAAATATAATTCTACAGAGGGATGTTGAGAATATCATGGACTGAACATAAAAGCAATGACAAAGTTTCAGAGAAGAGGTAAACAAAAACGACACATGTATAGCATCAGAAAAAGAAATTTCTAACACATATCTTGAGGAAAGAAGGTTTAGAAAAATTGATACTCACAGGATATATTGAAGATAAGAGGAATAGGGAATGCAGTAGATAATCTACCTAACAATCTTGTGTAAATGGTTGGCAGAACAGGGATTAGGAAACAAAGCAAAAGAAAATTTATTAAGAGCTACAAAGGACAGAGAATCTAATGGCACACTTAAATTCATGCATACTTATTGGACCAAGGGGAAGGTTTTAATGGAGAATAAAAAAAATCTTGTGCTTCGTGGAAAAAGAAGATATTTACTTCTTTTCTCTTATATGAGTTTATTTTTATCAGTAATAATTACAATTTGTAACCGTTCAGTATAAGATTATAATTTGTCTTTTATTATTTTATTAGTTCAGAACTGAAAAAAAAAAAAAACTCAAACATTTTTTTCTCAGAATATGTGTTTTACTTTTCACAATATTTCTTCCAAGGAAAATTCTTTCTATGTGATGTGTCCCTTCAGTAAGTATGCGATCATGGCTCTCCACAACTTCTCATCCTTTGTAGCTCTTAGCAACATTTATCTCTTTACTATACCTTCCATTCCCTTTTCGGCAATTCATTTATACAAGCTTGTTAGGTAGGTTTGGTTTGGTTTATTTTGTTTAACGGCATATCAACCTCAATGGGTTATTTAATGCCAACAACATTTTTTAGGATAGATTCGTATGAATAGAATATGTATTCTTTGGTATTGGTTTGGTTTATTTTGTGTAATGGCATATCAACCTTGGTTTTTTTAGGATAGATTCGTTTAGAGTTGTATTCTTTGGTTTAGATTGGTTTGGTTTATTTTTGTTTTTGCATATCAGCCTCAATGGGTTATTTAATGCCGACAAAATGTTTTTATAGCTGGTAATATTTTGTTTTGTTAAAAATCTGTTTCTGGTAATATTTTTCCTTCAAAATTGTATTGCTGCTAATAATTTTTTTTCAAAAAAGTATTGCTGGTAATAGTTAACTATTTGCCCATAACTGGGACCCTAACAAGTGCTATAACCCCCCGGGTCATGCGTGGACCTGGGAACACCAGCAATTAAGTGATGGTTCCACACTCTTCAAAACCTCCTCATCAGAGGCCTTGCTGCTGGATGTAGTTTATTGTCTTACCCAGGACACGGATGTAGTTTAACGTCTTACCCTGTACATGGATGTAGTTTAACATCTTACCCAGGACGCGGATGTAGTTTAACGTCATACCTAGGACATCTTGTTAGGTAGGTTACTCACTGCTTTCCTCTGCTTTTAATATAGCCTTTGAGTGTCAAATTTTATAAACATTTTTTATGCATTATGTCAAAGAAATTTCAGCAAAGTTTAACCTTTGTGCCCACAAAAAAAAAAAACAATGCAACAGCTTTTCTTTTGAAACCACTATCATTTTTTACTACCTTCTCCCTCGGCAATATTTATTTACAAGATTTTAAAAATATATGAACAAAGTATGATGCAGTATTTATTATTTACCTTTTATAAAGATTTTATAAAGAAATAAATGTGAAAAGAAATCTTTTTATTCAAAAATTTTTAAATTATCAAAATCTGTAGCTGGAGGGAGAATAAGAGGATTCATACCTTTCCCAAGGGTATTAGTACGTAAGTGAATGTAATTTGAATTCAAACCCGGCTCTCCGATTCCTCAGTCTGAGCTGCTAGCTGTTACTCCACCATCAATGAATTATAAAACAAATATTTCTTTATAAATAATAACGTCTGCATTGTATTAGTTAACATTTTTAGAATTTTATAAATATAAAATGATTGTTATAAATAATCTAATAAATAGATAGTGTCTAATATTTTTGCCACAGATTTTCAAAGAATAAATTTATATATTTACTTTCATATATTTTGGTTTCATTAAAATTCTAATCATTGCTTTTTAAAACAAAAAGTATTGCCGAGGAAGAGAAGGTAGTTAAAATAATAGTGGTGTCAAGGAAAAGAAGTCATCTTTTTGAAACACCGTTTTATTGCATACACAAAAGTTAAAGTTTGAGAAAATTTCAACCATCTTCTTCTCTATGGTCCATGTCCCTTAAGGAGACGGGCGATCATGGCTCAACACAATTTCCAGTCCTTTGTAGATTTTAATAAATTTTGTCCTTTTGTTATTTCTCCTAAACCTATTTTCCTCTGTCCCTCTTACCTTCAATCTATCCTGTGTGTATCAAATTTTCCAAGCTATCTTTCCTCATTATGTGCCCTAGAAATTTCAACTGCCTCTTCCTGATGTTAAGTACAAGTTTCCTTCTTCTTTCCATTTTCTCTTAAACTTTGTTATTGCTCACATGTTCAGTCGATAGTATCCTCAGCATCCTTCTGTAAAATGACATTTCTGTTGCTTCAAGTCTTTTCTTCATTTTTGAAGAGATTGTCCGGCATTCACTTCCATATAGGAGAACAAATATCAAGTAACAGTTCAGTACTCTTATTTGTTTGTAACAAAATTTTTCTGTTTCTTAATACTCTGCATAGCTTTTGGAAGGCATCTTTGGTTATCCTTCAGATTGCAGCATTACACTTTTTGTCCTCTGTTAAAACACTTCCTGGATATTTAAATTTTTGTACTTGTTTCATTTCAGTATCTCTAATTTGTAATTGGCATGTTGGGCTGTTCCTTTTGCTAACAACTATACATCCTTTTTACAACGAGGCAATTCTGAGAGAATTAGAAGTCCTATCAAGATTCATTATTGATGACCACAATCTTAACAATATAAGACACAGAAAGGAAACTGCAGAAACTCCTCTAGAAGGTAGAAAAAAAAAAGCAAGAAGAAAGGACTAAGTATAAGCTACAAGAAGACAAAATGCATGGTTATCCGCAAAAGGATGAGCCCAAAATGCAAATTACTGGTCAGGGATACTAAAATAAAATAAGTACAGAAATTTAAATATCAGAGAACGGAAAGTGTGATACTGAAATCCAAAGACATATTGAGATGTCCAAAGATATGTTCCAAAAGCTGAACAGAGGATTAAGAAACAGAAAAATTTTCTTAGAAGCAAAGAAGAGAGTGCAGAACTGTTACATGATATCTGTCCTCCTATATGGTAGTGAATGCTATACAATCTCCTCAAAGATGAAGAGACTTGAAACAACAGAAATCTGGTTCTACAGAAAGATGCTGAGGATACTATCGACTAAACATGTGAGCAACAAGGTTTTAGACAAAATGCAAACAAAAAGAAAACATATTTAACATCAGGAAAAGGCAGTTGAAATTTCTAGGGCATGTAATGAGGAAGAAGGGCTCAGAAAACCTGATACTCGCAGAACAGATTGAGGGGAAAAAGGGATAGAGGAAAACAGCTTATAACGTACATGATGCGTTTGAGCAAATGGATGGTTCAACACAGTTTGTGAGAAATAACAAAAAGGCAAAACTTATTTAGAACTACAAAGGACAGGAGGACGTGGAGGGCCATGATTGCCTAAAGGGAAATAGCACATAAAAGAAGAAGACTATTTTAGACTAATTATTTTTAAAGTTTTATATATATATATATATATATATATATATATATATATATATTTAGTTGAATTTTGTGACCCTGGGTTTCATGCTCTCTGCAATCGTCAGACAAACTGATTAGTTTTTGAAATTTTTGATTTATTTTGTTGTTGTTTTTTCTCTTAGTAATAAGAGGACAACAAAAATATATGTATTGTTGTATCCGAAAATGCTATTGGAAATGAGTTATTGTTTTTGGAGCGTGCAATAGCAACGCTGAGTTTGATTTTAAATTTTTTACAGTTGTGCGTTCATGTACAAATATGAACAACATAGTTCATGCCACTTTGACAGAAAATTTACCAGTAAAAAATTCGTTCATCACCATATGCGTTCATGTACAAATATGGTGATGAAAAACAAGAACAACATCTATTCCATACCTGAAGATGTCTGTAGGAACAGACGAAAGCTTGTAGTAAAAATAAGAACTAATGCAGCAGAAATTTATGGAAACAAGGATCTTTTCCTTCATAACGGATTCGGAGGTTTTTGTATATTATTTGAATTGTTTGCGACGATGGATTTCTCGCCAATTAAATCATTAATCTTTGCATTTGTTTTTGTATGAATAATTCATGAATTTGTAAATTGATTGCACGTTTATTGAAATTAAATATATATATATATATATATATGAGTGTGTGTGTGTGTGTGTGTAATAATATAAGTAGTATGTGTGTAATAAAATCTGTAAAAGGACAATAATAACAGAAAGATATGGAGGGCTATAATCGCCTGTGTCATGAAGGGAGACAGCACAGAAAGAAGAAGCTCACCAGGGTTCTTTTGATTTCCATTATAGACAGTCTTCAGTTCTCCCATGAATGGGTAGTTCAGCTAGTTTCTACATATGCTTTTAGTATTTGCTGTGTCATTCTGTTTTTTGCCATTAGAATGAGTAAAAGCTTGAATGCATTTGTTTCAAAAAAAAAAAAAAAAAAAAAAAAGTCAATGCTGGTTACATTAACAATCACTAGTTTATATCTGAGTTGCATGAAAATGAAACGGTGGCAATGTATAAAATAAAAGCCATCTTTATTTATAATAAATATAGGAAATCATTTTTATCACAAGAAAAAAAAATCAATTTCTTCCAAGAACTAAATGTTTTAGAATACTTGTAGAACTATTCTGGAAGGAATTTTCAAATTGAAATGAAGGTGTTCTGAAAATAGTGGCTCCCATTTATTTCCACGGAAACGACAACAGATACAAGCAGCCCAATATTCTTACATCATCACCACCACTGATAATGCATTTTCAAGATGCTTGCTATTTTGCAGGATGACAGATGTGCAAGATTGCATGGGAAGTGACTTATCCCCCAAATCACTTTCAGTACTGCTGAAATGCATTCTCCACTGTCTGTGTTCATATCCAACACCTGGTCTCCATAAACATTCATTAAGTATTCATGAATGTCAATTTCTTTGCATATGGAGGAATTTGTACCTATAGTAAAAGTGCTGAACTACAATATCAGTCCTCATATACTGACCTGAATGCTGAACACTTGAGGCAACAAATATATGGTTCTACAGAGGGATACTGAAAATACTACAGGCTGAATATGTGATTAATGAGAAGTTTTAAGGAAAATGGAAATAAAAAGGAGGTTTATACTTAGAATCAGAAAGAGACAACTGAAATTTCAAGGAAACACAATGAGGAAAGAGGGCTTGGAAAATTTGACACTCACATGACATATTAAGGTGAGAGAGACAGGGTAAACAGTGAGTAACCAACCTAACAGGATTATATAAATGGATAGCATAGCAGGGACTAGGAAGGAGAGTGAAAAGACAAACCTTACTAAGAGCTACAAAGAACAGGAAGTTGTGAAGAGCCATGATCACCTGAAAAGACTCAGCACATAGAAGGTGACCATTTTGCTTAAAGTTCACATATTCGTAATTTCAGATGGAAACTTGCAAACTTTCCAACATATTTCAGTGAAATTTCCTCATTCCAAAATTACGGTTTATAAATAGGGGGTGAGACAAGAGATGAGTTTATATTAAGTTTCCAATTCTTTTTAAAGCTGACCAATTTAAACCATTATTTTAGTTTCCAATGATACTCAATTTAGAGGTACATACAAAGATAATTTTCTTCTAGGTTTAATAATGCGATTGTATATAAAATTAAAGTGTTTTATGGTGTTAATGGCTGCAGTCAGCAGGTGTTCTGGCTGTATTATATAAACTAATAAATCTATTTTGATACTAAGTTTCTTCAAGTAGTTAGCTAAGCTGTTAAAATTTACAATGATTTACCTTTAAAAATTAATTTAAAACAGGTATGAGTGATATGTGTTCTGGAGTGGTTATACAAGTTAATCTTTAACTGACACTGTCTGACATGCACTTAACAATTGATGCCCAGTATGGATACTATGTCAAGAGCTTTTCTGTTTTGCTTTTCCTGCCATTCCAGTGTTGCCTTCTGTTGCTTGATTTTTGCAGTCGCTACACCCCTTCCCTGTGTACAGCTGTTAAGTTGATCAACCAATATAACCTTTCAAGAGCTTCCTTTTCAAAAATATCTTTGGGTTGTGTGCTATATGACCTTTGACATAGCACATATGGCAGTATTAGAACAAATGAAACCAAAAAGTACCACAGAAAAGAGAAATAGCAGTATGCGACAGAGATGTACAACAGGATAAGCTGCTTAACCAAAACGGATACAGGGATTCCTCAATTATCCATACTTTAAGTTTCCAGAATTCATTTATCTGGACACAAAATGATTGACTGATTTGATTGTTACTGCTTTGTGGTTTATTTAAAGCCGAAACATAATATATAATATTTTTTTTTCTTTGCAGAAAGAATTTTTGAGATGAACAATGATTTTTTTCCAGATACAACTCCTACCATAGCTGTTGGAGAGGAGGGGAGTACTTGCGTATAATTTAATTAATGCCTAGCATCCAATTTTTTAAAGCGGTTACTTAAGATTTTAAATCAATCAGCTTTAAGATTATCATTAGCCAAAAAGGTAGATTAAATGAAAGAAATGGTAAATTTTTTAGGATAATTTAGGCAGTAATGGGTTAATTTATCATTATCATTATTATTATTAATATTAAATATATGATAAAACCCTTTAGGAAGAAAAACTTTTGACCAGAAGTGAATTTGTAAATTAGTTTTCAAAAAGGCATACAAGCTTTCAAATTTTAGGTAATTCTTTGGAATCAAGAAGGTGGCCCCAAACTTTTGGCCTATAGTGCTGATTTGAATTGTTACAGTGACCAAGGTATTGTTGACCCGCACAAGAAAATATAAAAAAGGAGGAGGAGGAGGATGATAATGCCCATGTTGAATTTTTTCAATCCTTGCCATCTGGTGTCCTGATATTTGAGAAAATACTGTAATCATTTTCACCTCAGAGAAGCATTTCAAGAATTTAGAAAACTATACACAGCCAATTCAGTTAATTTCCTCAATTAATTTTCATTTTGCTACAGTTATTTCCCCCTTACATAAATCTCACAACCATAAGATTATCGATAGATGTGACAACATCTCATAAAAACACCTACCTTTATGTTAAAGAAATGCTTTTCTGAGATATTTTAAGTTAAGAGTAAGTAATATTTGTTTCAGTTCAGATTAATTAAACTTTAAATCAGCTAATTTTTCTCAAATAACATTTCAAAAAAGCATATTTTATTTTTGAAAGGTTTTTTTAATAAAGAGAACTGTGTTGACAGATTTGTCAATATGAACAATTTTAGCAATTTTACTGATAATCAAAAAACAAATAATTCAAATCAAATAATTCCTAATTAATTTAAGTTCAGTTTAAAATACAATAGAGTATTCTGCTCATTAGAAATAATAATTTTTTTTCCCACAGTAGCCTGCCATTTCTTTCTGCAGTAGACCAGTTGCCATCCAAGGAGAAGAAAAGGATTCATACCTTTCCAAAGGGTATTAGCATGTAAGTGAATGTAATGGATTCGACTGGAATTCAAACTTGGCTCTCCGATTCCTCAGTCCGTTATTTCACAGTGCCAAGTTCAAATTCCACTCAAATCCATTACATTTACTTACGTGCTAATACCCTTGGGAAAGGTATGAATCCTCTTCTTCTCCCTCCAGCTATGGGTAAATAGCAGCACAGATCAGGTTCTATAGCCTTGGATGGCAACTGGCCTACTGCAGAAAGAAATGGCAACCTACTGCAGGAAAAAATCTGCCTCGTCAGTCATGTATTGAAAGATACATGATCGCCTAAGTGTGTATCACACATGGCACATAACTGACTTTTTGGAGGTACCTACTAGAAAAGTATACAAAAGGATAATTTATGGAAGGTTACACTTGTAACAAATGCACAGGTAGCATAATGCATATCAGCATTGAAAATGGAATCAGTGAAATGAGTTCAAATTCCAGCCTATTTACTTTTGCACCAAAGCCATTCAGTCAGATATGAATTCATTTCTTCACCCCCCCTCATTTATGGGTTAAATAACAGGGTAAACCGAATTCTCTAGCCTAAGATGGTAAACAGTGCAGGAGAAGGAAAACTAAAATTCAAAACAGTGGTGAAGGCAATGCAAAACCATTTCAATATCTTTCCCAAGAAGTCAAGATAATTCACAGATAATAAAAAAAAGGAATTTGCAGTGCCATGATCACCCAGATTCTGAAGATTATTTAAAATATATATTTGCAGCATAAATAAACTAAGCATAACTCATATTTGTAAATTTTGGAGTCCAGAACAGAAAAAGCAATGGAAATTTCTTAAGAAAAAAAAATGCGATTTTTGTAAATTTCGTCAAAATATTTTCGCCTCTATTGAAAAGTTTCGAAAAATCATTAAAAAAAAAAAAAAAAAAGAAGACAAGTAAAATATGATCTTTGATTTTTTTTTTCTCTCAATCGTTTCACTATTGAACATCCGTATATGAAATAATTGTGATTTTCCGTATTAGTGACAAACAAAAAAATAATTTAAGGAACATAGAAAAATCATATTTTAAGCATATTAAAATTAATTTGGATGAATTCAGCATGTTTTGATAAATGCAATTGAAGATAAAAAATGAGAAAATTAATATTTTTTTCATTAAAAATAACCTGACATACGCAGCCGACCAAAACGTAAAAAGAAAACAATAACAACGAATGATCACATAACGTATGGCTGATAAACTTCTATCCTACGGATGGTCAACCGTAATGAAAAAATTCTCATGATCGTTCTCCATATGTATTGGTAATATCGGCACAGACGATTAAATTTGACGCTTCTTTTAAACCAAAAATTTATTTTACGTTTATAGAAGTATTTTATTTTTGTAATTAAAATGTTTATTATATATTAAAAGGGAAAATGAAAGAAGGAAAAATAATAAGCGATAAAAATAAAATAGAGATTTTGAAAAGATTTTTTAACAATTTTCATTTTACTTTAAAAAAAAAAAAAAAGCAATATAATAATAAAAAGTAAAAAAAATTCACAATGATTATTTTGTTCATTTTTCACCAACATTAAGTTTATTTATTTATTTATTCCTGAGGAAAGTAATTGTGGCCCTGATGGCTATCCGTATTTTTCTAAAGTAAGCAGCTCGCTAATGCGACTACGGAAAAAAAAAAAAAGTTAACGCTTGATCAAATCCATTTTCCACTCACCTGGCCAGTCGAAGTTGATCTTCTGAGAACAAAGAAATACCTGAAGGGACAAGAAAATTATAAAGGATTAGCAAGACACGAGATCAGACGACAAGAAATGCTTAAACATTTTTACTTTCATTTTATTAATTACGGTAGCCTTAACTAACCGATTATTATCAATAATGAATGAAGAACAAAACACGAAGTTATGACGAAGCGTTCGTTCGTATGACTGAAAATTATCCAGATTCAAAAGCAGATCGCCACGACCATCGTCAAGTTTCTTTATTTCGAAGATGGATAATTTGATTTTTAATTAATAATTCATTTAAATGTTAAAAATTTTATAACTTCCTGAAAAGAAAATTAAATCTAAACAAAACCAAATGTGGGTAGCAAATATTGTATTGCGCCAAGTTATCAAGCAAAGGATTACCAACCTGGAAATGTGGGCTTTTCATTTTATAAACACTTGCTTTAACAAGGGATCGAACACTGAGACCAATTCAGAAATATGTAACTACCCCACCTGGATACTTTGATTCATTCCAGCCGGTCGGCGGCAGAATTTAAACATTTATTTAAATGACATTTTAACTCCAGCTTCTGGCCACTACATTTTTTTAAGATCTGTTTACAAAAAAAATATATATATATATATATACTTCCCCCACACGTCTTAATGGGCATAAAACTATACCTTGTCTTGTACCAGGTGTAAAAGTTTTTTTTAAATACCTAATAAAATGAGGATTTGAAACACGTGTATAAAATTCAAAGTTACTTTATAAATATAACCTACTTTTTGCAGCATGAGTAAAGTGGAGTTTATCATATATATATATATATATATATATATATATGTGTGTGTGTGTGTGTGTGTGTGCATATCACGCGAGAAATTGAAACAACTATTAATAATTTAAACTAAAGGCTATAGTGATTTTATCATCTATGAGCATCCATACATGCGCAGTAGATGAACCGTCACGTATCTCAAAACGATACTGATCGACAACAGTGAAGAAAAAAGAAAGAAAGAAAGCAGAAAAGAACACAAAGAAAGCGAAATGATCAACTCGTGGCATCCTAGGAAGGACGAAGATACCCGAAAATAGACTAAGCGTCTAACTTTCAGGTTTCATAAGTAGAAATTATATATTTTATTGGGCAAGTTTTAGTCAAGAAGTTCAATAACAAAGCGATCGCTCTCTGCCAAGTGTGTTTGCAAGTAAATCAACCTTTAACTTACCTGTCTTCTGTAACAAGATTTGTCTTTCTACCAACGCCACGTCTGACCGATACAGACGAGAAAAGAATATTTTCCGCACAGGAAATCTTGGAAAACTTTTTATCCATTTAAAACGGGTACATTTTTACTGGTCGAGGTAGCCACTGGAAAATGTCGGCCCAACTGAGAGAAATAAACAAGGGAGATAATTAACACCAATTTTCCAAGCTCAAATTTAAAACCTTTTTATCTTTCCGGATTGGATTTCTTCATTTATTTTTAATTTAATGTTTTGTTTATATATATATATATATATATATATATATATATATATATATATATATATATTTTAATTTCCAGATAGATAGATAGATATTAAGTTTTACTTAGTCTATTCTGAAATCAGAGGGTGGAATAAGATTTGGAAGATTCAGACAACCTTCCACAAACAAAGTAACTACCTGTCTTGAAAATCCACATTCACGTTCCTGGCTCTTATCTTTTGATCATCAAGGCTTAGTCCTCAGTTATCTGATCCAATTTCAAGCAAGTCATATAATTCTCTCTCCATATATATATATATATATATATATATATATATATATATATATTAGGAAAATTACAGATGATGTGTAAAAATTTTTTGTGTTACACACTTCAACCTTTAGGACTTCATCGA
>CAHIKZ030004366.1:762500-827500 GCA_903632075.3 Acanthosepion pharaonis | reverse complement strand
TTCGATTGTGTGAAAAGAAAACAAAAATCAATGCAAAATTATCAAAGCAAATTTTATTTGTTGTCTTTAATGAAACCTGTTTATGTGAAAGAGTCACAAGCCAAAAGCTAAAGGAATTATTCTCTTCATCTGTCAAGTTGTCCAGACTTTCCCATGTCTTGCCAAACATTTCAAACTTTGAAACTATTCCACAAGGAAATAAAAAGAATCATTTTCAGCCAATCATTTTATATCTTTGAGAAAAAAAAATCTATTTTTTACCTGAAGGTCCCAAAATTTTTTTTACTAACTTGTATATATCTAAAATATAAAGCTGAAAGTTTGTGTGCTATTACATGATAAGTAGGCTAGACAAAAGTGAAAAACCCTACCATACAGGTGAGATCATCAAAATCTAAATTGAGTGCAGGTTCTTAGAACCCCATGGGCATGGCATCCTGAGAGTCATGGGTTTCTTTTATGATGAATCTTTAATCAATACCCAAAGCCATTCAATTTAGAGGATTACTTAATGAGGTTATTGTATGGACTTAAGAGCAAAAAGGGCAGATTATGAGAATATGTAGGATAGATAATGGTTGACCCTTGATTTAAAGATCATAGTGATTGGGAAAGCAGCATTTCCTTGAAATAGCTGTTCTTGGGAAGAAGCTGTCTTAGTGGAACTTCTTTCTTACTAATGGAATACAGAGGAAATGAGAATGATTTGGACCTTGTGTGGCATGGTGGGTTCTAGCTGTAATGATATGAATCATCAGAACTAAGGAATATAGTTTGAACAGTTTTCATGGAAATAAGTCATCACCCACAAGGCCACATAAACACTTTGGAATTCTGTCAAAAGTGAGGATTGGAGAGCTCCAGTCCATATATAACAGCAATTTTGATCCAACTCTTGTTTTGTGATGTCAACAAACACTCATTCCTACTTATGTGATGCCAAGGAATACTTGTTGTCACTTTCTTAATGCTCATTGTGGTAGAGATTTTGTAATCGCAGATACAACTATAGTACACCATCAAACAATACTTGTGTCAGACATCTATGAATAATCTTGCACTAATATTACTTGCTGGATAATACTCACTTGGATATTAATTCATATAGTTATCAAAATTGAGAAATAGTATTGAAAAGAGAATACAGAATAGCAGTCTGTATAGTAATAGAGGACAGACGAGAAATAGCGATCCAAATAGTAATAGAGGATAGACTAGAAATAGCGATCCAAATAGTAATAGAGGATAGACTAGAAATAGCGATCCAAATAGTAATAGAGGATAGACTAGAAATAGCGATCCAAATAGTAATAGAGGATAGATTAGAAATAGCGATCCAAATAGTAATAGAGGATAGAGTAGAAATAGCGATCCAAATAGTAATAGAGGATAGAATAGAAATAGCGATCCAAATAGTAATAGAGGATAGAATAGAAATAGCGATCCAAATAGTAATAGAGGATAGATTAGAAATAGCGATCCAAATAGTAAGAGGATAGACTAGAAATAGCGATCCAAATAGTAATAGAGGATAGACTAGAAATAGCGATCCAAATAGTAATAGAGGATATATTAGAAATAGCGATCCAAATAGTAATAGAGGATAGGCTAGAAATAGCGATCCAAATAGTAATAGAGGATAGACTAGAAATAGCGATCCAAATAGTAATAGAGGATAAACTAGAAATAACAATCAATTGGATGCCATGCCACTTCCTACTTATGCGTTTCATCTATGGTCACATGGTTGGCTTAATTTAATAATGGGATCACCTATGTTTGCTCACTGGTGATCTGTGTTCAAACTGAAGTGTCAGCAGTGACACTTTATTCCTATATGACGTTTTGTAAAGATAGAAATTAGTAAGAGGAGTCAATTACATTTTCTTTTCTTTTTTTTTATCATTTCACCCAAAGCAAGGCAATAAAAGCCACTACAGTGCAAAAGGGTTACTGACATTGAAAGAATCAATGACAACAATAAAAGAGCTTGATTCAAGAGGGACTAGGTGACAATTGACATCATATTTAATTTTTTGAAGATCATAATCAACAGGAAAGCAGGAAGCTGGTTCCATGCCTGACAAGTTTTCTGACATGGCACAAGGAACCAACCATTCTTCCTGTATTTTAGTGATGGATCATATATATATATATATATATATATATATATATATATATATATATATATATATATATATATAAAGTGTGCAGGTATGCAGAAAATAGAAAAGAACATGTTGGGTGCATAATCCGGAGTTCCTTAGTATTTTGTTTTTTTTTAAGAAGACAATTCTCTATACAGAAGTAGAGCTTTATTATAATAATATTTTTTTGTTTAAAATATGATTCCTTCATACATAAGAGTTCTCATGTTTCAAAAATGAGAGCCGAAACCATCCAAATAATTATCAAAATAATTAAAATTTCACTCGAAGAATAAACGGGACTAAACACCTCAATTCCACTTAATTTTAATAATTATTTGATGGTTTGGCCTCATTTTTGAAACATGAGAACCTTATGTAAGCGAAGGAATCATATTTTTAAACAGAAAAAATATATATATATATATATATATATATATATATTTAAATAGGTTTGAAACGGTACAAAAAACGTATTAAGGCATTAAAACTAGAAATGTAATATTGTAGGCCATGATAAGTTTAAAATAAAACACACTCCTTCCTTGTTTATTACCTCTGTGTACAGGAAGTCTACTTTTACAGGACTATATACTCGTTGGGACTCCTTTTGTCCTAAACAACAAAAGATTAATTTGATTAGGACCCTGACACATAGGGCGTTAATGATCTGTTCGGATGACACCTTGAAACATGAAATCAGTTGTTTAACTGAGATCTTTGTGAACAATGGTTATCCGTTGAACATTGTTCAATCGGTTATTTGAGATGAGACCGCCAGGTTCAACAAAATCAAATCTGCTTCAGTAGGTAAATGTCCGGTCTATCTTCGTTTACCGTGGTTGGGTAAGATTAGTGAATCCTTCGCCAAGCGTATTTCATGTAGTTCACGTGAGTGTTATTTTGCAGCGAACGTTCGTGTTGTCTTTCAAACTAAGTCCATACTTTCATCTATGTGTAAAGATGTTCTACCCCGCCACCAGATTAACTCTGTTATTTACTATTTCAAATGTAGTTGTGGATGCGACTACATAGGTAGAACGACACAGCGGTTGGACGTGAGAATTAAACAACACGTACCTGCGATAATACTAAACAAAAAATTTTCTTTGGGCGATACCATTCGTAACACGTATGGGTCTTCCATTGCGGATCATTTTATAAAGAATCCAACTTGTGCGATGGATTTCAGTGTGAGCTGGTTTTCCGTCTTGGCCAGTTCGCACTCACTTTTCCATATTAAGGTGTTGGAGTCGCTTTACATCAGGTCTAGGCAACCTGCTCTTTGCAAACAAAGAATTGTTTGCTTGGACTTGCTGTTCTGCGATTCTAGCAGCTTGGTTGGTATAATTTTAATTTTTTTTTTCCTTCCTTCCCTGTCCATTCATTCATGTCACCCATGACAGACTTTTTCTTTTCCTCATAATCTAAATTCCCCGTTAACAGTTCTGACGAGAGGGGACGAAACCGGTCGACTGGTGTGTGTTTTATTTTAAACTTATCATGGCCTACAATATTACATTTCTAGTTTTTAATGCCTTAATATATATATATTTATACATATATTTGTTCCATTTGAAATCTGGGGTGAGGATGAGCACCCAAAGTTCTAATGTAAGATCAAACCATACTCGAAAGCAAGAAGGGGAGTTGCAGCAGGAGAGAAATCTAAGAGCTCTGAGACATTCTTCTCTCAGATTCTTTTTCATGTCATGCTTCCAGCAGAGAGACAAACAATAAAATCAAGAAGAGGAGTAAATGACTGACCTGTTTAGTTATTTAATTTTACCAGTATCATTTGGCCAAGTCCAATTTTACCAAATCATTTGGTCAATAACAATTTTACCCAATCATTTGGTTAATACCAATTTTACCAACATTGGTAGATTAATACCAGATTCACCAACATTTGTTGGTTAATAGAAATTTTACCAATATCAATGTTACTTAATTGTTTGGTTAATATCAATTTTACCAACATTGTTTAGTTAATACCAGTTTTACCAGCATCAATTAGTTAATACCAATTTTACCAACATGATTAATACCAAATTTACTAACGTCATTCAGTCAATACTAATTTTACTAGATCATTTGGTTAATATCAATTTTACAAACATCATTTGGTTAATACTCATTTTACTAACATTGGTCGCTTAATACCAATTTCACTAACATTGACTGGTTAATACCAATTTTACAAATATCAGTTCATTAGTACTAATTTTACCAAACAATTTGGTTAATACTAATTTTACCAACATCATTCGGTTAATACCAACTTTACCAACATTGTTTGGTTAATACCAGTTTTATAATAAAAATATTCATTGTATTATAATATATGACATATTACATGTTATTTACATTTCCAAATTTTATCTTAGTTTAATACAAAGGCAAAAATGTGTGGCAGCCAATGAGGGTTAAAATCAATATGGCATTAATAGTCTGCATAAGTAGCTTGCTAATCATTGCTCCATGGTAGGTGTAATCATCTTCTTCATGAAGTTTATCGTGTTCAGAAAAGACCACAAATAGAAAGTAAATACTCTAACAAACTAACCACAATACTTCTCTGTATGCTGTCTCCATCCAACTCATTGGTGATCATGGCTCTCCACTACTTCTTATCCTTTGTAGCTCTTAGTAATTGTAGTTTGTCTTTTCACCATCTCTCCTAATCCCTGTTCTACACTTCATTTACACAAGCTTGTTATGTAGGTTATGTTGTGGTAAACCCTCCTACAGTAGAATGAACTCTTCCTCCTCTCATAAAACCTTCCTACGGTAGAATGAACGCTTCCTCCCGTCATAAATACTAACTGCAAAACTTCCTAGAGCAGTCGTTGAGCAGTCTCTGACTGCGTGCGACTTCTGTCTAACTCTCTGCTTTGGCAGAGAGGAACCCGGACCAAGCGGTGCCGAAGGGCAAAGTTTCGTCCGGTGAGGTAAACAGATCCCGAACCCACTTAGGCGGGTTCAAAGGGAATATTTTGGGCCGAGCCTACGGGCTTGGAGAAACCCACGTTAAACTCGGACTTGTGCCACATACATTCCTCGTGGGAGGCTGTTAAACATCGTCGTTGGGCAGCCGAGATGCAGTGTAACCTAAAATACACGACAACTACTTTTTGGGGCCACTTTAAAAAAATCACCAGGGGTTACATTAAACTTTTGAACTGTAATGTGTAAGCATCCTTTTTTTCTGCCAATCTTCTTAAAATTTCCTTATTACTCATATGTTGTGTCCATGGTATTCTCAGTCATCCGTAGTTCTGCTGTCAGAAATCTCCTCTTCATCAATGACGAGATTGCCAGGAATTTACTGCTATATTCACTATTAACGGTTGACAGGACAGGGATAGCAAAAACACAAACTTTATTAAGAGTTACAAAGGACAGAAAATTGTGGAGAGCCATGATTGCTCACTCCCTGAATGGACATAACAAGAAACCTTTATTTTTATTAATGTTATTACTAGGTTTCAGCAACTGTTTTCTTCATACTTTCTCAAGTGTATCTTTTATGTGGTAATCGTCAAGAAGTTTTGAACAGAATTTCCTTACTTTACTCATAACCTTTTGTTACAATTACTTCTGTGTAAATACCCCTGGGAAAGGTATGAATTAACCCCTTTCCTCTAGCTATGGCTTAAATAGCAGGAAAATAGCAGAAAAAAATTCTTAATACAATATTCACTCACAGAAAAATAAAATAATTATACTTACAATTCAATAAATGTATTTCAGCTTTAAATAAATATGAAAATTTCTCGGTGTTAACCTGTAGAAAAGACAATATTTATAAATATAAATGACAAAAGTGTATACGGTAATAGCGGTGACAAGGAACTAACCGTCCTTTTGACATGATATTTTATTTATTTATTTATTAATTTATTTATTTTTTGCGGGCACGTAGGTTAAACATTACCAAAAATATATATATATATATATGGTTTTAGCGTAAAGGTTCTACTGTCATACTCACTACATTCGCCTGTCATACCACGAGCCAACATATTAAAATACAATACCTTACTTTCGAAGTGACCAGAAAATCATTTGCCCTACTCTATAAATATATAAAATATAAAATCGCATTAAACGTTAAAAAAAAGAAACAATATTCACTCCTTCAAGTTTCTCCCAACGGACTCTTCAAGGTATGGTAATATTGGTGATCTGCTTTCAAGTATTGAACACTATTTCAAACCGAGATGTGTTTTCAGAAGTGTAACTTGCACATTTCTAAAAAAATTAATATCGGTTATATATATATAAAGTGCTTCATATATATATATATATATATATGAGTAATTCATCGAGTCTGATAGAAACCTCCACAGAATGCACTGGACGGCCGTTTCGTCCTATATTTGGGACTCATCAGCAGTGCGCATCCACTACCGAGAATTGAAACCCTGACAGTTGGGTTCTCAAGCGAACATCATACCAACTGTTTCAAGTGGGCCCCGGTGACGAAGAGGTTGCAAACCAGACTCGACAAAGCGCCGCTCGCTCACATATTCCGTGGCGGAACTTGACTGAGATTCACTATTACCATAGGACTGTGCCCCCATATATATATATATATATATATATATATATATATATATATATATATATATATATATATATATATATATATATATGATAATAGGAAAAAATGTACTAGTTGCTGACGCGTTTCGCCCAATGTGGACTTTCTCAAAGCAAAAAACGAAATGAATTTATTTAAACAAAGTAACTAATAATAACAAAAACAAAATGTCCTTAGCAACTGGAAGAATTTAGAGAACGCTATTTTCATATTGTTAACTGAAAATTACGTCAATTACGGTCACGTTTGGAGATATTGTTATTATTGCTGTGTTGAAGAATTCAACCATTTTCTTTTGATTTCACGATATTGTTGTGTACGTTTGTTTGGGAGAGTAGTAATTCTGTTAAGAAAGGTGAAATAGGGAAAAAGCCTGAGCGTGGATTAATATTTGGGTAATATTCAATGGCGGCATTCAAAAGAAAATCAAAAACTTTAGCATAGCTCCAATTAAAACTATTCACTGATTCGAAGGACAGTGCTATTATAAATGACAATAACCACAAGGTTGTCGAAATGTTATTAATTAGCTTAGTAAAAGAAAAGATTTTCTCTGCTAGTTCTTAGTACAAATAAATACTTTTATTTATTTACAACTAGCAGCAGTTTGGAACTCTTCTTGCGGGTTTAACTAAGCAGTCATAAGTGTTAGCTATGCTTCAAACTTGTAGGTGTGGTCAATGGATTATCTTGACTATTGATCGTAGAAATGCTGTTGATTGTAGGCACAATAAACCAACTGGATAAGTCAGCATCTCTGTTCAAAATTGGGATGGGAAATTTGATTTCTCTTATTGACATTAGAGATTAGAACTTTAGTTTCTGGGAATTATTTACAATTAAGTCAATACATTCACACCCATCCACCCTCTGACACTTATACACGTCTATGTCCGCATTGATTTCTGTGTTACAAGTCTGAGAATGGCTGACAATCGATATATGAACTGATATTGCTAAAACGATTTTAGAAGAGTCCATTGGTAAAACCAAGCTCCTGGAGAAAAAAGAGTTGGGTACATGCCTTTCCTTGAAGCATTAGTGCAACATATACACAGCATTGAATTGATTTCAAACAGAAAACACTCATGCATTAGCCTCCATTTCTCAAAGATGACAATGGGGGCTTACAGCCATATCACGTTGAAAAAATGGTTCTCATATGATCACCAAAGTTAAGCAATTTCGAGCCTGTTGAGTACCTAGATGGGTGACTACTTGCAAAAACTAATCAAAGTGCCGAGTTCCAATTCATGTTGAGTTCATTGTATTCACTTATGCACAAATACACTTGTTTGAATCATCTCTTCTCCTCTTACCTATGGGTTAATTAATAAGACTTATATTACTAAATTATTATCTCTAATAAAAAAACAACAATCCTAACAATCTAAAGATATTTTCTGGCTTTAAATAACATGCAAAGGTCTGATAAACCATATAAAACAAATCAATTAATCAAAGCTGACAATGGATATAGCAGTTTTTTTGATATCATTATCCATGAAAAGATTTTAAGTAATTGTACTTTAATGATCAATGTTGATGGGCCTAATGCAGGGAAAACTGGATTCGTGCCTTTCTTAACAGCATTAGTGCAAAAAAGACATTAGCAGTATCAACATGATTTTCATCATATTTTTCAGATGAAGAATAGCGTATAACAGATTGTTAACGCATAACAAAACATGTCAGCGGGTAAATTACTGAAGCTTGAGGCATTTGAAGGAACACAGATCTTTATAAATAAAGTGCTCAATATTTAAAATGCAACAAGCAACAACAGTTATTAAATACATAAAACAGGATAGATTTATCTTACACTGACGAGCAGTATATCTCTGCAACATGAAGTCAGAAGATAAGTAATTTGAACTTCTGTTTCTCTCTGTCTTTAAATATATATATATATATATATAATGAGAATGAAAATAATATAAATTCTAACGTTCACAGCATTTTTTTCTAAAAACATTTTGTATAATGAGAAAAAGGAAATGACGTTCCATAAACTGTTTGCTTGTAAATAGAATTGCTCATAACCATTTTGGGGTTCTTACCAGTCGAGATCCATATGCACTGAAACAAGAATGCATCTTTGTAGTGAGTAAGTTGTTTTGTCCGTATGTAATATATATATATATATATATATATATATATATATATATATATATATATACTGGGTGTGACAGCAAAATTGTCCCAATCATGTAACAGCATTGGATAATTGTCCATCCCACAAAATGTTTAATATATAAAAAAGTGCTAAACTAATTTAGTTTCTTTTTTTCCAGATTTTCAGATAAGACGTTTAGCCATCTTGACACCATTTGTCGTAAGAATCATTGGAAAATGCTTTGAGTTATTCAGCTAGAAAGAGAACAGGTTAAAATCATTTTGCGTCAGCCCCACTATGTCTTCCCAACTGAACAATGGTGAAACCAAAGAGATCATTGAGGCCTTCAGTAATATCACCAACATTCATAATCTGGCTTCCATCTTCAAAGTCCAAAGAGAATAGTGAAAATTTTAAAAAGTGGACAATAGAGAGGAAAACGGGATCAGGAGGTCACAACAGCAAGAGGGATCATCATTTCAACTGAGAACTAAATACATTCTTATTGTTCAAAGTAGAGCCCAATAGGTTTATAAAAACCATGAAGAATTTCAGTAAGATATTTTTAATAATTTCTAAGCTACAATCGTTCAAAGCTGTTGCAGCCTAGGAAAGGTTACTGAACAGAATAATCATATGAGTGTTGGTAATGAACGATAATACTTAGAACACGAACAACACATATAAGATTTGCCAGCGGTGCGTAGAAGGAGTAGTCAACTGCCAGAAGTGGGGCAAGTGAATTCAACAATGAATCTCCAAAAGCAGACCAACATACAGTATTTACTACTGTATTTATGTGAATAGAGACATACCCATTATAGCTCGTAGGTATGCAAAAACAAAAGCTTAATCTAACAATTGAATAATTTCAAGGTATGCTATATTTATAGGTAAAATGGCGCAATATCAGAGACTAGCAGTAGAGCCCGGCGTTGCCCGGGGATGTAACAGTAAGAGATAGATCAAGTATCGACCTTCATAAAGACTGAAAAATAAAATTGACAAAGATTATTGTTTAAGGTTGACGGACATGGATATCTTAATTAGTTTTTTGGGGGTTTTTTTTACGAATTGGTCAAACCCAAACTCAAACAAAAACATTGTTTTCAATCGTTATGAGTCTATCGATTGAATAGAATTTTATTATAAACAATGGCGTTTTTTGTTATTCCAATGCACAAATTTCAATCATCTTTTAATGAATTCCGCAGATAGTTACTTTTTTTACTTGCTTGATTTTGGTATTTCCAATTCGTAGTTTCCATCTTGAGCTGTACCTTTTGCCGACAACCATACATTTTTCTCACAAGTGATGATTAGTCCTTTCTTCCTACTTTCTTTTACTACTTTGACTAAGAGTTCTTGCAGTTTCCTTCTGTGTCTGTAATCAACACTGTGTCTTCTGCATATGTTGTTAAGACTGTGTTCATCCGTAATAAATCTTGGTAGAACTTCTTGTTCTCTTAGGATCGCCATGTTGTAAAGATTGGTGAGTAGACAATTCCCAGTCTTGTGACACTTTCTATTTTTATGCATTTGTTGAATTCATTTTCTATCTGGCTGCAGGCGATTTGCTCCTGTTTGTAGCCACCTCCCAGATAAGAGGCTTTTGTTTTAAGTTATTTACAACAAAAGTTGAAGTCATTCAATAATACATCCATCAAAAGAGATCTCACATAATAGATTCCACAAAAGACTTCAACATCCGCAAAATTCTTGCATAGGAAGCGTGTAACAAACTTCACAAGAGTTGGCGCTCGAAACTTCCATCCTCCTTAAAAGTTCAAACCCTTTCGAACATTGTTCGAACCTGTCTTACTGTATGGATCAAAAACTTGGACATTATCTGTTTGTCTCAAAAGAAAACAAGATGGAACTTATACAAATCTATTTAGAAAAATCCAGAACATCAGTTGGAGATCCCATGCAACGCTTAACACAATTTACGGAGAAACGAGTCCAATCTGTCTTAAGCTCAAACAAAAACGATTACAGTTTGCTAGCCACTTCCGCCAAGCAGACAGGGAAATCGTCTCAACCTTACTCCTATGACATCCTTCTGGAACTGTCTTCTCATGAAAATTGTCTTTTTTAGACACCATACCTCAGGACTCAGGGTTAGACATTGGGGATAGCAATACTGAACCAAACAGTTTGGAAAGGGATTGTCAATGGTGTTTTATCAACCATAGGGAGGTCGAAGGATGGTGATGATGAAGTGGCTTTTTTTTTTATAAGAGAATGGACTGTTCACGTCATCACTTAGCTGTTGTTTTCTTTGTCTGCCTCTGTGGCATATCAGAAATAATGACACATTTGCCTTGTCGCTGAACCAGACGTTGGCCAGTGATTCATTTGCTTAAATAACCAAAGTTGATCAAATTGTTGTTTTAGACTTAACAGTCCATTAGCGGCTTCTTAGTCCGCTCCCATTTTGTTTTTGGCCATCGGCAAAATATCTATCAAATCAGAAACAAAAAGAATTCATTCATCCTTACGTGTTGCAAAAGTTTATGTTTGATATTTATTTGTTCTGCTGTCATGGCTGTCGAGCCTCAAGCAGTTGCTTTTAAGATTTGTAAAATTTGTAATACTCAAGTTATGTGCATGCGAGTGAGTGAGAGAGAAGGAGTGAGAGAGAAAGGTGAGAGAGAGAAAGAATGATAGAGAGAGAGAGTGGGAAAACGAGAAAGTGAGAGAAAGAGAAAATTAGAGAAAGGGGAAAAGAGAAAGAAAGGGCGAGAGAGAGAGAAAAGGTGAGAAAATGAGACAGTGAGAGAGAAAGTGAGAGAAAGGGCAAAAGAGAAAGACAGGGTGAGCGAGAGAGAAAGGGTGAGAGAGAAAAAGAGTGAGAGAGAAAATATGGAAGGAGAGAGAGAGTATTCCATCTTTCTCTCATGTTTAGATATTAGCTTGGATGCAAACAAAAGTCACCAAAAGTTAGATTCCATGTAAGAGAAACTATGTAAGCAAAAACAAACAGATTAGAAAAATGGGTAAATTTTTTGTCCTTTAGTATGGTACTCTAGATTTAAGCAATATTTTACAAACATGAATTTATGGATTTTACAACATATCAGTACTTGTTGGGCTATTTAATTACTTTTTTTATTATACTTGAGCCTATACGTAAACATTGATTTGATTTATACTTGAGTCTATAGGTAAATATTGATCTGATTTATACTTGAGTCTATAGGTAAACACTGATCTGATTTATACTTGAATCTTTAGATAAACAATGATCTGGTTTATACTTGAATCTATAGATAAACATTGATCTGGTTTATACTTGAATCTATAGATAAACATTGATCTGGTTTATACTTGAGCCTTTAGGCAAAAATTGATCTGTTTTATACTTGAGTCTATATGTAAATATTGATTTGGTTTATATTTGAGTCTTTAGATAAATATTGATTTGATTTATATCTGAGTCTATATATGAATATTGATCTGGTTTATACTTAAGTCTATAGATAAATATTGATCATGCATATACTTGAATCTATACGGAATTGTGGTCATGCTTATAATTGAGTCTATAAGTAAACATTACCCATGTTTATAATTAAGCCTATAGTTAAACATCATTAGTGTTTATACTTGAATCTATAGGCAAGCATTGGTCTC
The DNA here is from genome assembly GCA_903632075.3 of Acanthosepion pharaonis. Taxonomy (NCBI): domain Eukaryota; kingdom Metazoa; phylum Mollusca; class Cephalopoda; order Sepiida; family Sepiidae; genus Acanthosepion; species Acanthosepion pharaonis. The sequence continues at coordinate 814,995 of CAHIKZ030004366.1, read as the reverse complement.
GTTTATGCATGATGTTATAGGTTGTTTTGGTCGCGATTATAATTAAGACAATAGATTGTCATGATTAGTCGACAGGTAAACATTGGTCGTGTTTATACTGAAGTATATAGATAAGCATTAGATAACATTAGTTTGCATGCAAACATTGGTTGGTATTATATTTGAGTCCATAGATAAACATTAGTCGGGTTTATACTTGATGATGGTATTCAGGCGTCCACACATAGGTGATCCCTTTTGGGAATCTTATATATCTGCTGGTGAATTCTAGGCTGACAGAGCAAGGGCATTCGGGAACCTTTGCATTCTTTTTGCCATGAAGAAGTTAATAGAAGGAAAATTATCGAATGGAGAGTTTTTATTTATTTATTTTCTGCTTAGAAAATTATTGCGAATTCAATGTGGCTCAGATTCGGACAGTATTGTAAGAATTCTAATTTTTTTCTCAGCATAGTTGCCAGTGATGCATCGAAGAACGTAATCGTAGTCAAGGAGTATCTTGATTATTAGGGTTCGAAATTTTGTTCATAGTAAGCAATAAATGGGTGTGCTTGTGGTGTAGCGGTTAACACATCTGACTTCAAATACCAGATGAATTCATTTTCAAACAAATACCCCTTTTGGATAGGGATGAATCCATCTCTTCTCTCCACACCTCCGAACTATGGATGAAACAGCAGGGCAGACTAGATTCTCTTGTATTGAGGCAGCAACCAGTCTAGCAGAAGGAAAACTCTAAAATCAAAATCAGCCGGATGAGGAATTGCATCCGTTAGGCTATGCCCTAGACGCAGATATGACAACTTTTTTGATAGTTCATTCAACACAAGGCCCAAGAGCCACTCAAGATAGATGGTTATTTCGTGAGATTGTAAGGGAGAAGTTAAGTAAGCGAACATTATGAGAACGTGTAAGATAGATATCAGTTGACCCTGGACAGAAAGATACCAATAAGGTAGTTATCAGGAAAGCATCCTCTCGGGAGTTTGTTCCATAAAGTAACGGTTCTGGGGAAGAAGTTGTCTGAGTGGAACTTGTTTGTTTTATCAAAGGAACAGGAATGAAATGGGAATAATTTTCCTCTGTTAACAAGGTATGGCGGGTCCTAGCATTGAAGGTTCGAGTTGATGGTACTAAGGAATGTAACTCGTCCGTATATCTGCTATGGTAATAGCGATATAGTAGTAAAAGGCTGGCAACGTTTTGTCTGTGGGGTAAGGGTTTCAGAGTGGGGAATTCATCACCCACAAGACCGCGTATGCCCCCTTTTCTAAACTCTGTCGAGGCTAGGCATTGAAGATTGTGCAGCACCAGCCCATATATGGCAGCCATGGCTCTTTCTTTGTCTTATCAGAAGATTGAGCATGGTAGCGCGAGTTAGGTATTTTCTCGAGCGATACAACAAAGCGTCTCTTTTTGCAACGTCTTTTGTGATGGCATGAATAAACGCGTTCCCTCTGAAGTTGGAAAAACTATACACTATGACCCTCGAGATTAGCCCAAGTGATATCGATCGATGTATGGCAGGTGCCCTAACTGGGATAAATATGTAGGTATTCAAATCTCTTAGTGAGATACAAACCCAGAAATAAGGGTTATTCATAATGGTTCAGTGGCATTAAACTTGAGAATCTCTCTTCTCTTGTTCTTGTAACGGCATTCACCCGGGGTGGGTTGAGCCGGCTCCAATATTGGAATTCAGAAGCGGTCCCCAAACCGTATGTATAGCACATGAGATTTGATTATAGTGGTGAAGGTTTCGTGCAGGACCATCCACACATTTTGAAGGGCCGAATACAGAGACCTGATGCACTACGTGCCACAAGGTCCCCAAACGACTCTCTGCAGGTTTTGAATTCAGAGTTGCACTTCTCCTAGACCAGTTGCCATCCAAGACTTTAGAACTCAATCTGTCCTGCTATTTACCCATAGCTGAAGGAAGAAGAAGAGGATCCACACATTTCCCAAGAGTTTTAGCACATAAGTGAATGTAATGGATTCGACTGGAATTCGAACTCGGCTCTCCAATTCCTCAATCCAACCCGCTATCCATTACTCCACCGTGCCTAGTAATAAATCATTGGACATTGCTCTACAGCAGGTGCCTTGTAGATATTTACAAAGTTTAACAATGTTTGGCATAGCGTTTCATTGATGAAGTCCCAAATGAGAATTTAACTCTCAATAATCGTAGTCATCGGTGAAACTCACTAATCTGAGATATGCTGATATTTTCAAACATACATGCACACACGCATATATATATATATATATATATATATATATATATATATATATATATATATATATATATATATATATATATATATATTATAATTATTTTTAAAAAATGTGAATCCTTCGCTGCATCAGAGTTCTCATGTTCCAAAAACAAGAGCCGAAAACTTCAATATAATTATTAAAATTAAATTGAATTAAAGTATCAAGCCCTGTTTCATCCTCAAGCGAAAATTTAGGAATAACCAATCTTGAAATTTACGCATCTTTATAAACATGCGGATGAACATACTTATAAAGATGCGTAATTTTCAAGATTGGTTATTCCTAAATTTTCGCTTGAGGATATATATATATATATATATATATATATATATATATATATATATATATATATATTAGAGAGCTACAGGAGTCAAATAATATATATATATATATATATATATATATATATATATATATATATATATATATAATGGTCAGTTTCTCCTTTCTGGTGGAACTTTCACAACATCCAATCTGTGGTTTATACTGCAACTATTCTGAGCAGATCTTTGTTACATCTTCTGGGAGAGAGTGCATAATCTAACGTGAACAGCAGTTTGAACAACGCCAATACGGTGAAAATCTCGGTCACAATGACTTGTGACTTCTTGCTATCGCAACCATCGACGGCTTCTAAGCAGTTCCGTCTACCCTGTTTCACTCACAAGTCTTAGATCAACCCGTGTTATAGATTTCGGACACTTTCCAACGATGCACGCTAGGGAGGATATACACTTTTCATTATCAGCCTCTCGCACAATTAAGTGTTCAGGAGGGGTTTCTAGTAGGACAGTACATAAAGAAATCTACAGAGACTGTGTGGATGTTGAGGTGTTTAGATTGTTCACGAATAGTTTGCAGATGAGGTACTTCTCACGAGAATCGTTTGCCGAGTATGAGCTACGTCAGTTACCGATAATCCACGAGACATATCACCACGAAAGATATACAACGAGGTACTTCAACTATTCAGTAAGCGTAAAGGTTTTACAAATCTAATAAAGCAACAGTAAAATAAAAACGCACACATAGGTAGAGATGAATAACCTGGAACAAAGAGAGCCACAGAAATGAGAAATACTTGAAATAAGACACACACACGCGAGCATGCAAATATGGGTGCGGCAGAAATACATCCCATAAATAGCACCCAAATAATGGTGAGAAATTAGCCAGATGAAGATACCATTGCTACTAATATCTTACCATTATATGGAAGATAATCTTGGGAGATATATTTCTGCCGCAACATGTTTATATGAGTGTGTATGCGTGCGCGTGCGCACATGCGCGTTTCTCGAGAATATGTAACTTTTGCATTGTCTATAAAGTTCATGTGCACTTTTTTTATAATTTATAACTTTGAAGTGCACACGAACTTTATGGACACCCTGTATATACATACATACACCCATTTAAACATATAGAAATCAAAATATAATGATAGGTAAGGGTTGTGTAAACGCTAGTGCATGTATACAAGCGTACGTGTGTGTTGTGGATAGAAAAGATCAAAGGCAGTTGTCGGCACATTACTCCATGGCAAATTCGCATTTTATGATATTTTTAAAGAAAGGATTGGACTGTTTTATGACTTTCGGTGTTCGGTTGTTTGATAGTTAAATCACTGAGATCGCAGTAAACGCATGGGATCAAGTCCACTAAGAAATTTATGTACCTTTTTTTTTTCTCTGCCCATTAGTCATCGTAGTTGGCCGCGGGAACGAAAAGAATTATTTAAAGGTCACCATATAGCTGACTTTGCGCTTAGCGTAGTGGTTATCCGTTCCAAAAGCAAGACTGGAGCATGAAGTTCCAGTCGAAGTCATCGCTTTCCCATTTGTACAGATATACTTGGAACTTTACGCCCGTTAAGTGGCGTAGTAAAAAAAAAAAATGCGGTATGAAAGAAAAGAACGTAAACAGATTTTTTTTTTTTTTCTTATTGCCGTCTTAGACACAGGATGCGTTACTGGTCCACGCCAGTTCGGATTTTTGTTTCCGGCAAAACCGACTACATAATTTCAACCAACCCACGTGCCGGACTATCGCAAATAACTAATCACATAAGTATTTAAGAGTCTTTTTTTATAATCTATTGTCTCTTGTTGCAGAGTAGTATTCAGCGTACCATCAGTTCTTCCTTACTACAGTGACAACGGACGGCGACTACTTATAAATATGGCAAGTAGACACATTAGAGTAGGATTTGAGTAGTATTTGATTTACTCAAGTATTTCCTATCTAAGTATGAGTATTTAAAAAAGCTCTTCTTCTTTGTTTCTTCTACCTAGTCTTCAGTTCATTCGATAGTGTCTCTAACTACGGCCTTCCTAATTCTCGGCTCTTTTGAACAAAGACAACATTATACACGTAAATATAACGTTCTCTTTTACTGAACCATGTTTTCGATATATATATATATATATATATATATATATATATATATATAAAATCGATATATATATATATATATATATATATATATATATATATATATATATATATATGAAATGGACAAAGTCCGACAATTATTTTAAGACATTTTTATGTTTATACATTCTTTTTATAGATACATATATTTAAGTAAATGCTCTGTTTTATAATAAACAGTATTAATAACATTTACCGGCCTGAATGTTCGAGAAATTTTCATAGTTTGTAACATTAGAGGAAAGAGGGTTTAGAAAATTTTCAAATGGAGACGCTGTCTGTCTATCATGAACACCATATTTTGCACCTGAGCGCGAATATTCACGCTGGCGTTAGTTGCTAGTAATATTCGGTCACGTGAAGAATTCGTTCAGTTTATTAAGTAGAGTTGCTTTCATTTTTTTTTTAAATGTTCAACATTGACTTTACTGAACAATATATTTATTAGTGTGATGCCTTATCTTCTGCCATTTTGAAGACAACTCCATAATTCTATCATGACATAAAATTTGATTGTTCATTGTAATACCAAACGACTGATATTAAATAAAATGTCTTTCACCACATGAGACGGTATCCTAAACGTGTATATAAAATATTTAATATGCGTACAAAATAATATGTCGTATAAATATTTGAGACATTCTTTTTTTTCTGGTGTATACTAGTTCTGCGTAACCATTTTACAGATGACCTTATTTTGAACACATTTTAATTCCAGTGACCCCTTCCCTACCCCCACTAAAAGAATTTCCAGGGTCGAAACAATAAAATCTTGGACGAGAGTACTTAAGCAAAAATAAAATAAAACATGAACTTCGGAAAGTTTTGTATCTTGATGTACAACATCTGATTCTCAAATAGGAAAAAATAAAAAAATGTTAGCAGAATTTGTTTGATTTTAACAAAATTTCCTTGGATAAATTTGTGCTACATAAATATACCCTTATAACCTTAGAGAGAGAGAGAGAGAGAGAGAGAGAGAGCTTTTAAATTAAAAAAAGGTAGAAGATCAGTCTGCCTTTGGTTCATACAGCCTGAGGATACCGAAAGTTTGAAACCAAGGTAGCGTGAGTGACTGATCTCCTAATTTTTTTAAAAATACACACACACATACACAAATACATACATAGAGAAACAGAAAGAGATAGATAGATAGAGACAGAAAGACAAAGACAGACAGAAATACACAAAAAAGAGGGCGAAAAAGAGATTTACTAAACTTTAAAGTTTAAGTTTTGTGCCAATATTTGAAGTGAAGAGGTTTTGTTTCAATTAAAAATCATCATGCAAAGTTCGTTCTTTTTTTTTTTAGACAAGTAAATCGATTATATATATATATATATATATATATATATATATATATATATATATATATATATATATAGTCATCCACTACATGTGTTGTCTACCTGGCTCAGGCTCAAAGTGATGAAACCAACGCTAATCCTTGATTAGGGAGCGTTCAAGGTGACCAGCTAGATCTGCCTCAAACAATGTCAGATTGTCCCGTGATCTGATCAGCCTGGTGCGCTTTTGATCAAAAGTCAGAAGACGTGGCACCCACCGAGCATAAACATTCATCATGCCAAGTTCATTGTGCAGAATATTCTCACCACTCTCACTCACGGGATATGCTAATAGCATTGGCTATTTGATGTATATTCAGTCGCCTGTCATGAATCCTCACGTGGTGCACAGGATCAGTGTTTACCTCGATGGTGGCAGTTGCAGGACATCCACACCACGGGTCCATTTTAAAACTCTCGTTCCTCGTCTTAAATTCAGCTGCCCACTTTTGATGAAGCTGGAGCGTTATCCCCTAATGTAGCAACCATGTCAGCATGAATGTCTCTGGGGATTAAACCCGTTTTGAAGGTATTTTTTACACAATGATGACAAATTTTGTCCATTTTCAAGAGAAGTCGTTAGCAATTACTGTGAGAAGTCTTCTTTGAAAAGTCAGATATCAGTTTACCTGGAAATATATATATATATATATATATATATATATATATATATATATATATATATATATATATAGTCATCCACAGACAGATTTTTTCGCTGTATCACAGCTCTTCATTTTGTCTAGACATCCGATTGCTTTAAGTCGGGATCAAACTCGACCAATTTGGCATCAGTCAGAGAATCTACCCCTAAGCTATCGGTGCACGGCAGAGGGAAAAGGAAATTTTAGCGTTTTCTATACGAAATGCGACAGTGGACAGGAGAATTCAATTCGTACTTAAACTACATAAACGTTATTTTTAGTGGATATCTACATTTGAATAGACGTCCCTTTTGTTTATCAATTATTTATAATCACTATTTTCGTCTACCGGCCTGAATATTCAAGAAAAAGATGCGAACCTGCCCGCCCCCATTTGGCAAGAGAAACCGTCATTTGATCTGACACGTTTTAAGAGCGCATATTTTTCTGGCTTCACTTGTCTTGATTATTGTGCAATGCGCGAACTTTAAATTCTCGTAATAATCAAGACGAGTTAGAAGATAAGAAGATCAGTAAAAAGACTGTTGACTAAGTAATTTCACACTCAGTAATCTCTAACGTTTTAGTGGCTTTATTGCCTTGCTTGGGGTGAAATGATTCAAAAGTAAGTCAAATTGGGTATGAAAAGAGAGGCGTTTATTTAAAAAAAAAGACAAAATTCAGTTTAGGCTCATGGGATATGAGGTCCCCAAATAACCGCAAGTTTCCTTAAAAAAACAAGCATGCGTTCAATTGATCAAATAGCATACACTCTCGCGTCCGGAATAGACGGATTTAGACGGCTAGCGCAAAAAGCGTAACGATTATAGATTCAGAATGCGAAACGGAGTTCGAATTACGTTTACTTTTTCGCAGTTATCCTTGGGAAAGATATGAATGTATCTCTTCTGTCCTCGACTACAGATTAAATAGCAGGGGTGACGGAAGCTTATTGCTTTGAGGTGACAACCAGTCTTGGAAATGGAAAATTCTGAATTAAAAACCAACCCGAAGAAAAATGGTCTCCTTTAGCATATATTGACGTAGATACATCACTACTGTTATATCTGCCCCAACGATCCTCATAGGGGATGGGGCACGTGTTATGGCACGCTTTTCTTCCACCCGTCCTCGTTTATTTTACTTACATTTTATATTTATTTATTTTACGTATATTCCACTCTCATCTCTCTACATTTTTTTGTTCTGAAAACAAAGGATTTTTCCAGCGTAAAATTTTATACCAATCTACCCCTCTATTCCGAACTTTAAAGTAAGAATTGAAGCAAAAATAGTCTAAAATTATAGATAGCAGTGATTCCGAATGTAGGGCTCATGGCCCGCAGGGTGGGGGTCAGTTTAGAATCTTGTTATGACGGAAATAGAATGAGAATATTCATTACAAAGTTTTACTGATTAATTCTATTATTTAGATTCGGTCTAAGGTCATTATCACAATGTTTCGATCGTTGTGCACTTCTGCCTTCTTAATTAATTCCAAGATCATAGGATCAGTTCAGTTTTCCTTTTACTAATGTCCACCATATATAAGGCCTAAGAGCCACTCAATGTAGAGGATTACTGAAGGAAATTGTTGTTCTATGAGCAGTAAGAGTAAGAGGTATGAAGCACAGTTTATAAGGATATGTAGGAAAAATAACGGTTAAGTCTAGACTTGAAGAGGTTAAGATTGTAGCGTTTGGGTAAGCATCCTCTCGGGTGTTGGATTTTATTTCTTAGTTGTCGAGGTGGGGCTTAGATTAAAACGGTTACGAATCACTGCTATAGAACGACGAAGTGAGATTTAATATTTTGGGGGATGATGCTCGGAGTTCTATTAGAAGCACAGTTGGTAAACAGTATTGACTGCACAGCATTAGAGCAACAGTTAGTGGAGGAGAGAATGTTCTGGAAACAATGTCAGTTCCTTATATCAAATGAAAGGTGGGGTCGGAATAAATGGAGTGTGGGAAAATCAGAAAATATAGTAAACGGTTTGGGTTAGAAAAGCAAATAAACGGGGAACACTAAATAGAGTGTATTCTAAATGATTCAGATCAGGTCTTTCAAACTATAAAAAGACCTCGAAGAAATGAAACTAAAAATAAATGTCCGTCAATGTCTTTAAATAAAATGCTTTAATAAAATCGAAATAAAATGTTTCGGGAAGCCTTACCAACGTTTCAATATAAATAAATGCCCATCAATGTTCAACACATATAATAAACTATAATATATACCAAACAATATCCTAAAATAATATTCTTAAAATGCGTTAATGAAATCGAAAATATTTTCGTGAAGCCTTACCAATGTTACAATATAAATAAATGTCCACCAATGGGCAACAAATATAAAATATATTATAATATATATTAAACAACTTCCCAAAATAATATTCTCAAAATGCGTTAATGAAATCGAAAATATTTCGCCATTTTTTATGTAGCCATATTTATAGAATTTATAGCGGAATTGAATCAAACACGGAAGATATAAGGCTGGGCTGAAAAGTTAATTGGCTGACTATGAAGGAGCGATGCTAGAGCTGTTAAATCTTCTATGCATTCATTTCAACTCTTCTTATTAATAAATGCATTGTTTCTTTCAAGGTAAATTGGCATCTGACTGCTAAAAAAAAAGATTGTTAATCCTGTTGTTCAAAAATGTCATCAACAGTAGATATGAAAACATCATCACTGAAATACCAGTTCTAAGCTGAGTATTTTTCATGTTGGGGAACAGATGATAGTCAAATCAGGAGAATAGGGAGGATTATCAACCAGTTCCAAGTCAAAGACACACACAGCAGGAATTGAAACCAAGGACTTGTGTACTGGAGTACTGTCCTGATGAAACACGACCCCTTTCGTCAGTATTCTTGGGCGTTTGGTCTTGATAGCTTTTCGTAACTGCTCCAGCAAGTTGAAATAGTACCCTCCATTGATAGTGTGACCCCTTTGAAGGTACTCAATAAACACAATGCTTTTTGCATCCAAAAAACTTAAGCTACAACTTCCCTGCATATGAAACGTTCAATGCTTTCTTTGGAGCAGGTGAGAAGGAGTGCTTCCACTACATGTGTTGTCTACCTGGCTCGGGCTCAAAGTGATGAACCCAATGCTAATCCTTGATTGGGAAGCGTTCAAGGTGACCAGCTAGATCTGCCTAAAACAATGTCAGATTGTCCCGTGATCTGATCAGCCTGGTGCGCTTTTGATCAGAAGTCAGAAGACGTGGCACCCACTGAGCATAAACATTCATCATGCCAAGTTCATTGTGCAGAATATTCTCACCACTCTCACTCACGGGATATGCTAATAGCATTGGCTATTTGATGTATATTCAGTCGCCTGTTATGAATCCTCACGTGGTGCACAGGATCAGTGTTTACCTCGATGGTGGCAGTTGCAGGACATCCACACCACGGGTCCATTTTTCGTTCCCAGTCTTAAATTCAGCTGCCCACTTTTGTACTGTTGATAAAGCTGGACCGTTATCCTCTAATGTAGCAACCATGTCAGCATGAATGTCTCTGGATATTAAACCCGTTTTGAAGGTACTTTATAACACAATGATGACAAATTTTGTCCATTTTCAAGAGAAGTCGTTAGCAATTACTGTGTGAAGTCTTCTTTGAAAAGTCAGATATCAGTTTACCTGGAAAGAAACAATGTAGTTTTTAACAAGAGTTGAAATGAATACATGCAAGATTTCACAGGTCTAGCATTCCTCCGTAATTGTCAGTTTATGAACTCTTACGCATCTCTCGCAACTGGAAAGAAACAATGCAATTATTAAGATAACTTGAAAGTAATGCATGCAAGTTTTCATAGCTTTAGCATCACTCCTTCATAGTCAGCCTATGGCCATTCACCCCGTCTTCGTATTTTGCTAAAAGGACATTTTCAGTACAATGCTTTCTCACCATAATACAATTCAAAACAAAATTTCCCAGCTATCTATTGAGTAAGGTGACTATTAATAGTAATTAATAAGCGGAGTATCCTCATAAGTTCTGGAGGCGTTGGAAATAAAAATCCCAAATTAACAAGCAGGGAGGTGCGTTCATTGGACATCCTAAAGCAGTTAATCTTATTTAGAAATATTGGATATAAATATACTGCCATAACGCCGAATAGTAGAGTTTATGAATTCCATAATATTGTTCAACAAGCAGGAGGCCAAAGAGCCACACAATGTAGAGCGCTACTAAATGAGGTTGTAAATACGTACGTAGATAGATTAGGAGGTGCATATTTTGAGGATATGGAGGAGAGATAACGGTTGAACAAACAAGGAAAAATGAGGAATAAAAAAGAAAGAAAGAAAGAAAGCAATAAATGCCTATAATTGATAACAGAAGACATTGCTTTATGCCAACAGATTCCCATACTTAATATTTCTCGTTTTCACTCTCGCGTGGTCATGTGTGACGTCACGAGCTGCGACGCGATTTTCGCTCCCGCGTCTCGTATACACGAGTTTGTGGTTGCTTTGAAATTTTTCATGCAACAAAAACAGACTATCATTATTGTTCCGTGTATTGGTTGATATATTGAAAAGTAATTGTCATCTTTGATAATGGCTTATGTAAGCCGAAAGCTTAGATTGGATTTAAACATGTATCGCCATAAGGGATCCAGATTAGATAAATGCGTTATATACCCCACTTTTTGAGACGTGCATTTGATTCCAGATTTACTTCATGAAACCGAGAAACTTAATTTTGAATCCGGAGAAACTGTATGATACTTTCAAAAGTTCAACCTCAATGTCAAATGATGATTTATTAGTCTTTTTTATAGATTTCTTGATTTCTTTGGATTTGCTGGTGGTAGAATGAATATCGTCTCGGAATGAAAAATCAGAATATTTGCATATGAGCAAATATACTTGGAAAAAGTATGAATCCATCTCCTTCCCCCAGTTAAGGGTTAAATAGTGGAACTTGTATTTGAAAATAAATCATTATCATTCTCAAAAAAAAAACTGTTAATGCAATATTCACTCGCAGAAAAAAAGGATATTATTCCTACGGTTCAAAATATGCTTTGTCTTTAAAAAATCCATATAAGCTTTTAAAAATAATAAATCAATCAGTCAATCTTGACTACCTCGGGATTAGGTTCGTTGTTGTTTAGGTTTGGACGACAAACTTTGTAACGTGTCAAACACGTAGTAACGCAACTAAAGTTTTCCCTGGAACTTTCAAATACCTTGCGAATTACATTTACTACTCTAGTCAACAATTAGATTTAAAGTCATTATTCTTTGTCACATTCAATCGCTATCTGAGTGTCTCTTTATGGATATTGATCACAAAGAAAATAAGAAACACAGTAAAGAATCATTTTCTTTGATGCCAAGGGTGTTTTACGTTAAACCAAACAAGACACAAACGCATTAATCAGAATTGATAGGTGCTATTCATCACTTCATACACAACACGAACACTTATTTCATCTTACGTTGAAACAGTTTGCCAATTCTCTTGTTCTGGAATGCCTTACCACCTCCTTCTTTAACTAATAAATCCTTTAAAAAATATATGAACTAGGTTGTGGGAATTTGTCTCCAATACAGCATCTAGTAGTTTTTCGATAGCTGGCACTGTTTTTTAAGTGCTCTTGAAATTATCTCTTCGCTGATAATCGAGCCCTCTTGACTGACAATCGAGGTAAGATATTTTCGTTGTTTCCTTAACTCCATGATCACCAACTTTTATCTTGCTTGAAAACCCTTTCTCGTAGTTCGTCACGAGTTTTGTATTTTTTCGGTATTAATCTCCATGCGATATTTGGAGGATTTTTAATCCATGTTCTTCGCCAAACTGAAGAGTTTCATTTTTGTCAGCTACACCATCTATGTCGTCTGGTTTAGGACAAGGATTCTTAACCGGGGGTATCCATACCCCTTGGGGGTATGCGAACCAAATGCTGGGAGTATGGAACTCGATTTCTGGGTATGGTAGTACCCCCCACCCCTATGTTGTGTTTGACAATTTCTCATTTTTCTTTTCACAGATTTGGTGCAAAATGTCGCCTGCCAAAAAAAATGAAGTGGAATGATTCGTATGCAGGTTTTGGTTTCACCTGTGTGACAGATCCAGATGGAAGAGAAAGACCCCAGTGCATGCTATGCAATTTGGTAATGAGCAATGGAAATTTGAAGCCATCAGGACTGAGGAAACATTTCGCAAACAAATTCAGTAGTCATGTTGGCACATTGATTGAGGCTTTTAAGTTGAAAAGAGTTCGCTATGATCAGAAAGCAACTCTTTTAGCATATGGGTTTTCTGCTCTAGGAAAACCACTTCTGGAAGCTTCCTACAAAGTTTCGTACATGATTGCCAGAGAAAAGAAGCCCTAGATAATAGGGGAGACCCTCGTGAAACCCTGTGCGCTGAAGATGGCAAAAATTGTACTGGGAGAAAAGGCCGCGAAGCAACTAAGTCAGGTGTCCTTGTCCAACGACACTGTACGGCAGAGAATTAAAGACATGAGTCAGGACATAACAACACAAGTTGTCAGTGAGATTAAACAAAGTCAATCCATATCTAAAGTACAGTAAATTCAAGCGATTGAAATATTTGGAAGACATACTGGCAAATAATAGGATTGGTGATAATTATATCGTCAGTCAAGGGAAGTGGGTATGGGACCATATTGGACATTCCATTGGTGTCTGGAACCATCAAAAGGTTAAGAACCCCTGGTTTAGGATATTACAATTAGTCTGCCTAGTATAGTTGCAGTATAAAAGACCAATTGCTTTTACCGTTGCGCTACCACAACCATCGATGGCCTCCGAACAGTTTCATCCAAATAAATTCTTTAATGTATGGCATATCCAACCTGGGTGATATCTCCCCCCGGTGGGCGATTTCAACTGCTGGGTGGACGATGATCAAATGAAGAGAAAATGGTAGGCGATTGGAAAATTTGGGAGAAATTTTAGTAATATGAGTATTAAAACGTTATTTAAATTTATGCCGCCTGAAAAAATATTCAAAGGAGGTATGCAAATGACCTATAAAAACATACATCAGACTTAATGGGAATAACTGAGTCACATTCCTAGATATATAAATATCCCCGCAAACAACGAATATTTTGGTATGTTCTATAGTTTTGTGAAGAGTCATTAGCATTCAAATAATTCTTCAGACGAAATAACATTTCTCGCATATAAACCAGATAAGGTAAAACAAAAAATATTCACTGAATTTGTATTAGTTGCTAGTAGTGTATATTCTTTTTAATTTTATATTCATGAACAAAAATCGTTTAATTTTTGTTAGCATTTGCAACGCTAGCCCTAACCATAAAAGTAAATTATATATATAATTTTCAATGGTCAAGTTTGTTCTTTAACACTGTAGCAGTCGCATAAGACAGCGTTATTTGTTACCTCCCTTTGGTATTTTTTACTACAACATAAAGTCGATTTATGAACCAGTAACAGTGAAGTAATGAATAGCGGCTCGGACTGAAGAACCTGAAATTCGAATTCCAGTCGAATCCATTACATTCACATACGTGCTAATACCCTTGGGAAAGGTATGAACCCTCATCTTCTTCCCCAGCTATGGGTAAATTGGATGACAACTGGTCTACCGCAGAATGAAATGGCAACCTCTACGAGAAAAAATCTGCCTGGTCAGTCATGTATCGAAAGATACATGATCGCCTAAGCGGGTATCAATCATGGCACATATCTGACTGACTGAACAAACTTTAACCAAATAATTTTAGTATGGTTTTGAGCATTTACTATGCAGGTGGGCGATGGAAATTTTTTTCCAAGTGGAAGTGGTCGATGGCGCAAAAATATTGAGAACCCTGGATGTATGCGAAAAAACTTACATCTCACTTACATCAGACTTACATGTATTTTGAAAAGTCTTGTTAAAGAAGCAGCTTACTGTCGTGTCTGTATCAAGTGGGATAACAGGCATGTCTGATATTGTTTTTTTTTTTAATCATAGTCTTGTCGGGTAGTAAATGTATGGTCGTTAGCAAAAGGGGCAACCTAAGATGCGAGTTACGAATTGGAGATGTCAGAATCAAGCCAGCACAGAAACGGGAATGGAAAATATGACACTGATATCAGACGGTACACTGAAATAGCGAAGGACGCATTTCAAAAGCTAAACAAAGTATTTAGAAACAGGAGAATGGCGCTACAAACAAAAGCAAAATAACTGAACTGCTATGCAACTTCATTGCTCCCAGAGGATAGTGATTCATGGCTAATTTCCTCACAGATGAAGAGGAGACTTGCGGCAACAGAGTTTTGGTTCTACAGAAGGATGCTGAGAATACCATGAATGGAACATGTGAGCGAAGAAGATTTTAAAAAAAATGAAATTAGAATCAGAAAAAAGACAGTTTAAATTTCTCTGTCACATGATGAAGAAAGAAGTCATAGAGAATTTGGCACTCACAGAAGATATTGAAGGCAAGAGAAGCAGGGTGAAACATCGGGTAAACTACCTCAGTATAGAAATACTGAATCGTCATGAAACGGAATTGCGTCTCTGTTGGTAGAAGAGGGATTAGGTGAAATGGTAAGAGAAAATCATTGATTAGTGCAACAAAGAATTGAAAAGCGTGAAGAGCCGCTAAATAAATGTAGCTTTCGCTGGTTCCCAGACTTCATGAATTTAAGCGTTCAACTAGGCTGGCATTTCGCTCTCACCCTTTCACTGTCGAAACTGTTAAATATAGCCGTCTCTTCTACTCCAATAACTTCATGTCTCGCACCTCTCGCCTGTGGAACTCCCTTTCCATTTCTTGTTTCCCTGATAGCTATAATCTCCAACTATTCAAATGTAATATCAATTGACGTCTCCAGATGCCTTGATCTATCCCCTAACCTTCTCTTCATCCTTTCCTCTATCACTCCTATTTGGTCTCGCTCCAACTCAATGTAACCTTTTGCGTGCTAGTGGCTTCCCGTCTTGCTTGAGATGAATTGCTTAAGAAAACAAGAAAAGAAAAAAAGCCAGCTATTTAAAATTAGCTGTTTTCGCAATCAAGGTTTATGAGTGGGTGGATTTAGTTTTCACAAAATGCGTTTTTATTTGGTGTGTTTATTACGGTTTATCAAACTTTTGTGGGTTATTTAAACTAAGCACCGTTTTTTATATTGTAAGAATGCGGAGGATTTAGAAAGGGACAGAAAAAGAGCAGAGTTCAAGAAGACAGAAGATGGCGATTGGCGTTGCATTTTAATTTTTGAAGTTTGTAGTTATCAAAGAAGCAAGAAATCGGTAGGGAGTTCCACAGGTGTGAAGTGCGAGAAAAGAAACTTTTAGAGTAGAAGTGGTGGTTGCATCTAGGTGTTTCCAACAGGAAAAAAGGTAAGACCTAATTGCCAATCTAGAAGCACGCTTAAAGTCAAGTGGCCGGGACATCAGAATAAAAAAGGGTCATCAGTGTAGTTTCCCTGATAATATTTGTTAAAAAGACAGAGGGAAGTTACGTTACATCGGTGAGAAAATGACTGCAAGTGAATAAGTCATTAACAATATTTTGGAAATAACAATGATTTTTACCGGCACAAATCCTAGTATTTAACTTATAACTGGGAAGGAAGACACAGGTTCACAGCTTTCCTAAGGATATTTGCGCTTATGTAAATGTAACGAACCGACTGGAATTCGAACTCAGTTCTCCGATTTCCTATTTCGAGCCAGTATCCATTATACTCCTCGCACATCGTAAAAACGCGTTAATATTTTATTCAATCTAATGATTGCATATAGAGTGATACAGCATACTGTATTGGTTGTGAAATTAAAAAAAAAAATATTCTTGTAGTTTAACAAGGACTTGCAGATGAAGTCCGCGTATATAGGCAAAGTTTCAGCTTTTCTTACAGATTCCACTGATTTTTTCATTATTCTTCCATTCTCCTCCTGGAAACGAAAGAAAAAACTGGGCAGTAATTTTTTAATAAACCGTATATATATATATATATATATATATATATATATATATATATATTAATGCATCTTTCATTAAATAATATAGACAAATTTTGTCTATTTATTTTAAGCAAGTTCCTTTCATATTGTCTGATAAGCTTAATAACATTATCATTGAAAGATGAAAGAAAATCACCATATTGATACATGTTTAAATCCAATCTAAGCTTTCGTCTTACATAAGCCATTATCAAAGATGACAATTACTTTTCAATATATCAAACAACACACGGACGAAACAATATAGGTAGTCTGTTTTTGTTGCATGAAAAATTTCAAAGCAACGACAAACTCGTATATACGAGACACGGAAAAATCGCGTCGCAGCTCGTGATGTCACACATGACCACGCGAGAGTGAAAACGAGAACTATTAAGTATGGGAAGCCATTGATATAAACCAATGGCTTCTGGTATCAATTATAGGCATTTAAGAATGTTTGTGGAGATTTCATAGTTAATTTTGTTCAGGTTAGGTTTCAGCTGTTTTATGTATATAGCTTCAAGAATTTTTAGTTTTTGTTTATTGTTTTCATGTTTTAAGTATAGTGTTTTTTCTACAAGGATCAGACAATATTGCAAGGAAAAGGAATATATATATATATATATATATATATATATATATATATATATATGTATTGCAAGGAAAAGATATAATTTGTTTCTTAAAGGCATTGTGAAATATGAAAATAAAAAATAAGAAATGAAAACACTTACAAGACAGCTTCTATACCTTTTAATAATATATATATATATATATATATATATATATATATATATATATATATATATATATATATATATATATATATATATATATATATATATATATATATATAAGCAGGGTTCAGCTTCAGCGCGGAATCTATAAATCATGGATTAGAAAGGAAAAATATCAGTGTTTAGAAATTAATCCAAACATTACTTATAGACAGGGGCAGATTTGCGGCACAAATCAACCCGGGGAAACAACTTAAAGGAGTTCATTATTTATTCCTGTAAGCGCATCGAGCCCACACTGCTAGAATCTCGGAGGCAGCAGATGCGGCGGGGTGATTGTATGTCCCCGAGGAAAATAGTATTGAATTTAGAGGACAATGATGTCCTCAGACTAACGGCTTGGGAGCTTTGTCCATCAGAGTCACCAGCACGACAAGCTTTTATTCACTGTCTGTGGCAAACTGCGCCTCTGCATACAAACAGAATAGTGCTTTTATATGTGTAATTTAATTTGTAATATGAAAACCACAATAGAATACTGTTTTTAATCCTGTAAAATCCGAGATCCCCTCGTGACCACAGTAAGTGCATTTCATATTTCTTTTAACATATAGTACTACCCACTCGTTTTTCAAACAATTCTATTATTAGTAACAGTTGTTACCTTAATGGGCAATACAAACGAAATTCTATTTCCTGAAAGCTATGAGCTTCTAAAAGAGAATTTTCCTTTATGTCCCGTGGCCTTTCAGGTCATCGGCGATCATGGCTTTCCACAAATTCCTGTCTTTTGAAGTAACTTTTGACCCTTTACTCTTTGTCCCTGTTCTACCACCCGGCCAGACAAAATTGTTAAGTAGGATACTTGCTGCATCTTGCTGCTTCTCTCGTCCTCAGTTTATCCTGAGGGTGATAAATTCTCTAGGTCCCCTTTCCTCTTTCTGCATGTTTTCATTTCCATTTTTCTAAAAGAAACATATTTTCTCCCTACTATGCCTAAAAAAAAAACACATCTCTGTTACTTTTTAGTCTCTTTTTTATCTGTGAAAATATTGTCCAACATTTAAGAATTGTCCTGAAACAGAACTGCATTTCTGAATTTCAACTGGACGTCAAAATCCTGGTCTCACTTGCACGCCATTCTCTGTCGTCCACACGGAACCATTATGCGAGGTTATTTTGGTTAGTTTCAAATCAGCAGAACTTAGCTCCTTATTTATATTTGCAGCAAGTTCTTTGGTATATTATCCATTGTTCTTTTTAAATATCGCATGTTCCTTACTACGTGCGGGGTCATGGCTGCCCATAACTTCTTGTTTTTTATTCCTTGAAATATCTTCTCCTCTTGTTCTGGTAACTATTTCATCCAATGCCATTAAGTATATAACACGCTATTTCCTGTGCTTCTTTCGTCTTTCAATAACTTCTGTGAGTGTTAAATTCTCCAAACTCTCTTTCATTATACCGTGCCCCTTTCTCTTTCTGATTGTAAGTATACATTTGGTTGTAGTTTCTAATTTATTTGTTGCCCATAAATTCTGTCCACATGTTAATTTATATTTATTTTATCCACGAAAATTGTTTCCTTATACAATTATAAGTAATAAATATCTTAGCTGCCAAAGTCAATATATATATATATATATATATATATATATATATATATATATATATATATATATATATATATAGCCATTACTATTCTCCGCTTAAGAGCTCTACGTGCATATAAAAATCATTTGGATTTAGGTTGATAACTAAGCAATGAGAATTAATTATAAAACCATTCTAGGTCCCCTAGTGAGCTTTTAATCCTCAAACAAACTTTCCTCGTAAAATAGATATATATATATATATATATATATATATATATATATATATATATATATATATATATATGTCTATTTTACGAGGAGATATATATATGTTATTTTACGAGGAAAGTTTGCTTGAGGATTAAAAGCTATATATATATATATGTGTGTGTGTGTGTGTGTGTGTGTGTGTGTATGAAAATGTGTATATATACATATATATATATATATGTATGTGTGTGTATATATATATATATGTGTGTGTGTGTGAAAATGTGTATATATATATATATATATATATATGCAATTTTTATATATTATTTATATATTATATATGCGCGGTACTTATTGGAAAGTGCTCAATATCAGTGATAGAGCTAACATATTTAGTTGGATTGGTGTAGCTTGTGATCCTGCGTTTCACGCTATTTGCGATCATCAGACTGTGACGATCGCAAATAGCGTGAAACGCGGGGTCACAAACTCACATCAATCCAACTAAATATATATATATATATATATATGTGTGTGTGTATTTTGTTTTAATATTTTAATAAATATAAATATTCAAGTAAATGCTCTGTCTATAATAAACAATATTAAGAACATTTACCGTCCAGAATGTCCGAGAAATATCGTAGAAAATATGGCGTCCGTAACTGTAGTCAATACTGTGTATTCTAAACAGAGCATTTAATTAAATATTTGTATCTATAAAAAATAGCGTATAAATGGAAAATATATGAAAATAAGTTTTAAGGATTTGCTTGAATTATTTTTATTATATTGCTCTGCTACTTACATTGAACTCTCTTTGGATTAATATCCACCTTGGAATTACCTCTAGCAATCACCAGTTATATTACACACACATATATATATATATATATATATATATATATATATATATATATATGTATGTATGTATGTATGTATGTATGCATGTAGATGTATATATAATATCGCGTTGATTTTTCAACAAGACTAATCCAGTGATTTAAACTTACTGCTGTCTTTTCATCAGGAAGCCTTATGAAGCGCTTCTGACAATCTCCTATTCGATTTTGTAACGATTACGATTCTCCTTGACGTCAAATAGAAGAACAATGTAAAACAGATGCTCTCATGAGCCTAAGATATCTGTCCACAAAAATGATTGATACTCACATATATATATATATATATATATATATATATAGAGAGAGAGAGAGAGAGAGAGAGAGAGAAAGAGAGATGGAGAGAGAGAAAGAGGGAAGATAGATGAGAAATAGTTGTACATTTATTTAGTTCTAACTGATATTATATATATATATATATATATATATATATATATATATATATATATTATTTATTTAAAAATTATAACATAAATGTGTTATAAAATCGCTACAAAAATAGCCATTTTGTTTCAACACCTCAACCAACGTGTCTTATCAAGTGATGGTGTTGAATGTAGAATAAAGAGTTTTAAAAGGTTCAAATTAATTAAACAACCCTCGCTAGGGGAAACGCTGTTACATAAGATGGAATGACCGATCAAAATACAAGTATACGAGAATTTAAAAGTTAATTAGTTTAAATAAATAACTATATTTGCTCTACTTTGTATTGAGCACTCTTTTAAGAATAGTAATTGCTGGTTATTGGAATTTATTCCGTATACACCAATCCTATACTTGGGTATATCTATCTATCTATCTATCTATCTATCTATCTATCTATCTATCTATCTGTATGTATGTATGTATGTGTGTGTGGGGGGTGAAGTCGTTTGTAATGCATTGCAAGAAGGCAAGCAGACGACAGCAACCAAGTCATTTCCTTCTTGTATCTAATGAAACAGCAATATGGCGGATGCATCGCCTTGGGCGAGAGGCTAAAGAGATGACTTGCCACAAGGGAAAGAAGCTACTGAAACATCGATTCTTCTGAAGACATTCCCCAAGTTATAACTTTATTTCTATTTATGGTTGTACGCCATCTTTTATGCTTTTATTTCATCCATCTTCGAAGCAATTTTTTTAGCAATAAAATTTTCATTTGAAAGATTTTTGATGTTGAATCTCTTCGTCCCATGGAAACTATCGAAGAATATCGAGGTCTTTATGATCAAGAAGGATTATTTGTTTCTTATCCTCCTGCAACTGTCACCCGCTCATAATTTCTTCCATTCTTCTCTGCTATCGTTTTCACTACCTTGCGATAATGGTCGACATTATTTTCGAAATTTTGACATGAAATCTTTTTATTATTCGATATATTCACGGAAGATACGAGTTCAAGTTTAATCCAAATCTGGCTATCTATAATTTTATTTTTATAAAAAAACAACAACAACGAAACAAAATAGGGATATCAACTTGAAAATCTGTACCTAATAAAATAACGCTTCTATTAATAAAAATGAGGTCGGAAAAATCCGTTCAAAAATTACTGTTTACGTTTTAGGTATGAATCTGAATCTAGCGGATATAAATTCCTTTACCCCAGCCGCTTCAAATTTGGACGAGCTGAGGAACTAGTCGGAAAGAAATTCGAGATCCTGTGTGAAATTTTCTTTGGATCAATGAAAATTTTGACGTTACAGAAATTGGCCGGCGAGCAGAGTAAAAGACGAAAACAAATTCGTGAGGCTATGTGAAATTTTATTTGGACCAATAAAAACCTTGTTTTTGCAGGTATTAAGCGTTGAGCCTAGAATAAGAAAGAAAAGAAATAACGCTTAAGCTTGGACCCTATTTCTTTCGCAATGAAGTTGAGACAATTTCTGACGGAATTTCCTTTTTGTCTGAGTGGGACTATTTTGCAAACGTTGAGCAGTAAAATTAATCGACACAAAATGTCTGGTGTCTTTAGTAATATATATTTATGTACATATTACTAAAGACTATACACAATTTCTCTCGATTAACTTCAATATATATATGTTATATACCGTACCTATGAATATAATCCTCATAAATACGTTGTATACTATTGTAAGTGGGGGTAATATGCTGTCTAAGTAATTCACCACAAGCAGTGGTTTACGTGCTTGACGCCGCTGGCGAGCATTAGATTTTGTTGATTTTATAATAATTACTATTTTCATTTCCAACCTCCGTTTTGGCCATTCCTCATTCAGTAACCTTTTCTAGGTTACAACAATATATATATATATATATATATATATATATATATATATATATATATATATATATATACAATAAAAATATTTTATCAGAGAAAATCTCAAAAGAACTGTATGTATGAAAATGTTCTTTCATGTTAGTTTTTATTCTCTAATGTTTCAACCAATTCCAACATGAAACTGATTAAGGGAATCCGACATCAAGATATGTATTTCAGTAAGGGGCATCAAAGGATGTTTTCCATATCCCGTTATCTATCATCTTCAGGGACTTGAATTTCTTTTTTTAATTTACATTAAAAAGAAATAAGTCCGAATTTAGAATTTTTATTAATGAACTTACTCCATGACAGAAGTTAACTTGGGATCGGCATTGACTTTGTGATTTCCTTGTTCTTCTTCATTAATTGTATACGGTTTAATATCTATTCATTAAGTTAACGAAATGTTACGGGGCAAAATTAAAATTGATTTGAAGAACAATTACAACTATAAATGTACATGTATGAAATATAAAGATAGGACCGAGTCAAAAGCGATACTTATTCATTTTGCATACGGAAATATGAAGTTTGAAAAGGATATGGAAGAACAGCATCAACTTCCAAATCAAGTTCAAGCTCTACAAATCGTTGGTTGTATCCATCCACCTCTATGGGACAATTCTTGGACACTCCTGCTTGAGACAAGAAAAAGATGCAGGCGTTCGAGAACAAATGCTTGAGAATTTTCCTCCGCATCGCTTACTGGGGGCACAAAACAAATGACTATGTACAAAACCAGGTCAAAAGTCTGGTGGACCAACAGGAATCTCCATTGTCAAATTACTCACCACTTAATTAAATTACTCACGAACTTAACCAATCAGCTGTTTGAGTGGAACTTACTTTTTGCCAGTGGAATTCGGAGTGAATGACGGTGTTTTGTTACTGTGTAAGTGACATGGCGGGTCCTAGCCGTGAAGGTCAGGTCTGGTGGAACCAAGAAATGTAGCTCATCTGAGCACTTTCCATGGAAGTAGTGATAGAACAATGAGAGATCCGCCAGATTCCGCTTTTGAGAGAGAGGTTAGAGGGTGGAAAACAATTCTTCTCCAAAATTGAATTGAAGACGCTTTTTTTTTTTCAAAATTGGAAACTGAGATCTGAGCAGCTCCCGACCAAATATGGTAACAGTGTTCTACTTCCGGCCTGACCTGGCTCTTATAAAGTTAAAGAATAGGATAGCCACTATTAAATGTCGGAGGATGGAATGGTTTGGCCAAGTCACACGGATAGCAAGCTACCGGAAACATCAAATGGCTTTTAGACATTTTGTTTGCAGTTGATGCGGTTGTATTAGTTAGATCTTTAAAGAAAGTTTCAGAAGTAAACATATTCTCCTCTGCAGCAAAAGCATTTAGTCTAACAACAGGTGTAGAAAAAACAGAAGTTATATGCCAGCCAAAATCTACACTAATCCTAATGATCTTAAACAGTGTACCATCACGTCAAACTGTTGTGTAGACTTTAAAGTATGTGAAATCTATGACATACTTAAGGCAACAAAATCAACTCTAATGTCTATTTAGATGATAAAATGGTAAATAACGTATACAGCCTAGTGGTACCTTTGAAAAGCTGCGTGCAAGGTTTTGGAAAGTGAGAGGAGTTAGAAAATGAAAATTTCAATTTATTGCGCATTTGTCATCGCAACTGTACAGCTGGCAAGGGTTTGGTTTGGTTTGGTTTGTTTTACGGCATATCAACCTCAATGGGTCATTTAATGCCGATAACTTTTTTTTTTTACTGGTAATATTTGTTTTGTCAAAAATCTATTTCTGGTAATATTTTTTCCTCAAAAATGTATTATTATTTTAAAAATGTATTGCTGGTAATGGTTTTTTTACTTCAAAAATTTATTTCTAGTAATAATTTTATACAATGTGTTTCTGGTATTAAAACCTATTTTTACACTTTCATAAGGCTTTTTACCCCAGATTCGGGGTTAACTATTTGCCCATAGCTGGGACCCTAACAGGTGTTACCACCTCAGGTCAGGGTGGACCTGGGAACACCAGCAATTAAGATGTGGTTCTACGCTCCTCAAAGCCTTCTGATCAGACGCCTTGCTGTTGGACGTAGTTTATCGTCATACCCGGGACGCGGACGTAGTTTATCGTCATACACAGAACGGGCCACTATTAAGCGTCGGAAGATGGCATAGTTTGGCCAAGTAACACGGATAACAGCCTCTGAAAGTCTAACATGGCTATCCTAACATGCAAGGCAATGTTGAAGACGGACGCAAGTGGTGACCGCAACGCAATTGCTGGTCAGACAATATAAAATAGTGGACGGACATGACAATGCCGGAAATCAACCGCCAACAGATCATCCGGAAGGAGATTGTCTGTTTCTTCTGCCGTTTGGTACCTCCGACGATTGAAGCAGTCGAGAGACTGACGATACTGATGATTTATTTTACTTTAATAGAGATAATCTGCAATCAGAGTTTCAATGTCAGAGACACTTCGTTTTTTGTTGTTTTTTTGTTTTTTTGGGATGTTAACGAACACTGTATGCCACTTTTGATGATGTCAACGAATACTCGTTGTCACTTTCGTAATGGTCGTTGTAGTAGATCGCAGATACACCTATAGTAACACCGTTGAACAATACTGGTGTCAGACGCCTTCAAATAACACTCGCAATAATAGTACTTGCTCGATAATACTCGCTTGGAAAGTAACCACCCAATAGTAATATGTATAGTAATCAGTATAGAGAATAGTATAGTGAAGAGAATAGCGCTCTGTATAGTAATAGAGGATAGAATAGACATAGTGATATAATGGAATATGCATACACCTGTGTTTTCCTTCACTGGAATATGATTGGCTGGTGTCCGTCATAAATACCGACGGATGTGTAGGAAAGTCGAAGAGCCTTCGTCTGAGAGCTAAGTCTATAACAATGCCCATTGGATTACGCCATTGATCTACACTTCTTACTTGCGACTACGACGCGTACCAGTCGATTACTGCTGCCGTATTCTACTTGGTTATAGTAGCCAAAACCACTTAGCTACTTCGTTCAAATATATCCCTTTCCGGAACATATCACATAGTGATCCGTATAGTACTAGAGGATATAGTAGAAAAAGTGATCAGTCAGACGCCACGCTAATTCCCATATATACATTTCCTTTGCCAGTATCTGTCTATATTTCTGAGATGAGGTATTATGTACATTATTTACATTATTCGGACTATTGTCCTCATCTTTGTCGCCATATTTATTACAACGTTTCGGCCATTCTACGCTCCGGCCTTCTTCAGTTGTTTGGAATGTCGGATTGTTCTAGTTCCACATGCCATGTTTGATGGATGTCAGTTATCAGTTATCTCATGTTAATTTTCCCTCTGAAAGTTCTGCACTATCCTCAAAGACACATGGCACAGTGGATAAAGGCGTTAGTTAGATCCAGTGACAGGACCCAAAGAGTGTGAGTTCAATACCCAGCTAAGGCAGTGGAGAACTTGGAGAGGGGAATTAACAGGTGATAACTGATAACTGACATCGATTAAACATGGCACGTGGATCTAGAACAGTCTACCCCAGTGATTGAAATAAAGGGTTCAGTTCGAAATTCCAACCACCAGAAAAGGGCCGGAGCGTACAACGGCCGAAACGTTGTGATAAATATGGCGATAAAGATGAGGATAATAGTTCGAATAATGTAAATAATTTCCTTTGTCATCACGTGATCTACTTATTCAAAATGGGATCGCCTGTGTTTGTCCTCTGGTGAACTGGGTTCAAACTCCAGTGTCGGTAGCGACATTTTATTCCTATATAACAATTTTTAATGTTCCGGTCATAATGAAAGTTGCAAACAATATGAGTTTAAGGACAAATAGAGTAAGGCATGATAAATATTGAGAGGAAAGTCAAATGATACAAGCAGTAGATGGTAACAGAGTCTGTGGTAATTATGATGATACTCGGTTGTTCGGGACATATCATGTTGAAATACCTGTTCTCCTACGATCACCGAAGTTAAGTAACGACGAGCCTGGTTAGTACCTAGATGGGTGACTAATTGGAAATACCGGACACTGAAACTTGAATGTGCTTGTGGTGTAATGGATAACGATCTCGGAATTGCAAGTCGGAAAGCCAAGTTCAAGTTTCGTCAGGGTCATTACCATTGGGAAAGGTATGAATCCTACTCTTCTTCTATGGGTTAATTAGAAGGATTTATCATTATTTACATTATCTATATCCGGGTTATCATCTTTGTTGCTGTTATCACAATGTCCAGGCCGTTGGCAATAGAACGAAAACTTTGTGGAAACAACAACAAATAGTCCGAATATAAATAGTGTAAATAATAATTAATAAGACTTACATTATTCGGACTATTGTCCTCATCTTTGTTGCCATAAATATGGCGACAAAGATGAAGACAATAATATCTCATCTCAGAAATATAGACAGACTCTAATAAGACTTACTTCATCAAATTATTATTATCTTAAAAACAATTATTACAATCTAAAACTATTTTAACTCTCAAAGATATTCTATGCTTTTTTAGTTTTTTATATTTTAATTTTTTTCTTTTGTTCTTTTTATGATTCTTCTTTGTCTTTTGTTTTTTACGTCTTCTTTCTCCTCTTTTCCTCTTTCTTTAACTGCTGCTCTGTTCCGCTTCTCTTCCTCCTCTTCCTTCTCTTACTCTTCCTGTTGCTTTCTTCTCTTTCATTTTCTCTTTTTTTTTTCTCTATTCTTTTGCTTTGTCTCTTAGTCTTTTTCCCTTTTCCTTACTCTTCTTTCTTTGCTTCTTCTGTCTTCTTTTTGGTTTATATCTTCTTCTTTTTTGCCTCCCTTTTTTTCTCTTCATCTGATTCTTCTTCGATATCTGCGTTCTTCTCTCTCGCTACTCCCCCTTCTTTGTTTTTTTAACTCCTCCTCTTGCTTTTCATTCCAAATTACATGGAAGGCATATCAACAAAATTACCTTCTCTCTGTTCGCTCTTCCTTAAAAGAAAAGAAATAAAATTACTATTTCTATTCGAAATCATTCAAATTGTCACTCAGCTTTTTTTTTAAAATTACTTCCGATTGATAAAACAACAGACTATGTTTCGTTTTTTTGTTTTTGCTTTATTTTTTTTTTGTTTTTTTTTTTACACGCGCTAATACTCATGGAGTTTTTGACAACGATTTTAGTTTGTAGCATATTTAGTAAATGTTTTCCTAAATTTTCATGAATGACAAAAAGTATTTAAAACCCCAACACCAGCCGCATGAAAAAAAAAAAAAAATTAAATTAAAATAAGACCCCCCCCTCACAAAAAAAAACAAAACGAAGTGGCAAAATTGACCTACAGGCGTAAAGTTTCAATGCAAATCATTTTAACCTATTTTTTCAACTTAAACATATTCACAAAGAAAAAAAAATCAAATCGATGATGAATTGTTAATCAATACGTAAATTAAATTTACCGACTTGCTATAAGAGTCCTTTGCTTAATTTTCTCACCAAAATGATGACGAAAATGTAGAGGTTTTCGTTTTTGTTATTGCCATCGGAATTTTCATTTGATTGGTGTCCCTTTGTTTTCGAAATAAAACATAAAATCGCTAAAAAAAAAAGCAGCGACTGAAAACAATTCCTACAAAAGTTTCCCCGTTTCGAGGCTTTGCAGCCATTTACAAAGGCATTCGCTCAAAGTGTGACACTGAATATAAAAGGGTTGGCTCGAGATACGCTGACGCGCCAACCAGATCAAAAATTTTCCACTGCCAAAGTAGTATTTCTAGTCATTATAGATTTTATTTAAGCCAACATATTTCTGTTGCTTTTTTTAACGACTATAGATATAGTCCTCTTTCAGATCGACGAGCATTGTTCATATGGTTAGTTAGATTGCAAACCATTGACAAACTATTGCTTTATCGCTAAATGCTCCATAAATAACGCCTTATTCTAAAGGCAACTCACTTCGACAATAATATTTATTTTGGTCTTATACTTTAAACATCAGAGACGGTCAGGACATGTTGCAAGAATGGAAGATTCTAGGTTTCCTCGATAAGTCTTATTCTGCGAGCTCACATCAGGGAAGAGACCACGGGATTATCCTCTTCGAAAATACATGGACCGATGCAAAGCAACACTGAAAGTCACTTGTGTTGAGCCTAAATCGTTTGAAACATAATCTGACCGTAGCAATTGGCGATGGAACATCACCATTGGAGCCAAAATCTTCGAAGCCACCAAAAGAGAAAAGGAAGAAATCAGACAACGAGCTAAATTTTCGACAACCTCCTCCTCCACCAAAAATGGCATGCATTCCTGCTATATATTTAGAGATTCTTGATAACATCCAAAGAAGAATATGCAATGTTATTGGTTCTGACCTGGCATTTCGGATTCAGTCACTTTCGCAAAATTGTAACGCAGCTTCTCTGTGCCTTTTTCTATAAACACTTTCATGGTAATTGTTCTGGTTAATTTTATTCTGTCGTATCTTGACTTTATGATTTTAAACGTGGCACTAGATTGCCGGCAAGATCTAATCATTTTACAGTTGAAATGGCTAGATGTAACCGTAAGTTCTATGGTAACGTTTTCTTCTATTGCACTTCTCGCTTGCAGAACTCTCTTCCGGCTTCTTCCTTTCAAATCAACTTGATCTTCAAAAATGTAATATCAATAGTTATTTCCTGTGTTTTTAATTCTTATTGTTATAATGGTCGCTCTCCTTAATAGTATATTTTTCTCGTATTCTCTAACACTTACTAAACGCTTGTGGTTTTATTGCCTTGCTTGGGGTGAAATTATTAAAGCAAAAACCAATGCCATCGACTCTTCTATGCAAGAATTTTTCTACTTCATTATCAACGCCATTACCATAAAGGAAGCACTCATCAAAGAAGAAATTAAATTCTTATATACGAGATAAAGCCGATATATTTTAAACTAATAGGCACATGCTCCATACTTTCGGCCTTGGAAAGTCACTAGGGCACCTCGGCGTGGTGTAATGGTTAGCAAGCTTGTATTGCTAGATCAGTTACAACTGAGTAGTGAGTTCAATCCTCACGGGATGCTTCATACTTTCGGCTTTGTGCCACATCTAAGCTACACTTGGAAAATCATTATAACTGTCATGTCTTGTCGATCAGGTAGCATAATTATTTGGGTATAATACGTATTCTTAAACATTAGGCTATGAAATATTTGGGAAAATGAATATACTCTGTGTATAATACGCACTAACATTTAAAAATTAATATCAGTTACATTTAGTCCAGCGGTAACATTTTTTCAACTTATTTCCGTTTTGTACCGACTAAAACTGAGAATAATTTATATAGTTTACATTATTATTCTATTACGTTTCACCCAATGCAAGATCTAAGAGACCTTCAATGTTGAGGGTTGCTGAATGAGGTCGTTTCAAGGGGGGGATGGGGTTAAACTGCATATTACGAGGGTATGTAAGATAAATAACGCTCGACTCTAGACTTGAAGAGTTTGAGATTGTAGGGAAAATTCCAGGGAAGAAGGTCTCTGGGTGCTACTTCTTCTTTACCAAAGGAATGAGAAAGGAATGAGGATGAATTGACGCTGAGCACGCGTCCTGGTGTGTGCAAGCTGTAAAGGTCTGAACTGGTGCAACTTAGGAATGTAACTCGACTGGTGGAACTAAGGAATGTAGCATTACTTTTTCGAAGTATTTGAAGTAAACGTACAGGCATGTTTGCGCACATATAAGCTTGCAACGAAAAAATTCTCGCATTCAGAAAAACAAAATTATAAAAAAAATCATATTCCAATGACGAGTGGCTATTTACCTGTAGTGATTTAAAACAGACTCTGTCCTTTTTGAGAAAGAATTGTAAGATGACACTGTAGACGACAACGACATCAACGATTCCGAAGACATATACGAAGACTTCTGATAGTATCATGGGTAATACGAGCTTAGACCAGCTCTGACCAGTTTGGACCATCTATGACCCGCTAAGACCAGCTTGAACCAGCGGCCCGAGTGAAAACACTTGGGTAGCCACATTAAAAACTGACCTTGTGTCTCAACCTGAATCAGTAGGGGGTCAAGTAAATCTATACTGAGGCTGACAACATCGGGGAAACTGTCATGGTGCCAGGCTTTTAACACAGGAGTGAATATGCTTTTCAACAAATGTTTTTTGCATATTGATTTAAACTCTTTCTGAGTTTGAACCGTATATAAAACTATATAGCGTGACTGGAAAAAAAGTGGCACCCATAACATTTAGGCTTTAAATTTGAGGAAAGATTCGTATTATACACGAACACTTATGGTATTAGACTCCTTCGTCTCTGAAGTACATATGGAGAAACAGTTTCCAGTGTCGACAAAACAAAAGACCAAAAGGGAGCGATGTGAATACTACTTTGTATCAAATACAATTTCCTTTTGGAATGAATATGTCAGCGGGAAGTTTTCACTTACTACAATAAGCATGTCTTTTTGACTCTCATGTAAACTGGACCGATTTCCACCATTCAAGTCTACAGTAAGCTGAACAGAAGTCTACCTTTCCCATTCTAGTGTAAACCAGACGGATGAAGATCTTTTGAAAATCGGACCTATGTCTACGATATTGAGTCTACTGTAAACCGCATGTATGTCTACCATTTTGAGTCCATTGTACACTGTACCTATGTTCACCTCTTTGACTCTCCTATAAACCAGATCGATGTCTACTCTTTTGATTCTCATGTAAACCGAACTGACCTCTACGTTTTTGAGTCTACTGTAGAGGGTGGTCCGAAAGTCTGGTCACCGCCTAGCAAAAGTAATGAGAATAGTACAAACAATACATAAATACAAAGCACGTACTGGATTTAGTTTATTCAATTTCATTGACGCTGTCACACATCTGTATGAACACCATGTGATATTTTACGAAGCTGTGCTTTGTTAATTATTGCAAAGGCTTTCCGAACGGAGTCCTTCAACTGATGGGTATTCTGGTATCGTTCATGTAAATCTCTCTCCTTGATAATACCCCACAGAAAGTTGAAATAGTAAATTGTTACGTAAGAGTGCCAAGATTTTCGGATTATCCTGTAAACTGGATATGTGTCTAACATTTGCCTCTCGTGCAAATCAGACCGTTGTCTACCTTTGTGGCGACGGAAAGCAAACGTAAAAACAATTAAGCGCAGATTTGAACTCAGATCATCGATTCCATTTTTTGCGCCGATAACCGTTACGCTACTTCACATCGATGAGTAAATAAAATACAATAAAAATAGATATACTTTATGCTTTCCTGGCTGCTTCTTTATGATACCATACAAGATTCTTACCATTTTTTTCTTTTTTCTTCTCCGCCAGCACCAGGATATACCGAAACTGTTCCCATGAATTTTATTTTGACGCCATGCTTGAGACATCAGGTCATTTTTAAACGATGTCTTGTTCGGACGGCAGATATTTATGAAAGCAAGTCTTTCAAAATCTATAACTGACAACAATAAAACCGAACACATTATGACAATTATGAGTCTATATTTTTTGTAGTGACTCTTCGGACAAGAATGATAACAATACTACTACTACTAATAATAATAACATTAACAATAATAATAATATAAATTATTATTATTATTATTATTATTATTATTATTTTAAAAAAAACAACCTTTTGTGTTTTTGTCAGTGCAATTTTTACTCCATCTTTAAATTTCATAAAATGAAAAATATCGTCCATTAAGATTAGGTTTCCAATTTGTCCATATCAGGGGAAAATAAATCGAATTTATGAGATAGCATCTTATAACAATCGGTTTGGATGAGTCTATCAGTCCTAACAAAGACAATGAAATCGGTTTAGGTTAAAAAAAAAATGTATTTTTGTTTTGCTTGTTACGGAATATTGAGATTATTTTCTTCGTTTAATCAATATAGGACGATCAATTGGGAATACAAACAAATTGAACAGTACATTTTGCCCATAAATATTGTTTAGTGCATATCTCTTTGCAGTCAGGAATAATTACCCATGTTCTTAAATATTGTCTATAAATGTCATTACTTACATTTATTGTTTTTTTCCCCTTGTCCTTTCACCCCCCATGTCTCGTCCCTCCTCCCTGATTCTCATCGCCTCTTTTCTTTCTATAGTTCATTATATATATATATATATATATATATATATATATATATATATATATATATATATATATATTTATATATTTATATATATATATTTATATATATCTATATCTATATATATATTTATATATATATACATATATATATATATATATATATATATATATATATATATATATGTATGTATGTATTATGCATTGTCTTTCTTTGTTCTCATTCTTCTTTTTCGTATCTCCTCATTATCTTTCTCTCTCTCTCTCTCTATATATATATATATATGTATATATATATATATATATATATATATATATATATATATATATATGCATTCACATTGGGTTCCTTTGTTCTTTCTAGTCTCTCTTCTTGATTTAATTCTCTTTCTCTTTTCACTCTCTCCCATAATATATATTTGTGTGTGCGCGTGTGTGTCTCTATGTGTGTGTGTGAATTCGTTTACGATATATGTGTATGCATGTGTGTAAGTGGTTTTTAAAGTTATTTTGCAAGTATATAATGAATCGATTTGTATATCTATCTATCTATATATATATATATATATATATATATATATATATATATATATATATATATATATATATATATATATATATATAATCGGGACGTACGTAAAAAAGTTCCCAAATCAACATACGAAAAACCAGCAAACGTAACGTCTGCTAGTTGAGAGTCGACACTCGCTCGCATCCGAGCACCGAGCATCGTCATCCTCTCCTCTTTATTTCCGTTCTGACTCCGACCCCGGTGGCGGTGGCGGGGATGGTTGTGTGGGCCAACCCTACTCCTAAAGAGTCGTAATAGTCGTGTTCGTAGTGAACGCGGCTGGACGAGCCGCCCCCACCTGACAGCACGTCGCAGATCGTCTTCATGTTGACGGTTGTAATAAAAAGTCTCCCTTACCCCGCCTGGTTCTATACCATGAAGGCCGATTAGCAGCAACATTTTCCCAGCTCCCAACGTCTATATTGGCCTGTGTCAGGGATGCCGTCAACCGATCTTTGAAGCGTCGTTTTGGGCCTCCGCGTAGGATCTTGCCGCTGGCGAGTTCATCAAACAAGACAATAAGTGGGAGTCGAGTAGGACGCATTCTATACCCATGACCGACTCAGCCGAGGTGATGAAGAAGGATTATTGCGTTGATGCTGGGGAGAGATGCCCGAGAGAGGATCCCGTTGTTGTGGATCCGGTCCTACCAACTGAAACAACGGATTCTTCGAAGCTTTGTTTGCCGGAACCGCTGCATACATTTACAACAATACAAAGTTCGTGTCTTGCAAGCGTACAGAAGAGTGGAGAAGGGCAGGGCACGTGAGACCATGTTTTTGGCCGTGATTATTGTGATTGCTGAAGACCCGGTGCGAGAGCGGTCCGTACGCAGTATGAGTCGCTTTAATCCTGTTGTCAAGGTCTCTTTTGTAGGTGACATTATTCGTATCCCAAGGTAGGGAAATTCATTGACGACTTTTACCGGCTGTCTGTCGGGGCCGGCTTGATGAGGTTTTCATTTTTTTGACATTGACCTGCATCCCTAAGTGTTGTCTAACACACACACATGCACACACACACACACATACACATTCACAGACGCACAATTACGTATATACATTATCATCCACCTAGACAAACTTATAAACTTACATAAAGCAATATTTTTTCTTGGAGTAGGCTTGGATTTAATTTCTTGAAAATTCTCATTGAATTCAGAATGCCATAATTTATTCTAACATTGGCTTAAAGGAGACGAATGCACCTGATACATGACTGACCAATGAAAAACAAACAACGCAAAAGTAAAAATATCAGAATTTCTTTCTTTTTCTCCATATGTATTTCCTACGTAAAGAATTACGTTCCTTTTTCATTAGGATGGCATTTATAAAATCAAAACTTATGACAAGAGCGAATTTAAAGGGTTGTGTCAAAGTAGGACTTTCTTATATCCGTATAGATTTCATTCTCCGATGAAGCTGTAATAAAAGTGAAACATGTTAGATTGATAAGCGTTTCCTATTTGTTTTTGTCCTATCAACCTGTCGGATTCCAATGCACACACACACACACACACACACACATATATATATATATATATATATATATATATATATATATATATATATATATATATATATGTAAAAGTGATTGAAGTCAACACACTCACAGGCGACAGGCTGTTTCATGCTAGACGCAATCTTCAGGCGGCCTGGCGACTGCGTCTAGCATGAAACAGCCTGTCGCCTCTGGGTGTTGACTTCAATGTTCACTTTTATATTTACATTTACATACGCTATCTCTGATATTAAGCACTTTATCCATAAATATAGCACACCTTAAAACTATATTTCTTTATATATATATCTATATATATATATATATATATATATATATATATATATATATAGTATCTAGATGTACTTACAGTTATATGATAAATACACTATCTAAACTTCAATTTATATTGTCTCATTTTATTAAGATTATTTACAATAACTTATTTGATGTGAGATTTCATAATACCTCTCGATGACTGCTTGTCATACTGTAAAAATGGTATAATTATTGATAATTATTCTTTATTTTCACACATATAACGATATGAATCGTAAGAAAGATATCAAGTATAAAAAAGAACACAAGATTTATTTACACTATTTACAATCTTCGAACTGTTATTTTCATTTTCTTTATCATATTCCCGACGTTTCGGCCGTTGTATGCTCCGGCCTTCTTCACGTGATTGTAATTTCGAACTGAACCCTTTATTAATCGGATGGACGAAATAAAAAGTTCAGTTCGATATTCCAATCACCTGAAGAAGGCTGGAGCGTCCAACGACCGAAACGTCGTGAATATGACAAAAAAAGATAAGGACAACAATCCGAAGAACGTAAATAGTATAAATAATTACAATATCTCATCTCAGAAATATAGAGAATATATGTTCCTAATTGTTGCGAACACAATATTGGAAGTAGCGAAAAATGTAGAAACAGAGATCTAACGAACGCACGAATGAATAAATCTCGTAACTTATTAAGTTTCCTGGTACTGTAGCAGAAGTGGGTGTATCTAGGGCAAGATAACTTCACGGATCTCTTTATCTCCTTCTCTTTGATTGGTTGTATGCCCAAAGTTATAAAAAGCAGTCGGCCATGTTATTTAACTCAAAGATAAGAAGCAGAGATCCTTGAACAATAAACAAATTAATTTTTAAAAAATCATAAGATAAGAAAAAAATGACTTGAAGAATGTAAGAGAGATCAGAAATTTGTAATGCGTATTACTGGAGAAAAATCGAAAGAAGAATACACTGCGCCAGATGTAGTTTCACTCTACACCGCAAATTGCTACAAAACCAAAAATATTAACCCAATAACTCGACTCATGTTCTTAAACAGCCTCGGAAAATCGAGACTTTCATAGAAACGTCATCAATGGCGCCAAATCAGTTCAGAAATATCTAAACTGACAGTTGTATACAAACGCTTCTTAAAATCAAAGATGGAAAAAGTCTTCGAACGAGTGAAACATAAGGGCCTTAGCAATGATCATTCCTCTTGGAACATTGTGGACTGGTGCTACAGATTCACAAACAAAGAACCGTACTAAATAACAGGAACCACATCACTGGAGGACTACCAAACAGAACCAAAAACTAAAATGAATAGCATATGTAACTTGATGTAAAAATAATGACATAATCAAAATGTTGACATTCCACACCACTTCAAATAAAAGGTTAGGAAGGAAACCCCCCATCAATACTGGAAAGAGCGGTGAAAGCTACTGGACTTGAGAAACCTTTTTTCCTGAAAAGTTGTTTTAAGAGAAAAAAATTTATAAATTTCAACTGAAAGTAATACTGGCTGCTCGGTCTATGAATGACAAATGTTTCCTTGTAGGGAAACGGCTATTAATATGATTACCATTACCAGTAAGAACCTATTGTAAAAAGCGTTGGTTTTGCGAATGTAACAGTTGGGAATGTCAAAGAACTCAGCATAAGGAATATTGTTAAAAGAGCGGAAAGCAAACAAAAACAATATTTCAGTAAATATGACAAAGACAAACGTATAAATTTGGCGATGGTCTACATGAAAACTGACATCTCAGCTGCAAGTTTTAATGATGTATTCAGAGCTACATTGGTTGGAGCAGAAGCCTAGGCTGAAGTTGGGCGGAAGTAGTCAATACATACGACTTAGAACACAATGCGTGTACGCTTTTACTTAGGATACGGAAAAAAAACTGGTACCTTGGACACAGAAGAAGGCTTAAAGAATTTGAAACTCCGAGAATATAATAAAGATAAGAGCTTCAGAGGAAAACAGCGAATAACCTACGTTGCGATTTAGTGTAAATGAAGGGGCAGAACTAAGAGCGAGGGGGATAGTAAAAAAAACTATTACTAAGTGTGGTGCGCTGGCAGTGTAGTGTAATGGTTAACGAGTCGGAATAAGAAATCCGAGTTCGAATTTCAGTCATGTTCCTTACATTCCCTTTCGCCAAAAAAAACCCTTGTGGAATGTATGAATCAATCTTTATCGTCTTCTGAATAGAAGGACAGAATGGGTCCCATAGCTTTGGTTGGCAGCCAGTCTACCGATGGAAAAAAATGGCAGCTTAAGACAGGAAATTTTTCTGCCTAGTCAGATATGAATTGAAAAGAGGTATGATCACCCAAGCGGGTATCACGTATGACACTGTACTGACTAAGAACTACAAAGGATAGAAAATCGTGAAGGGCCATAATTATCCATTGATCAAAATTGACTATTACCCACTTTACCAAAAACAGAAAAAAAAAGAAAAAAACTTTCAAAGACCGCAAATTAATAGAATGGCCACCGGCATCCCAAGACGATAAACTATATTAAATATCTATCATTAAAAGAAATTTATGCGGGAATGAAAAGCACTATTCCAGCAAAGATTTCTCGGAAGTAATAAAACCTACTATAAGTTGAAAAACACCAGACAAATTAACACTTTAAATGAATGAACGAAAACTATAGAATATCATCAGCATCAATCCCAAGACCAAGTGTGGTCGTAGGTTCGGTGCGTAGCAGAGCACCTGTCTAATTCCCTCCATATAATTGGGTTACAAGCCAGGGAAGTATTTATTCATGCATAGCATGTCTTTGGGCAAGTATACATCTTTCAGCCCATCCCTCTTCAGGCTATGCTAGAGTCACTATTCTCTTGGAGGCTCACGTTGCTCACGAGCACGTTAATTCCATCAGAGAAAACTGTTCGCCATTGATTTCCGTCTAGAAAGTACGTCGCCCACTGATGTCGTGTCAGCGTTGGACTGGCTGCATCCATAACTATGGGATATAATCTATATTATTGTACAAGATGGCCATTGAGCCTACAAGAATGTTCATTCGTCCTTTGACAAGTCTTCGGTGTAGCTACCCTCCACACCAGAGAAGGCTGGTGGGAGAAAAGATTTTGTCACCAATGACCCGACTATGTGACTGATAGCATTGGGTCCGAGAAGCAATCATAGAGTAAGCTCATACATATGGAAAAAAAAACTAGACTATCAAAGATCACATAATAACAGGTAAACTTAGAAAATACTTCTGCATTCAGGCACATAGAATATTGATCTATGTCTATATCTGTTGGATTTATTGGAAAATAAAAAGTTATGTTGTTCCATGTTTACATACTAAAAGCTGATACATCAATATTCGCTATTCATAGAACGATACAACTGGAAGCAAGTTATTGATTTCTCGAGTGTTATAAAATGTTGTTGTCTCTCCCTATTTAATTATGCACACACAACCGCACACAAGCACACACAACTCTTATATATATATATATATATATATATATATATATATATATATATATATATATATAAAGAAATATAGTCTTAAGATGTGCTATATTTATGGGATAAAGTGCTTAATATCAGAGATAGAGCGTGTAAATATAAAAGTGAACTTAGAAGTCAACACTTAGAGGCGACAGTCTGTTTCATACTAGATGCAATCGTCAGGCCACGAGTGCTGTTATTTTTCTCTGCTATTTATATATACGGGTCAGTGGTGCATTATGGGTAGTCTATTTTGGCGGTTATTTTACCGGAAGTCTTTTATTTGTTTATTTATCTGGGTTAAATTATTTTGCTTGTTTTTATTTATTTTTATTTTTTATTTTTATTTTTTATTTTT
Organism: Acanthosepion pharaonis; assembly: GCA_903632075.3. NCBI lineage: Eukaryota > Metazoa > Mollusca > Cephalopoda > Sepiida > Sepiidae > Acanthosepion > Acanthosepion pharaonis. The sequence goes on along the minus strand of CAHIKZ030004366.1, from coordinate 776,255 downwards.
TTTCTTATCTTATATAATTATTCATTTATTTATTTTAATCGGTGTTTTTATTAACGTAGTAAACATTTGTTTATATCGATTATTGCATAGTTTTGTTTTGGTTTGGGAAGATAATTAAAGCAATTTATTCAATTTTGGGGTTGATTGTTGTAGTTTATTCTAACTATTTTTTTGGCGGGAACATTTTTTAATTTGTTTATTACTTCATGTATTTATTTGGATTGATTATCTTTATTTGTTTTTTCTAACGGTTAGTTTATCGGGATCGGTTTGTTAGTTTATTTATTTATTTATTTGAATGAATTTAGGTCTGTTTATTTTACTTGTTATTATGGACTAACTACAATGCACCACTGACCCGTATATATAAATAGCCGAGAAAAATAACAGCACTCGTGGCCTGACGAATACATCTAGCATGAAACAGACTGTCGCCTTCTATGTTCACTTTTTATTATATATATATATATATATATATAGAGAGAGAGAGAGAGATATAGATATATAGATATTGGTTAGCAATCCTGTTAGTCTTACTTTCACGATAAAAAGACTTCAAATGTGAAGGAAAACTCATGAGAGCTTAACCTTATATCGCATGTGTCTGCCGAGGGTCGTATAGTGGCTGGTATTGGCTGTGATCCGGTGAGGTTAAACTCCGCCATAGTAACACATGAGGACTGTCGTTCGGAGTTTCCGTGGCAAGTCTTTTGAACCGTTACTTTTTTATCGACAGAGCCAAAAAGTGTAGATGGTCCGACACAAGCCTTCACCACTTGAAACAAATTTTTGTGTTGGTTTTCTGACAACTACATCTAATTAGTTCCACACATATCCGGCTACTGCGAAAATACTCTATGAAACAACATCAACTTGATCTTGTGACTTGGAATGTAAGTACTCTCCAGGACAACAACTCAGCACCAGAAAGAAAAACAGCTTTGGTCACATTGGAGCTAAAGAAATACAACATTGATATAGCTGCACTGAGAAGTAAGCATCAGTCGACGACATGAAACGAGAAAGCAAAATAAGACATCTAACAGTATTCCTGCAGCAATTGGATACAATACATTCTCCTGTACTGTTTGTGGTGTTTTGTGCAATTCTCGAGCCGGTTTCAATAGTCATTCCCGTCATAGGCATGCAGATAATTAGTTCCTGGTTGTCGAAGGCTCATACGTCGAACTCGACGGGAGGTGTCCATCATATATATATATATATATTCAATTTTTATATATATTCAATTTTTATATATTATATATCCGTAGTACTTATTGGAAAGCGCTCATTATCAGTGATAGAGCTAATATATTTAGTTGGATTGATGTGAGTTTGTGATCCTGCCTTTCACGCTATTTGCGATCGTCAGAAACTCACTACATTAAAAACCTATCGGCAACGATCGTAAATAGTGTGAAACTCCGGGTCATAAACTCACATCAATCCAACTATATATATATATATATATATATATATATATATATATATATATATATATATTCATATTCTATACGTATGTATATATGCATATCTATGTGTGCATATATGCGTTCTACGTGACCACCTGTTAGAAGGTTACTGATTTTCTTTCCTTACCCCTATAAATATAACAATTTTTTAAGCAATATATTTATATCGAACATACGCACACACGCATACACACACACTACTGTGGCCTTCTATCAAACTAGGCGTATTTTAGCAAATAGATATATACTTATCTAACAGCACAGACACACACGCAACGCAATGTATGTATGTCTGTATATATATATATATATATATATATATATATATATATATATATATATATATATATATATATATAAGTAAGAGTTTTGTGAATGTGATTTCAGTAGTAAAAATAAAAAAATAAAATAAAAAAAGATCAAAATTATGAAAAGAAAATTATGAAAAAATAAAAAAGATCCAAATTATGAAAAGATGCCAAACTTCAGTAAATTCTGCAGTAATCAATGGAATCATGTACTTCTAAAATCTTCATGACAAAACTCTATAAATGTCCAATCCTGTATCTTGGCTTTGCCTTTTCAACTATATATATATATATATATATATATATATATATATATATATATATGTGTGTGTGTGTGTGTGTGTGTGTGTGTGTGTGTGTGTGTGTGTGTGTGTGTGTGTACGTTCGTCCAGATCTGTGATTTGCAAACATTTCTCCCCGACATGCTTCCAATAAATTAATCACTATATACTTTCATACCTGTTGTCGTCTGCAAACCTCTTGGGTGTCTAGCAATGTTTATACTTTGTTTTTGTCTCATGCTGAATTTTAATGGATGTCTTCCTAGCATTTTAATGACACTCGACCGAAAAGAAACTTTGTTCGCTGATAGGTTTTCTTGTTCTCTTACGATCTTGTCGCTGGATATATTAAACAGATCCGATCTTTTGGTGTTTCCAATTCGTAGTTCGCATCTGGAACAGAACTGAAGGCGGCGCATCTATAATTCACCGTTTCAAGCCAGGTTCAAATGAATGCGAGCTCCATCCAACCTAAAGAGTCACATAACAATAAAAAAAAATATGCGGATGAGACTGTAGATGGCAAACTCTGAAAGGTTTGGGTTCCTAGTTCCTCCTAAATCCTTTTCATTCTCTTTCACTTTCAGTAGCTCCCCACCTTGCGTCTTAGTGGCGTTATCGCCTTGATCGGGGTGATTTTTTTTTTCAGACTTTTATAAAAATGTCTGAAAATTCGATGAACGTATAATACCACCATTTAGAAAATTAAAACGGAAGTTTTCTTATTTGTTTGTTTAGCGACATATCTTTATGGGTCATTTAATGACGAAATTTTATTTTCTTCGGAGCATCAATAATTTATTTTACAAAAATATATTCCTGATAATATTCTTTTCAAGAATGTATTACTGGTAATTTTCTTATAGAAAAGGTATTGATAGTAATTTTTATTTTTTAACAAAAATGTATTGCTCGAAATAATTTCTTTTTTAAAGAAAAAATGTATTACTGGTATTATTTCTTAAAGTATTTCTGGTAATACTTTTACTATGAACATTTTGGGTTTGGTTTTTTTTTTTTTTAACTAAACATAGATTCTTCATTTTCGCGGAGGATGTAAGACACTCTGTTCGTCTCCTCTCCCTTATGTCCGTTTATATATCTACATGCTATCCAGTTTGTCCTGCATGTGCACATCCTAGGCGCAGCTACGCGGACCTCGTGTTTTCAGCCACTGACGTCTAGTGAAAATACAAAATTGCACTTGCATCTAGCCGGATATCTCGCAAATCAATGTGCCGATGAACCTGCCTTCTCTGAAGGACACTGAATACAAGTATATTTTCGCATCAACTAAGCTATGAATGCTGTTCTGACTATTGCCGGCTACTGGTCGCTTTGCGTAAGAACTGTAGCTATTTTGGGAATGGCTGTGTAAAATCGAATGTGCTTGTTTGGACACTATTAGAAACATTTCAGAGTACCCCCCCACCCGCTTGTGAAACTATGCACATCCTGAGAAGATAGTGGCATTGCTGGTAACACGTAACAGTCACTGGAAATAGTAGTAGGCTTACCATAGTCAAATATTGCTGTGTTTGGCATCATCCTGGACATATTTATCGCAAATGAATGACATTTAGAGTTAGCCAAAGATACCGTGAGAATGTAGACCTATCAGGTAGGTTCCGGAGACAGAAAATGCATGAATTTTAACCCTATCAGAAAGAATTTACCTGTGTATAGTGCAACCGATCACCAAAAATCTATTATTTGTTTTACCTCTTCAAAAAAATTTCCTGTGTATAGTGCGGCCCCATATTTTTGGCCTAAAAAAACTTAAACGTATAGAATTATTTGGTAAATTAATATGCAACCGTTGAATACAAATTCTTCATATAAGATGTTAATAACACTAACCAATCAATGTAAAATGTCAAAAATACCAACGAAATACTAATACATCCGTACAAGATGTTACTAACACAGGAGATTTATACAAAATTATATTAAATTCAAATTAATCTTACAAATGAAAAGATATGCAATATATGGTGCAACGCAGTACAACTAAAAATATAAGAAAAAACATAATCAAATTCCAAAGTTTAACTGAATTGTAAGGTAAAAGGTAAACTATGTTTACAATTTACTGTTAATTCATTTCTTTGATTTAATAAAGACTTTTTATTAAATCTGATAATTTCCAATTTTTTATGTAAGCACAGAAAACAGGTTTCATATAAAGATCTACAAGTCCTTGCCGTTTTTAAAATTTTCCATTTCACCTTAGGAGTTTTATTATCATTTTTTAAACTCCTAAAAATTCGTTCTATACTCGAGTATATACGACAGATTTTAAATTCTCAGTGTTTCCTCTCTTTCGTGAACATGTATATTCACATCAATGTAGATATCTTTAATCTGATGAACGCGTCAATTGAAAACTTTTTCACTCTGTCAGTTTATTTTTCTCTTTAAAATTGTTCCGTTATATAAAAATTCATAATATCATTTTCCCATAATTTAATCTTTGTGATTATTAATACTTGATTATTAAAGACACCGACGTAGGCTATTATACAAGTCGATCTCTTTTTTTATTATTATCTAACGATCACCAAATTAAACATTCTACTTTTTAATGTTTTCCATCGAACCACGAGATATATTTTAAAACTAATTCCTATGACAATCAATGTAAAACTCGGAAAAATAAATAAATGGAATTCATCGAGTCACATTTATTTTTGTCTTCATTCAGAATGAAATAAAAGTGAACATCGGACTTGACACAAAGTGTTTTTTAAATTTAATCTGAAATCCAAGTTCTTTGCGTAGTGTTTTGTTCACTTCCTCTCTCTCACTTCCTCTCTCTCTCTCTCTCTCTCTCTCTCTCTCTCTCTCTCTCTCTCTCTCTCTCTCTCTCTCTTACTCACTCTTATTTTTTCTACTCTGATTAAAGACGTGTTTTCCATTATTGTGGGAAAGCGATAAGATACTTACCTCGGGAACGACGCAGACAGCGTGTCTCCACGTGACCATCTATCATGTTAACCATCACCTCAACAGGGACGTTCTTATCGTTGTCTTCAGAGAAAGAAATCCGAGCATCGATAATCCAGCGGGGAAGAGCAACAAGAGATAGGGGATGATTTCGAGAAAATAAGAACAATGCCATCGACCAATCACAGCCAATTCACAGCTCTTTCGTATCTACACGTTGTCTTCTCAAATCAAGATGGCGACGCCTGCGATGAAGCTGACGCGTATACTGCTAAGTGTGTAACATTTTAGTTATAAGGCACACGATACGCCAGACGCCAAGAGAGCGGCTCCAAAGATAAAGTCTATCTCGAGATTCCAGTGCTTATATCTGGCTCGATGCCACTGTTATTTTGCAGCCAAATTAGATAGATATTAAATTTAGTATATCACTGGTTTCGACTAGTTTTTTTTCGGTAAATAATTTTTTTATACTGAATCATTTATTAACATTAAGTAGATTCATTTTTGCATATATTTTAAATATTAACATTAATTAGAAATAAAAAAAAGTCATAGCGGAAAATTAGTTTCCGAAAAGATCTATTTATTACGTCCAGTTTATCTATATTTGTCTCTTTTCATATATGCGAACGTGAATCAGTAAGTTCATAACCTGATCAAAAAATTTGATCTGAAAGTTTCACTGTATAATGTCCGATCGGCGATGTTTAACAAACGCACCCACAAGAAAATGTGTATGAAAAGGACAGTTTGTTTTTTTTTATTCCGCTATTACTGTATACTTCATTGGCTATTTTTATTGTTTTAAAAAGCTATTCTTAGAATTTTAATGAAACACAAATATGTGAAACTTTAGTTATACATTTTTTCTTTGTTCAACTATTGACATAAAAATATTCAGAGGTATTTGATTAATAAATCGTTTAATGATAAAAATAATTTTATATATACGAAGTTTATAAACAGACGTGAATCGCCTGCAGTAAAGAAATAAATATGAAAACATTTTTTTATTAAAAACTTTGCAAAAATGTATGTGAAATTTTCTTCTTCTTCTTCTTCTTCTTCTTCTTCTTCTATGTTCTATGTCCCTTCAGGACCATGGTTCTCCACAATTTCCTTTTCTTTATAGCTCATAGTAAAGAATGTCTTTTTCTTATCAATCCCAAGCCCTGTTCTGCCAACCGTTTACACAAGTTCGTTAGGTTGATCATACACAGCTTTCCCCTCTCCCTCTTGATTTCAATATGTCTTATGAGTGTTAAATTTTCTAAGCCCTCTTTCCTCATTATGTACCCAGAAATTTCAACTGTCTCTTTCTAATTCTAATTGTAAATGTCCTTTTTGTTTCCATTTTCCCTAAAATATGGTCGTTTCTAACTTGCTCAGTATTTGGTATTCTCACATACAGTAAACCCATTTCTCCTAACTCAAGTTTCTTCTTCATCTATAAACTTGTTCAGCATTGATTGACATATAGGAGGACCGATAATAGCTCAGTCCTCTTTATTTTGTTTCTAATGAAATGTTCCTGTTTCATAATACTTTGCTTAGCGTATGGAAGGCATCTTTCGTTCTCCCAATGTACTTTCAGATTTCGGTGTCGTATTTTCCGTCCTCTGTTTAAACAGAAACAGATATTTAAATTTTTGTACTTGCTTAATTTTGGCATCTCCAATTTGTAATGTGCATATTTCCTTTTGCTATCAATTGCGTACTCTGTCTTCTTACAATCGATGTTTCGTTTTTTCTTCTTGCTTTTGTTTAGTACCTTCTCTAGGAGTTACTGTAGTTTTCTTTCCGTGTTTTTATGCCTTGATGTTACTCCATTCTTGTTCTTCTCTCCAGCCTGCATATATGACCCTGTGTTTGTCGCTGACGAAATCTCTTTTGTTTCCCACCGAGTTTCGCACACACCTAACTGTATTCATTTTATGTATTCTTTTTGTGCTTTGTAGTCTCGAACTGGCCACTTTGATTTATTGTTCTGACATTCTATATCCCTAAAACTATTTTCCGTTAGACGTGAACAGTCGCTGGATGACGTTTCGGTGACACCTGCTCGCTCATGCCTTTGCTTACCGGGTGAGGTATCAATTCCTATAGTATTTGACTTCTTTTGCGCCCTTGTTCTTTATAGATTTGAAACACATAACGACTGTAATTATAAATTGGCGAAATATGCATTTTCCAGATATACTTTATCTTCATTAGATTATTTTATAGCTCAGATTATTTTTTTGTTTCGTTTCGTTTTAAGGCATATCAACCTCAATGGGTTATTTAATGCCGACAAAATTGTTATTGCTGCTAATATTTTGTTTTGCCAAAAATCTATTTCTGATAATATTTTTTTTTCTTCAAATTGTATTGCTGGTAATATTTTTTTTCTAAAAAGTATAGCTGGTAATATTTTTTGTTTCCTCAAAAATGTATAGTTGGTAATATTTTTTTTCCTCAAAAATGTATAGCTGGTAATATTTTTTTCCTCAAAAATGTATAGTTGGTAATAATTTTTTTCCAAAATTGTATTGCTGGTAGTATTTTTTTTTTCAAAAACGTATTGTTGGTAATAGTTTTTTTGCTTTAGAAATTTATTGCTGGTAATAATTTTTACAAAGTATTTCTGGTATTAAAACCTATTTTTACACTTTCATAGTATTTTGAACCCAGTTTGGGGGTTAACTATTTGCTCATAGCTGGGACCCTAACAGGTGCTACCGCCCCGGGGTCGGGTACACCACCAATTAAGAGGTGGTTCCACGCTCCTCAAAACGTCCTGATCAGAGGCCTTCTTGTTGGACGTAGTTTATCGTCTTACCCAGGATTCGGAGATAGATTATTGTCATACCCAGGAGTTTTTCGCCCTGGGTAAATTCAATTTCATCATTGTTATATAGGAATAAAGTGTCGCTACCGACACTAGAGTTTGAACACGGATTACCAGGGATCAAACACAGACGATTGCCTCCAGCATGTAACAATCTGCCGCCCCTAAGTGTTCACTTCAATGTTCACTTTTATATTTACACACGCTCTATCTCTGATATTGAGCACTTTATCCCATAAATATAGTACACTTTAAGACTATATTTCTTCATATATATATATATATATATATACATTCCCTTTGCCATCACGTGATCTATTTATTCAAATATATATATGGGAATTACCGTGGCGTTTAATCCTCAGTTAGAGATTAGCAATCACTGCGTAAAGGTGTCACCATGCCTAAAGCAAGCAAACTTACCGAAGTTGAGCGTGCCCGAATTCTAGATTTCCATAAACAAGGTTTGTCACAGCGGGCGATCGCAGCTAAGGTAAATCGCAGTAAAACTGTGATTTGCAATTTTATAAAGGACAGTGTGAATTATAGAAACGCAAAATCTACTGGCAGGCGCAAAAAGTTTCTCCGGCATCGAGTAGGAGAATAAAGCCAGTGGACTTTCCTCTAGTCAAATTAAGGCAGACACAGATGCTGATTGCAGTCCAGTAACCATCAGACGACACTTACGACAAAAAGTCATGGTAAATAAAAAGCGCATCCCTCGGCTGCTTCCACGTCACAAAGTGAACCTGAAAAAAATTTTTTTTTTTTCACAATGTAAAAAACAATTTTAGGGGCGGGGTGTTGGGGCGCACCCACCTTCTGACTGATAATGGACTTATCCCTGTACGATATAAATCAGTGCTAGAGAGAGAGGGAGTTGTTGCGTGAAGGATCAGGTTCAGCGACAGCAGTCGAAATCAGGTTACCATTACATACCGTTGGACTGTAGACTTTTGCTATTGTTACTTACTAACCGGCGTTCCTTATTACTAATCACTCTGTTGTTAATTACCTCTTACAAATATAGCAGTATTTATCCCTACAACTGTGTTTGTCATTATTCGAATGCACACACGCGGGAACACTCCCAACATCTCAACAGAACCGTTTAAGGTCTGGTCGTGAATACCAAACATGGGACATTGAGAAGTGGAAGAAAGTCCTGTTTTCTGATGAGAAAAAATTCAATCTCGATGGTCCTGATGGCTTCCAACGATATTGGCATAACGAAAACATGTCTACTGGAATTTTCCCCACATGTCATAGTGGTGGAGGGTCCCTAATGGTATGGGTTGCCTTTTCTTACAGAGGGACGATGGAGCTCCAGGTGGGTGCAGGGTCGTCAGACAGCGGCTGGTTATGTTAGCATGCTACAAAAAGCATCGATGGTGACGGAGGGCCAATGTTTGTGTGGGGAATGGATGCTTATTCCAACAGGATAATGCTGCAAGCCATGCTGCATGCCGGAACTTGACCTTTCTACAAGAAAATGGGGTCCATCTCTTGAAACATCCTGCATGCTCACCGGACTTAAACCCAATTGAAAATGTTGGGGGATGGATGACAAGAGATGTTTATCAATATGGCAAACAATATTCAGTTATCTTCAGAAGCTGGAGCAATATTTTTCGCAGCTTAATGGAAACACTAATTTCTAGCATGTCCCAAAGAATGTTTGAAAACAAAACCAGTGAAGGTAGAACTCATTATTAAATTTGGTTGTTGGATGTTTTCGTACACTTTTCGTACAATTTCGTAGAATTTTTGTCTCTGGTCTTATACTTTTGATCAAGTGTAAAAAAAAGCCTCATTATATAAAAATGTCAATTTCTCAATAAAATGTTCGGATTATAACTTTTTGTCTACATAACCTTTTAGATTATAAAATTAGTAACCTTAAGTAAGAAACGTTTAAAATTTTCCATGAAAAACAGTCTTTTTAAAAAGATTTTCATGTGGTCTTAAATTTTTGATCAGGAGTGTACGTTAAATTTGTTTTTGGCAAAATATCTTGGATAGGACTAGTTTCAGGAATTCTAACAAAAATCAAGCTAAGAGACAATCCCGTTGATAATTTGAAATTTTGTCTATAAAAATTATTATCGAAGGTGACATAACATGGTTTGCAATAAGCAACTAAATATGAAAGATAAACTCATAGCAGCTTGTTTAGATTATACATCCCTATACACTAAGGTACCTATCAAAAGATGTTTAAATCTCTTAAAAACGTTTAATACAATCAAAGGCTAACCTCTCCCTAAGGATAAAATTACAAAGATTTGCTGCCAAACCAATGTTATTTCACTTTTTATAAAAAATTTTTAGACAGAAATTTGGTTTACCGAGGGAATCGCTTCTTCGAGGTCATTTAACTTCCCTTTTGTTGAAATTTTTAGAAATTGGTCTTTATCAAAATATTTTACCTCTCTCTCTAGAAATATATGAAAGTCAAGGTTGATTATAATTGCAGATCCTTCTTTGGATTTTGGCGCGAATATCGAAATGAAGACCAAATGCATTTCATTCAGTGGAAACGTTTTCTGTTGCTGCTTCTAAATTCTCTGTATCTGTTCGTGTGTATTTTATGAATCTGCTTGATCCATCGGCTTAAATTTAGCTCTCTAGACCACTAGCAGAAGTGCATACATATAGTGAAAACATTTACGTTTCATGTTTACAAAATAATCAACTGGGCGACTGATATCATTTTCAGTGAGAGTTAAATGTAGCTTTCATTCTAACGACAACCCGATGCGGCACGAATTCCTAAGTTATTTCCCGCATTGTTTGTTTTTATAACTATTTCCTATTTCCTATTTTTGTTATGAATATTTGGCTTCTACATTTATTTTCGTTTAACACCCACAGAGCCCACCTTGAACTCTGAGGCGACAAACCACTATTGCGACTAGCATGAAATATATATATATATATATATATATATATATATATATATATATATATGTATGTATGTATGTATTTATATATTTGGTTAGATTGATGTGAGTTTGTGACACTGGGCTGACGATCGCAAAAGCGTGAAACCCAGGGTCACAAACTTACATCAATCCAACCAAATATGTTAGCTCTATCTCTGATATTGAGCGCTTTCTAATAAGTACCGGGCATATGATATATAAATAATTATATATTACATATATATATATTTATATTTATATACACACACTTTTCACATATGTATTTATATATATATATATATTTATTTAATACGTCTTACCAGTTAGTCGCTACAAGGGATAATTCTGAGAAGGATATAAATCCAGAGAGAGTTCAATGTAGACTACAGAGCATTATAATGATAATAAGATGACGGAAACATTAATTATCCATTTCGATCTGGATAATTAAATCTCCATCTTCTTTTATATATATATATATATATATATATATATATATATATATATATGGTCACGTTCTTTGAAACAGAGGCTTAATCCTTGTCATCTATGAAATAAATAAATTAAACATAAAAAATATGTCTTAATAAATAAATTATCGGACCTTGTCCATTTCTTAATATATATATATATATATATATATATATATATATATATATATATATATGGTGACGCCGAGTGGAGGCATGAGCCAGAGTGCAGGAGTCTTTGGAAAATGCTTGAAAACCATACCACAGGTTGACCTAAGCCTTCTAAGTGATATTGTGTAGACGCTGTTTCATGCTTGTCGCAATAGTGGTTTCTCGCTTCAGAGTTCAAGACGCTTCCTCTGTAGCTAAATGGTATAGCACGTCAAACCTAACGACGGTTCTGTGTAGGATACAGTTTCCTCACGAGTTTCACACATTTTGCACGAAATTTCTCGGATATTCAGGACGTTGAATGTAATTAATACTGTTTATTATAAAAAGAGAATTTACTTAAATATTTTTAACAATGAATATAACGAATATAAACATATATATATATATATATATATATATATATATATATATATATATATATAAATTGAACATAGAAGTCAACACTTAGAGGAGACAGACTGTTTCATGCTGGATGCAATCGTCAGGCCATATATATATATTATAATTTATATAATTTCAACGGTGTATTTTTTTATAGAGTTGGTTCTGTATATGAACATGGAATGTTTTATAGGCAGGAAAATGATGGTTTAAAAAATATCTGGGATATATAAAAAAAAAATCGCATAACGGAACAACTAGTTTGAACAATAGCTGCTCGAAATAGCAACGATGTCAGTTTTCAGGCAGGAAATTATATACGTCTTTTTGGCTCTCTTTTTCTCTATGTGAGTCTGTCTGCCTGTCTCTCTCTCTCTCTCACGCACACACACCTTTAAATTATACTGAATCTAAAGAATTTGTGGAATAATGACAACGACTTATCGCATAATTTCACACAATGCTTACTTTCTGAACTTTTCATTATGGCCGCTTAAATATATGTATGAAACTTGTCACTTTCACTTTGTTATTAATTAATTCAATTATCACTTCCTTCTGCTATTTTCATCATCTGCAGATTGTGCATGTATAATTAAAAAAAAAAAGGTAATTTCATAAAGACAAAGACTTACCGACATTTTCTGCTCCTTTTCCCACTGAGCAGTTGGCGTTTAAGCGTTTGGTGTTACATCGTAAGACAAGCTGACGGCTTTGTAACCCTAAATTAACATTTGCATTATTAACATTTGGATAATTATCCTCATACTTGTTGTTATTATCACAACGTTTCGGTCGTTATCACATTCTTCAGAGTTTTGTCGATCAGAATAAACCACCATGTAAGTTCTCACTGAAACTTTTATTTAATCTACAGGTGTTGATTAATTTTATTATTTACATGCAGACTATTCTCCTCGCCTATGTTCTTATTATTATCATCACAACTTTTCGGTCGTTCGTCCCTATGGCCTTCACCGGCTAAGCTTCAACGTATGTAGAACTGAACACTTTATTTCATCTACGAGTTAGACTGTTCCCGTTCCGCTGTCCATGTCTAAGGGAGATAACTCTTCTACTTCTTATTTAGTACTGCTCACTTATTGTTCGCTCTATTTTCCACAGAGTTCAAGCCTGTATTATCAGATTCACAGGGGAAACAACCCACTTTTTCACTGAAACATACTACCTACATCTAACTGAGCTCACATCCATTGTTTGGTCTCTGTAAATGTTCAGCTAGCATCTGTGATTTCTGGAATGAAAGGTTTTCATTATTTACATTCGGGCTAATGTCCTCATCTTTATTGTTATTATCTCAACATTTCGGCCGGTGTTCTCTGCAACCTTCTTCAGGGAAGATCGAACTAAACCCTTTAATTAATTTACAAGAGTAGTGTGCACTTATTCCGTTGTCAATATCTATGGATATATCTCGTCTTGTTGCTCAGTTATTTCTCGTATAAGGATGTACCTCACTGTGTCCCCAAAGATATAAATCAAAGCTTTAATATAAAAAGAAATGTGTTCAATGTCAAATTCTCGCGTGAAATATCGAAGAAATATTTGTGTGGCTCGCTTGCGTTGATTGCCTGGCAAAAGAAAACGGTTTTTAATCGAGCAACGAATCCTGTTCTGTCAGAGCATGATCAAAACCTTATATGTGTGATTGTTGCTCATTTACTTTAAAAAGAAAACTTAAAGTTGCAAAACAGTAAAAAAAAATATTGAAAGCGCCTTAATCTCGTTCGCTGCTATCACATCTCGTTTAAATGTGTTTTCCCTTCCAATAGAAAAGTGTTCTGACGATCACCAGTGTGTTTTGCCACTCGAAATACATCGTTTAAATTCGGCAACATCCGAGATAAAAGCGTGATATCGAAGGAAGAAGATGCTGGCCTTAAAATTGCTTTTTTGCTCCGTTCATTGGTAATGGTATCAAATGATTTTCTACACAGTAATTAGG
>CAHIKZ030004366.1:750000-760000 GCA_903632075.3 Acanthosepion pharaonis | reverse complement strand
CAGGGTTACCAACACACATCAACACAACTAAATATATATATATATGTGTGTGTGTGTCCTAAAGATATAGAAAAACGTACCAACACTTACAACCCAATTACTAAATGTCAATAAAATCCCATAATAGTAACATGAGTTAAAATTTGTTTATTTATACATATAGATCATTAACCCACCTAAATTAACCATTAGTTGTTTATATATATTTTATTACAAAAATGTTTTACTTAATATCAAGCATGTTCCTTTTTCTCTCCCCAGAGAAGCTTTATTTTTGTCATATGCCTGAAGTGAGAAATTCTAGAGCCCAGGTGTCTTTTTTGTCTCAAATGTTTTTGGCAAATAGGGATATTGCGTAGGTCGATGAGAAGCAGGTGTGTGCGTTTGTTCGGCAGCAGAGATATTATTTAATTTCTGGAATCGGTATTCTTTCCAGTACCATCTTGCTTTACCTTTACCCTATCACTTCAAAGAAAATATATTTTGCTGTGTGCTATTTTTTGCCTTTCTTTTCGCGTTTGCTGAATTTGTTAATCATCTGGAGAAAGTTAATATTTACTGGGGATATTTTGAGATAGATTGTAGCTCTTTTATTTCTCGAAGTCGATGACTTATATTATTTGCTTATCCTGTTCAATTTAAATAATCCTTTGTTGCTCTTTTTGGTGACGATATATTTAATGCTTTATAAGCCTTCATCTAAAGATATTTTGATATAAGAATTTTGATCCCCATATGATCCTAGAATAAGCTTGTGGTATAAGAAAGACAAAGTAGCAAGTCCTGAGAAAGACAACTTACAAAGGGGACATAACACGCCCATTTTATGAAAGAAAAGAAAACCTAATGGCTCAATTAAGACCCAGAATTGAAAAGGAAGACGTTGTGTTGGAAGAAGACTTTGACAAAAAAGAAAGGATGAGTTCTTCAGATCAGGACAAACCAAAAGAAGACGATCCTATACATAATCGCAGGAGTGACTCAGACTTGGAAGAAGGTGAAATAAAAAGAGCAGAACATAAACCTCAAGAGGTAGAGGAGGAAAGAGATTGTAGAAGTTCGGGAACAACCAAAGACATTAAGCCTTTTCGGTTGAGGGAAGCGTATTCGATAGGTAAATAGGATTGTACCTATTTGCATATGTTAGTTAGAAGAGATATAAAGAGCATAATAAATTACAAGACAGACTACTGATCACTAGTCCTAGAACAATACAATAGAACAGAGTTATTTTTTTAATCATTTCATTCCCAAGAAGGCAATAAAGCCACTAAGATACAATGAAGTGGTTGGTTATTTTTTTAGTCGTTTATAAATCTCTATGGATTATTTAATGCCGAAATCTAAATATTTTATACGCAATCTTATTTAGTTTTTTAGATAGTAATAGTTTTAGTGATACAAGTCTTATTAATTAACCCATAGTTGGGGAGAGAAAAGGTGGATTCATGCCTTTCCCAAGAGTATTTGCTCGTAAGTGAATATAATGAACCCAACTGGAATTTCAAGTCGTCCTTCTGAATTACAATTATCCATTATATCACCTGCACGTCCTAGCATACAGCACTTGAAATCTCCAAGCAGTTGCCCATCTCGGTACTGACCAGGCTCAACGTTTCTTAACTTCGTTGATAAGTGTTTGAACGTAATTTAAACCGGGTTATTGGGAGTAAAACAAAATAAGAAGACGCTGGAGAAACAGAAGATGGCGACGAATGTTGCATTTAAATTTTTGAAGGTCGAACCTGGTTGGGAAGCAACGAACCGGAAGAGTTTCACAGCTGAGAAGTACGAGAGACGAAACTATTAGAATAGGACTTATGCTTATAATCTAGCTATTTCTACAATAAAACAGGGGGGCACCTAGTTGCCAATCTTGTAGTATGCTTAAATATTATACGGTCGAGGGATGAAATCGTATTAGAAAAATTGCCTTGTATGAACTCCAAGTAATTTCTTCTTTTATGTGCCACGTGCATTCATGACCCGGGCGATCATGGCTCTCCACATTTTTCTGTGATTTTCTTTTTTTAAGTAACCTTTTGCCGTAAAACGAAAAACTTATAATAAAGGAAAAGAAAATGTGATAATAAAAAAGAAAATAAACCACTACAATAGAACGAATACGCTGAAGAGGTTTTTTTTTTTTCAAAAAAAAAAAACAGAAACTCACACAACGTTAAGAAATAGAAGGACCTGTAGTATTAAAATCTAAGATTTAGTCAGCATTGGCCAAGATAAAGAAGGAGCAGTACTACGCGCATCACTAAAAGAAATACTGACAGCCTTAGATATTTCTGAATAGATAAAGTTCTTTCTTTTCTGTCACAAAGGCGTCCAGGACGTCAGTCTTTACAGTTTTCCACAAATTCCTTTCTTTTGTTGTTCCAAATAATTAATTATTATAATTTATTATAATTAAAAGAAACGACACGGTAGATATCTATTAATTTAATTGCATCTTTCCAGTGTTCGAATGTTTATAAGGATTGAAGTTATGGATAAAGTGTTCGAAGTCCATGTTGCTTTGTTGTTTTGTTCAAATACTTTCGAAAATGCCGGTCATTCTCAAGAAAAAATGTGGTGACGGCAATTAGACAAAAATTCTTTGTCTACATTCTGGTATTCTTTGGAAAGCTGAAAGTTTGAAATAGTCTACAGTGACATTATGTGTAACAACTATTTGGTACCAGACGGCACCAAACCAAATATATATATATATATATATATATATATATATATATATATATATATATATATAATCCATTATCTTACACACACACTGACAAACACACACACACATACACACACACACGCATATATGAAGAAATATAGTTTTAAGGTGTGATATGGGATAAAGTCCTCAATATCAGAGATAGAGTGTATGTAAATATAAAAATGAACATTGAAGTCAGCACTCAGAGGCGACACGCTGTTTCATGCTAGACGCAATCGAGTGTTGACTTCAATGTTCACTTTTACGGCTATTATAGCAAGACGTTAAATCGAATCGAGTCCTCTCGGTCACCTTCATCCCTGTTATGCGTCGACGGCTTAGGGGTAGAATAAAAACCTCGGAGAATTCCAGCAAGATTATATTAAATAATTTCAACGGTTCAAAGCTTAATCTAACAATTGGACAATTTGTGCTGTTACACGATTTGGACTGGTATATATATATATATATATATATATATATATATACATATATATATATATATTCAATGATAATGTTATTAAGCTTATCAGACAATATGAAAAGAACTTAAAATAAATAGAGAAAACTTGTCTATATTATTTAACGAAACATACATCAATGAAAAACTGCTGCCTATATATATATATATATATATATATATATATATATATATATATATATATATACAGGTAGTAATCCGTTGATATAATCCTGGCAAGTCCTATTAATAAAACATAGAATTTGAAATATGTTAAAACTGAGGCACAAAAGAATGCTCAATGTTTATTTTCTTTAAACAGAACAAATTTTCTTTACAATTGAAGTTAAGTTACGTTTAGTTAATGACCATTTTCACCTTCGAATTTTAACGGTACGGTATCAGTTTGTAATGGGATACTGACTAATTGGGAGGTGGGTGAAGAGAGTGAGGACGTTAAAAGGGCTATGGTCGGAGACATGGCAGAAGAAGGCACCGTTACAGGAATTATATTATGGAGATAGGAGGGTTTGGGTAGGGGGAGAAAAGGGGAAACCGATGAGCTGACCTACATCCTAATGGACACATAGCCAAAGTTTGTTTCAACAGGAATCCAAGGAAATTAACGAAAACGTGAAAAAACATCAGGAGGTAACTTTAGTAAGATGAAAGGGAGATAATTCACAATTAATGGTGTATTAAACTCGTCCAAAGATCAAAGCTTGGGTGAGTGTTTTCAAAGATTTGGCGGGCATTTGGATATATATGCGTACCCATGCTTTCGTCCACGTTAAGAATATCTCTACTCGCATAGCTATCTATACTTACATACGCTTAGATACCTACACCTTTTCACATACATACATACATATGCTAGCCGACATGTATCTACAAATACCCTATGTTAGGATGAAACATATTCGAAGGATAATAAAAATAAGTTTAGCTAGAAAAACCCGGGCATTAACTTCACCATAATTAGACGGGATAAAATAATAACGAATTAAAATTACTGTTAGTTAAGAATGCATAATCATTAATTATTTCCCTAGATATATATTCCTAGGGTACTTTGTCAACCCGTAATCTAATATGTATCGGTAAAAACTAGCTATTAAATTCATATATTAACGTATTTACCATATCTTAAATATTAGAAAGCATTGTGATGCTAGTAAAATGTGATTACTTAAGACTGGATAGGCTGAATGGTATATAATACTTATATATAGGATATAAGGCTTATATATATATATATATATATATATATATATATATATATATATATATATATGGCACCATTTACCGAGGCAGAAAAAGAAAAGAAAGAAAAGAAGGCAAAAGAGAGGCGAGACCCAAAACGTGGATGATAAGCAGAACACCACGGCTAAGAGACAATGGATAAAGGATATTTTGATAAATAACAAATGGCGAAGAGTGTCATTACAATGACAGGGAAATTCTGAGTGGATAAAAGAAGGGGGTGTGTTTTGGCGACGGCTGTGTTATCTGGGATGCGTAAACAAACTGCTGGTACGAGAAGGCATCTTATTATCAACCACTGGCCAAAGAAAAATCCAAATGAAAATGTTATTTCGATAAGTGACGAAAAACAGGTGGACTAAAGGGCTTTGGATAGATATGAAAAATTAATTGTGTCAAAAGCCGCACATGATGTGTCCACTGACCGATTTCTTTCGACGGAACATCTTTAGCCTGCGATAATAAAATTATGTTATCAGAAATGTGTACCGAAAGGAAATGAATGGGAACTTAGAAATGTTTCTTTTCAGGGCGACGTCTGGCCGTGTTAAAAAGACCACCCATTCTGATAATCAGCGATAAGATGACTGACGAAGCCCAGGTGTAGAACAAGAGTTATGACCACCGTTGTTCATATTGTCCTGTTTGCGGCTAGAGAAAATGATAACTGCGATTAAGAGGAAGAAAAGGAAAAGAAAAGATAATTTTTTTATAGTTAAGCAAGATATTTTTTTTCCTGAAACAAAGCTGCGGATTCGTCCACGCCCGACTAAGACACCATTGGTCGAGTGGTGATCACGTGACGCACGAAGGAGGCTGTCGCCGCCCATCTGAAGTATGGTGAGAAGGTGGGAGTAAGAAAAGGCTCCCAAAAATGGAAAAGAGTGGAAAATTCCTAACCAGAAATAAAAGAGGTGGATATGTATTTAGAATTATCGAGGAACCCCCGACTCCGACAAACCCACCCCGGTTTTGGTCGGTGTCCATATAAGCAAAGCCGCAGCGAGCAGAAATCAGTTCAGTTCAGTTCAGCAGAGTGGAGTTGCAGCAGAAAGTTCGAAGCTCGCAGTGGAAGTTGGTTCCGCCTCGCAGATAGCTGACTTGAAAGATTCACGCACATTCCGGACTTCTCTTCAATCCAAGAACAATTATTTTGAAGAGCGACTTAGATCCAGACCACGAAAATAAGTTTTTTTCGACTTTCGTCCGAAGACACACCGAAAAACCAATTTCTTAAAGAGCAAACAACTTGAAGCGTTAAAACTCGCCTAACGGAAAACAACGTGTCACAATTAATAGAACGGGTCGGGAGATAGACGCAGTCTTATGTATCCAACAACTAGACATAAAGTTTGTTATCCTTTTTTCTGATACCTTGAATTTTTGAGTTATCATTTTATTTTCTTTTATGCATATTTGTGCGGTGTCACCCCCGTTGAACCCGATTTACATTACGGCCCCAACTACTGATTGATCTCGTCTGCCTAAGATCAATTCACAACGTGGGTGGGCAGACTGGAGATCAAGGCAGTTACTTTGGTAACCAGGCGTTGGAAGTGAGTTGGGACGACGAGGCTAATATAAAATCTAACCAGATTCCCACCCGAATCACCAAAAGGTTAGAACGTCACTTTTGGGTGCCGCGACCGATACCAAGCCAGTTGGTCGTCACAGGACGAGACAACACGACTGACGCGACAGGCGGACGTCACGTTTGGAGCGGCGACACCCGAACGGAGCAGCGAGGAGCGAACAGCTAGCGCCGCGGCGAGGACGTCACAGTTGGTGCCGTGGTAGACCAGGATAGGACGTCACAGTTGGCGCTGCGACCAGGGGACGACGCCACATATATATATATACTAGCAGCATGGCCCGGCGTTGCCCGTGCTTGATTCAAAAATCGTACGACTCATACAGCAATCGCTATGACTTGACTTGCTATTTCTTGTCTTTAAAAGAGTGCACTTTGCCGTGCTGATGTTGTTACATGCCTTACTTCTTGCCTATCTCACACTGCGAATTTATTCTAAGCTCTATACTAAACATTATATCTGTTACGAAAAAAGAACTAAACAAAATGAACACAAAACGATCAGCTTTAAAAAAGGACTCGTAACTGGAAAAACCGAATGAAAAAAGAATGTTAACAACAAATACTTTTTCACACCCAACCCAGTTCTGAGGAATCAGAATCAACGTTGAGTTTAAGCAAGCGAATGAGCCAATTAGAGTAAAGTGCCATGCAGATTTAAATTTTCCCCACTTGTGACGAATGCAGCTATCGATTTTTTTGCATGCTAGCATGCTAGTTAACATTCGTGTCAGTCAGCTGTTGGCTCTCACGCTGGCCAATAGAATCTTCCTGCCTATTCGTGGGAGCCAGCTATTGGCTCTCACTCTGGCCAAGTAGAAAATGGCCGCAAACTACATAAAAACTGCAGTAGAAGCATGAAAAAATCGATTATTTCCATTATCGTTGGGAGTTGGGAAATACAAATGTCTCCACACGCATACTTAAACCTACGCCCATATATATATATATATATATATATATATATATATATATATATACACCTCAGCATGCACATATCCGCACATGCATCCAAATTTAAGAACTCATTTAATTTTCCAAAACTGTTATTACCTGATATTTAGTTAGCCCAAAGATTATCTATATATATATATATATATATATATAACGTCATCCACAGACAGACTGTTTCGCTGTTTACAGCTCATCAATGTGGCTAGACATCCGGTTGCCTCTAGCTAGGATCGAAACCCGACTGAATTGGTGTCAGTTGGAGCTTCTAACCACTAAGCCGTCGGCGCACGGTAGGGATGTAGGTGGATTTTTAGCATATTTATTTTTAGAAACATGCCCAGTGACTGACAGTGACTCACTTCGCTTTCGTGAAGAGTCTCGCTATATAGCTATAATAGTCACTGTTTACCAATCCACACCCCCCCCAGAGTGCTCAACTGAAATTAAATTTCAGGAGCAGGGATAGATAGATAGATAGATAGATAGATAGATAGATAGATAGACCTCTGCTCTACGGTTGTATTGAGCTCTTTTAGTTAGTTGTTTACTCGTGTCGGGGTTTTTTCTTTGGGCTTTAAACCTGTATCCATGCGGGTTTTTTTCGACAAACTTTCATGTTTCTAGCTCTTTCTTTTTTTAAAACCTTTTTTTTCCTTCGAGATTGATTTGATTATTGGCAAATCAAAAATTCGAAGGTTTTTTGAAACGAGTATCGTTACCCCCCCTCTATCTCTCTCCATATATATATATATATATATATATATATATATATATATGAAATATAGTTTTAAGGTGTGCTATATTCATGGGATAAAATGCTCAATATCAGAGGTAGAGCGTGTATATACATATATATATATATAATTGTCATTCGCAGACAGTACTGTTTCGCTATATCACAGCTCCTCAGTGCAACTAGACAACTGAATGCCTCACGCCCGGATCGAAACCCAACAGATTTGGTGTCAGTTAGAGATTGTACCACCGAGCCATCTTCACTCGACAGAACGAATAGGCCAAAGCCAACGTATTGTTTTTACAAACGTAAACAAACGCCAAGCAGCCAAAGTGCTCCATTCATTTTACTGCAGAGCTTCGCATTTATGCAGTTGACCGTTGTTTTTAGAATTAGCTTGTCGTTCGACAGTGCCCAATAGAAAATAATTAAAACTTATCTTAGCTGAGGCATTTCACCCTCTAATGGACTTTATCAAAGCAAATGTCGAAACGCATCGCGAAGATTTGTTTTCGTTTTATTTTTATTCATATTGTGCTTTTACAGATTTTAGTTATATCTAGAATTTTACACACACCCCCATATATATGTGTGTGTGTGTGTGTGTAAATTTAAAAAATGCTATGAAATAGTCTTCTTCTTTTATGTGCATGGCTCTCCACATCTTCCTGTCCCTTATAAATCTTAATGTTTTTTTTTCATTTCTCCCAAACGGTGTTCTACCATCTTTAAATGTGCTCATCAAATATGTTACACGCTGTTCCCCTTTCCCTCAATCTATCATGTGAGTATCAGATTTTCCAAGCCCTCTTTCCTTGATATTTCAACTACCTCTTCCTGATGTTAATTATAAGTTTACTTCTTGCTTGTATTTTCTTTAAAACCTCGTCGTTGCTCACATGTTCGATCTATGATATCCTCAGCATCTTTCTGTAGAACTACATTTCTCTTCTTCATCTCTGAAGAGATTGTCCAGAATTTGCTGCCATGCAGGAGGACAGATATAACAGTTCAATATATTTTTCTTTATTTCTAACGATTTCTTTCCGTCTCTTAATACTTTGCTTAGCTTTTTGAAATGCATCCTTGGCCAGCATTGAATGAAAAAGTTCGGCATGTGTCTTTTTTTAACAGCTAAGTGTAGAAGTCTTGTAAGAAAGCCAAGATCTCAAGAGAACACAGGTGATGCCTACTTACAAATCTCTCATTCTTGAAAATTACGTTTCATTCACAAAATAAACAGGTTCCGTGTGTACAAACATATTCGTCGGCTCAGAGAGCAACATAAGTGGAAGAAAAACACCGACGAGTGTTTTTATTTCATAATGACGCATTGGGTTATTATGCTAATTACTCACCACGTGGCATGTGTTGTTACCGGCGTGTAAAATGGAATCAGCGAGACGAGTTCAGATTCCACCCTAGTCTGTTCCTTTCACTTTCTCACAAATGACTTTGCGAATAAAATGGATACATCTCTATCCTAGAATGGGATCGCTAAACTTGCATGGCATCCAATCTAGCTCTTTGAATTCCAGTGCGTGGCAAAGTCAATGGGAAGCCACACCACTGTCATTCCCAAGAAATAACAATTCCCAGAAAATAAAAGAAGGAAAATCGAAAAAGTTCCTGGAGAGACATGGCATTTTTTTTTTTAAAGAGATCTGCATGGAAGTTAATTTTTAGTGCGTTTACAGCAATATTGTACACACACGCACAGTAATTGTGAAAAAAGGTCTCGAGATACTTTTGGAAAAATAGATAGAACACACAGTAGGAAATCGCTTTTAATTTTTTCTAAATAAAAGTTACGTGAAATGTTTACATACACCTATTCATTTGGATAGGCACACGCACACACATACATAGGCACACACAAATAAATATATATATGAAAATAAACACACGCACATTGGTCATATATACGCCAGTGCAATGGAGATAAATTATTAACAAACTGTTCCAAGATATTTAAGAAATAGGAAGATGAAAAGCTCTATGAATAGCAAAATACAATAAGATGTGGGAAAAAAAAAACGTTTGTATATACTGCCATTTTTTGCTTCTTGAGTATATTAGGAAGTGTAATATATATATATATATATATATATATATATATATATATATATATATATATATATATATATATGCGTGTATGTGTGTGTGTGTGTGTGTGTGTGTGTGTGTGAAAAGTGTGTGTATGTAAATAAAAAAATATATATATGCGTAATATATTATATATATCATTATTTATATATTATATGCGCGGTACTTATTAGA
>CAHIKZ030004366.1:677500-745000 GCA_903632075.3 Acanthosepion pharaonis | reverse complement strand
GAAAGAATCTAAAAAAGAAAAAACATTAACGAGGAGCGAACCTTAAAAGAACTGGAATTAAGAAGACAGTAATAATAAAAGATAATGATTAAAATTGCATTGAAATTTTGAAGATCAAAGGTGATTGGAAAACGAAATGCCGGAAGAGAGTTCTACTAGTAAATCGTAAATTATTAAAATATTTTTTATAAAAATATTTTAGAATGTTGATTTACTTTATTAAAAAATAAATTAAATTACGATTTACTTTTTTAAAAAATAATTAAAAACAAAAACATACCTGCTTCATTTAGTTTTGCATTTTCGATTTAATTTATTAGAAAATAATTTAAAAACATGTTTTATTCAATTACTTTTTATATGACAATTTAATTTATTAAAAAATAAATTTATTTTCTATTTACTTTATTAAAAATAATTAAAAACCAAAAATTGATTCATATTTTACATCATATGTTTTCAAATGCCTTATTTTAAGAAAAATATTCACTAATTAAGGTTTTAATCCTTAATAAATTACTTTTTTTTAAACAAAAAATAATTATATTTTTCTGGTGCTGAGTTGACTGGATCGAAAGTCGGCGATGTTTAGTTGGCACTGTTGATTTGGTGATGTTAAGTTGTCTTTCACCCACTCTTCTGGGGGTTAGTATCACCCTTGCTGATGGAAGGCAAAAAGGTTCTCTAAGACGATTAAATAAAAAGCAATTACGTTTTACAGGCATTAAAATTAACAAGCCATTTCTTGCCCAAGTTAACAGCAGATTCTAGGTCATTTTTTTTTAGATCAGCTGCCAATATGACCTTATCAAACCAATCAGAATTAATATTAAAACAAGAGTAGATAATTATGTTATCAGTATAGGTGCCGAGTTGAGAACTGATGCCTTTGAATGGTCGTTGATGAATAATTAGGAACAACTTAGGTGCAATAATAGAGTCTTGGGGAACATCCGCATTACTGAAAAACTATCTAGAAGAGTGGCTGCTCAAGATATAATATATATATATATATATATATATATATATATATATATATATATATATATATATATATATATTACTCATCAAACGTGTGAATTTTCATTTCATTTTTCGTTTCATTTTTTTGGCGTCCTTTAAAAGGGTTCTGGTAAAATAAATTATTATAATGGAACCTTAAAGTGGTCTGTTTTTCTTTAATTTTATATATACATACATATATATATATATATATATATATATATATATATATATATATATATATATATAACAACGTTTTTACCTATGGTCAGTATAGTCAGAGGGATCAACACTTCATGTTCACTTTCATTTTCACTGTTTCAATGTGATCCTGTCGTTTTGGATTCTCTGAGCGAACAGAGATGACGATATGCCATCCGAAACGTTGTAATAAATATGGCGACAAAGCCTCATTAAAACATTTTTGTTCCCTTTAACATTTTGCCGCAGAATTATTGCTGGCGCAAAACAAAAATAAATCGAGTGTTCTATATCTGAGGTGTGAAATACTTTAGAGTTTTCATGGACAATAGCAGTAAGGGTGGACCCGAAATATGTGGATTTGAGACACATTAAAATCAGGGTGCCCAAAGGTAACGCAAGAAGGGGACGGTAGAAAACAAGTTGAAGAGGAAGATTACATCAGATTACATCTAATTTAAACACTGATTCCATATGCAGGTTGCTTCTTTAGTGACAAGGTCACCTTTATTGAAATAAATGCACTGGTTAAAACGATTCATCTGGGCAAGACTTAGCAATTTAAAAGTCATATGAAAAAAAATTGACAAAAATAAATCACTCAAGTCGCAGTGTTTATTTTACAAATCCGTTCAAATTTCATTCTTGCTTAACCCATTACCTTCCATGAGGTGTTAAAATTAAACTCACTACATGTTATTCCTTGTATTTACATTGAATTGCTTACATACATTGCATTTGCAGAGATATATTTTACAACACTTAGCCTTTAAAGTTTTTATTTTTAGCCGTAAGAAGACATTTTCTGTCGTAATTTCACGAGTAGAAAAATAATGACTATTTTGAAAATTATTTTTTTATTATTTCTGATCAATATTATTTTTTGATGTTTTATACACATATATATTTGATGGTCTAGTTTCTATAAAAACGACAATGGTAACTACTGAAATTAAACCTAAGGAATAAATAAACTCCTAAGACACCTGTCTGGGCCAAAAATGCGCATAAAAAATTAATGGGTTAATACTACATCCATAATGCGCCTTGTGTCATACTAAAATACAGTTAGTAAATACCAAGAATTATTGAGAACTAATCGTTGAGAAAACTGAAAAGAAAAAATGTCTTCCAAGACCAAGAGACCAACATATTCGAATTTCTTCATTTTTAAAGTTTCGCGATTAACTTGTATAAATATATTCACTATGCAACACAAACCTTTATCGTTATAAATTGTTATGTTCACTTATGTTTTCTGGAATAAAGGATTGCGTCGAATGAGATGAATTCTATATATAGTGGAAAATGAATTAAAATCAAAATTAAAAGTGGGCGTATGGCATTTTCTCTTTGATAGAATTCTTTGCGTTAGGCTCGAGAGATAAAGAGAAAGAGATTATAAATGTCGAAAAAGTTGAGGAAGAATATTCAGCCAAAGATGTGGTGAACCAACTTTTACAAATCTATCTATGAGCGACATTTTGCTAAACAAAAATATCACTCAAAATTAACATGAAAGTGAATGAGAAATTCCCTGCGTATTGTGAAGTGAAAATCAGCCAATTATAGACGCTAATAGTGTATTGCCAATTTAAGCTGCATCACGTTCTAAAGTCTTCTGAAAGGACCTTTTGTAAAATAAAATAAAAAAAAATCGAAAGAAAAAAGAAAGAAATAGAAAAGATAAGGAGAAAAAGATATCTAAAAGTGGAAAAAAAAGATGGACGAACATAGTTTTACTACGCATGCGCAACTGTCTTTGTTCGCATTGTTCTGTTAAAAATCATTTGCTTCCGTTTCAGAATAAAATTATCCAACCCCACCCAGACTATCTTCGATAAGAATGCACGTACACTCAAAAACAAATCAACACGCACATACCTGATATTATTACACGTATATTGGTGCATTTACATTTGAGTATATGAACGTGTCTTTGTGAAAATTAAATGAAAACGTCTGGTACGAATGTGGCTTTATAGTTAAAAAAGGTAAGCTTGATATTTAAAACATAAATATGAACGCATTTGCGTACGCACATAAGAGATCTGGCAATGGCAGACGCATCATGGATATTTTTCTATTTTTTAAATTTGCATGAAAAAGAAATAAAAATACATTCGTATTTATTTAAATATATATATATATATATATATATATATATATATATATATATATATATATATATCTTTGACTTAAAATTATACATTTTGTTTTGAATTTATAAAAGCCTAATTTCTGATAACCTAATCAAAAACATTTCTCGAATTGCATTGTGCATTTCTCATTAGATATATGATTAATATATAACAATCTCTCCGAGACATATAAACTCCTCGTATATATGTATTTATGCGTCTGTGAGTGAAAGTATATATGCGTACACACACACACACGCGCACACACAGACACGCACAGAGACACACAAACACACATATACATATGACAATTATGTACTATGTAAATTTTCATATATAGAAAACTTTTGTATGAGATATACGATACTAATAAAACTTCGAGCAACTTATGGATTGAAATAGCTTTTCACAAAGAGACATTGATCGAAAACATGGCCAAGCATAAGTGATTTCGAAAGAAAGTTGAAAAAATGCATGGAGACATGAAATGTTGAGTAACTTGGCAAAGAAAACATTGATTGAACATTGTATATATATATATATATATATATATATATATATATATATATATATATATATATATATATATGATGTATATTCTGTTATTTTTAGTGGATACCTATATTAAATAAAATGGATGTAATCTGGAAATCTGACCTACCAGACAACCTCGATTCTTTCGAGCCATTGTAGAGTCGGTTTCAATGCATGTTTTCACTGCTTGGACATTAAATAAAGCCTTTGAGTCTAAGCATGAATGAACTTATACTCAGATGCTAAGAGCTATACTTAACATCTGGAGACAATATCCAACTTAATCACAGCTCTATGGACCATCCTCGATATTTCTACAATCTTACGCGAATACGCTTTGACACAAGAACTTGCTGGTGATCTACTGCTCTGGACATCTAGCCATGGAGCAAGACGGTTTGGTCAACCATCAATAAAGTGTTATCTGCGCCCCTCCAATAATAAATTCTGGTAGGTCTTGTATTTCTGTCAGGATTACCTCGTAGTAAAAGTTTAATAAATCCGTTAAAAAGACGCATATATTTGCCTGACGTCCTTTTCTATTTTTGTGTAGCCCGGAAAGTTATTCTAATAATCCAAAGCATCTTGCACATGTATAAATTCACCATTCGTCCATACATTCAATATGGTCTGTAATGCAATCGGTCCTGACCTGGCATCTCGACCGCAGTCATTTTCGCACCGCTTTGACGAGGCTTTCTTATGTCTTTTCTATAAATATTTTCATGACACTTGTTCTAATGAGCTTTCCCCCTTGGCATCTTTATTGTATGAATTTAAGCGTACTTCTAGACTGATAACTAGTGATCACCGTTTTACTACTGAAATAACTATATACAACCGTAATTTATATGCTAATAGTTTCTTCTCTTGCACCTCTTGCCTGTGGAACACTTTTCCGGTTTCTTGCTTACCTGCCACCTACAATCTATAAAAATTTTTAAATGCAGCGTCAATCGAAATCTTCTGTTTTCCTCAATTCTGTTCGTTTTTTTTATATTTTTTGTTTGATTTTTTTTTCTTTTCTCATTGCTAAAATCTTCTCATTCTCTTTCAACCCAGTAAAGTATTGTGTCTTAGTCGCTTTACCGCCTTATATACACTTTAAAATATAGGTAAATATAGAATCCAGTTTTCATTTTGAGTCTTTTTCGTGTTCTCGAAGGGACGCTTCCTCGTGTAACACAATGTTAACCTCTTCAAGTCTAGAATCAAGGGTTATCAACCCTACAGGCCCTCATAGTTTACACTTCCTCTTATTACCTACATACAGCAATCTCGTTCATTATTTACATTATTCAGACTATTCTCGTCATCTTTGTCGCCATATTTATTACAACGTTTCAGCCATTATACGCTCCGGACTTCTTCAGGTGGTTGGAATGTCGCACTATGCCCTTTATTCCGCTCACTGGGATAGACTGTTCTAGTTCCACGTGCCATGTTTAATGGATGTCAGTTATCAGTTATCTCCAGTTAATTTCCCTCTGAAAGTTCTCCACTACCTTAGCCGGGTATTGAACTCACACTCTTTGGGTCCTGTCAATGGATCTAACCAACGCCTTTATCCACTTTAGGCACAGTGGATAACTGCTAAGTCAATGGAGAACTTTCAGAGGGAAATTAAAAGGAGATAACATAACTGACATCCATTAAACATGGCACGTGGAACTAGAACAGTCTACCCAGTGAGCGAAATAAAGTTCGACATTCCAAACACCTGAAGAAAGCCGGAACGTACAACGGCCGAAACGTTGTAATGAATATGACGACAAAGATGAGTACAATAGTCCGAATAATATAAATAATGTACATAATACCTCATCTCAGAAATATAGAGATGGCAATCTCGTTCTGTAACCCTCTACCTTGAGTGGCTCTTTGGCCTTGCATTATGTGAATATTTAGTAAAAACAAATAAAGATCTATTAAAACCAAAGCCGATCAGTGTGGTTTACTGGAATTTGTCTAGCGGTCAATGATGTCTTTTGAGGCAATCCTCTCTGAGGTTGGTCATTTTTCGTATGGAAGTAAACACGATCTATCTTATGGATAAACAACCCCCCAACAAATCTTCTGACTCATTCTGTTGTGTACTAATTTCAATGATCTGCCGTAATTAAAGTTTCCTTTTTTTTATTTTAACGCAGCTATTTTTCGCACAAATATGTTGCCAGCTTCTGAGTAAGATATTTGTCAGTCATCTGATTTGTACTTTATCTTCTCAAAGCTTTTATCCGTTTCCCTTAGACGATTCATGCCAAATTTCAGTTTAATATTTCAGCTGAAATCGTTTTGTATCAGTAATTCCCACCTTGGGGAAGAAACTGGCGAATTTTCATGATGACATTCAAATTTCCGTTGTTTCTTACCCCTCCCCCCATTTATTTGTTCTATTTTTTTTTTTTTTTTGTCTTTCTCGTCGTCGTCCTTCATTTTTATTCAAAATTTAAAACGTTTCTTTTTGCCATCTTATATATATTTTCCTTTCATTCACTAACTTTTTCTTTTTTTCTTTCTTTCTTTCTTTCTTTCTCTCTTTCTTTCTTCCTTCCTTCCTTTAATTTTACCTTGTTCTTCACTTCTTTCATCCTTACTTTTTATACTTTTCTGCCCTTCTTTCTTTCACCACGTTCTTTCTTCTCTTCACTAATGTTTCTTTCTTTCTTCTCTTCAGTGATACTTCTTTCTTTCTTTTTCTTTCTTTTCTTTCTTTCTTTCTTTTATTCACTGATTTTCGTTTCCGTCTTCCTTTTTGGTTTCTCATTACTGATATTTTCTTCTCTTTTTTACTAATATTGGTTTTACTATTGGGCTGGTGCGTAATTATCAGGCGCTTTTGTAGGCGAGTTATTTGTTAATAAAAATTGCTGTTTTGTTTATTTTTTTTAATAAAGATATTATTTTATTTTCAGGTTATAAAAATGCGTGTCGATAATTACACACTCCGGAATAATCATTTAAAAATGTTACTGTTGAATTTTTACGTTTCTTTTTTGCATAATAATTATTGTTTGAAAAACGCCTGATAATTATGCACCAACCGAATTTTTCTTTCTTTCTTTCTTCACTTCACTGATTTCTTTCTATTTTTCCTCTTTTCTTTCTTAACAGATTTTTCTATCGTTCTTCTATTCACTGATATTTATTTCCTTCTTTCTTTACCGATCTTTTCCTTCTTTTTGCCTTTTCATTACTGATTTTTCTTTCTTTTCATCACTAATATTTCTTTCTATTTTATTTCTTTTTTCTTTCTTTCTTCGCTTCACTTCACTGATTTCTTTTTCCTTCCTACATAGATTTTTCTTTCTTCTATTCACTGATGTCTCTTTCCTTCTTTCTTTCTTTCTTTCTTTCTTTCTTTCTTTCTTTCTTGCTGTCTTGCTTTTTTCTTTCTTTCTTTCTTTCGTTCTTTCTGTCTTTCTTTCTTTCTTGCTGTCTTGCTTTTTTCTTTCTTTCTTTCTTTCTTTCGTTATTTCTTTCTGTCTTGCTTTTTTCTTTCTTTCTTTCTTTCTTTCTTTCTTTCTTTCTTTCTTTCTTTCTTTCTTTCTTTCTTTCTTTCTTTCTTTTTTCCGTTCAGTGATTTTTCAATGCTTAACATATTCCCACTTTATTCCTTGTTCGTTTGTTTCTTCCTACTCTCATTTTTCTTGTCTTTGTTTAATTCTATCTATTCAAATTTCAAACCTTTCTCGTTTCGTTTTTTTCCTTCTTCAAATCTTTTCTTTTCCTTTTCTTTCTTCGCATTATAACATGTTCTTTCTTTATCCCGCCATGTTTTTTTCCAATTCTTTTGTGCACAATGTCTTCTTTGCTTTTATCCATCCAAACTTCAATACAACTTCATTTCTGTTCTTCATTTCCTTCAATCATCGCTTATTTACTTTCCACCCGTGTTCGTTTATATTTTTATTTCTTTATTATTCTCTCTTAGCGCCTTCAATTGATTCTAAACACTCCATTTTCATTACTTCTTCATTTCTTTTTCTCCTCTTATTTTTCTTTATCTCTTGCTTTCATTCTTTCTTTTATCTTTCATTGCTTCTTCTTCTTCACTGTCCTGCTTTCATTCTTCTTTCTTGTTCTACGCCTTTTAATCATGATAAGCTCACTCGTACTTATGCTGTCTTTGCCTTCCCACAAAACGCTCTCCATGCTATACGAATGCTCCCAGCCTTGCAGCCCATTGACAAATTAACGTGGAAAGATGCAAGAAATTAAATCCAATTATTTTATTTTATTTATTTTTTTTTTGGCTTCGATTCCTGACAGAGATTCTAATCTACAACTCGCAGCCCGAGACGCTTTTCAAGAGATAACAGATGTTCTATCAAAAGAAAATGTCTCGCTCGTTTATTAGTACAGGAAAGTCAGCATTTTGTCTGCCTTGACGAAAAGCCGCCGCTTTTATTGATGAAATTTATTGACTTATTATTTATTTCTGCGCACGAACTCAATTTTCACTGCTTTTTATTTTTCCTCATATTTATACTTTCCTGTAGAAATGAATTTTAATTAGTCTTTATTTTATTTTATTTTTTTGCCGTTGCATTATCAGGCTGTGACATTCACAAGCTGACACAAGAAGTTCTACTGCTGCGATTTCTGGGTAAACATCATGGTTTCACTTCAGGTGATATGCCAAGAATTTCTTCTCAGTCTTGGATTGTTTATCTCTTCGCTAAGGGTGCGGGCGATAAAGGTATTTTTTCTAGGCTGGCTTTATCGGCCTGATTCTAAAGGACCCGGCATTTAGAATAACTGCTAAATAAGATATCCTATCAGCAAGTGCATAATATCAGAGCTACTGAACTACATCTTCAAGATTTCAAATATGACGTCATGTTGCAGAATTACTAGGAACTGGCTGTATTTCCCTTCTTACTTTATAGAATAATAAATTACCCAGTGAAATTCCAACCCACGGTGGCAGGATGTGTGGCACAACGACACATTAATGTCAGACATTCATCCGTACATAGGGTTCAAGGACAAAAAACTTCCCAATCCCCGAGACAACAATCACTCTGTCACCAACATCCACCGACTCACTCTCTTTAGTGCAATGAATGAGGTGTTGGAGTCTCTGGGACGGAGTTTCCCCCATAAGTTTAAAAGGGAGCAAACAGATACTACACTTTCATCCGAGCTAAATGGCTCTACAATATGATGGTCTGACGGAGTTATTCTTGTAATCTGAAGCGTTACTTCCGATCACCGAGAGTTAAGCAACCTTTTTCAGTACCTGGATGGTTAATCACTTGGGAATACCAGGTGCTGTAGGCTTGGATGTGCGGATGGTGTAATAGATCATTGGTTGCCGCGTTCCAATTCCAGTTGTGTCTGTTATATTTCCTTACACGCAAATACTCTTGCTAAATACTCCGCAGCTATGAGTTAATTCGTAAGACTTGTATGACGAATCATTATTTTCTAAAAAAAAAAAAAGAAACTACTCTTGCAATCTAAAAATATTCTCTGGCTTTAAATAACCTGTAAAGGGTATGATTAGACAGTAAGAATTTTTTAAAGATAATAATGGTTTAGTGATACAAGTCTTGCTTCTCCCTCCAGATATTTGTTAATGCCCAGAACTGGAGGGAGAGGAGGTGGATTTATACCTTTTGCCAAAATGCGTGAATTTAAACGTGCTACTAGGTTGGCATCTCATCCTATCCTACCCTTTCACTGTCGAAACTCTTAAATATAACCGTCTCTTCTACACCTATAGCTTTCATGTCACGCACTTCCCATCTGTGGAACTCCCTTCCTCTTACTATAATCTCCAAATATTCAACTGCAAAGCCAAGCGACATCTTTACTCTTGCTCCCACTCTCTTGTAACCTTTGTATGTTAGTGGCACTCCCGCCTTCCTTGGAATGAAATGCTTAAAAAAAAAGTTATTTGTGCGTAAGTGAAGATAACGGTCCCAAAGGGAACTGGAACTCGGATCTCTGATTAACAATTTACCATTAAAACACGCACACATTCAATCTTACAGCATCTGATGTTTCCAAACTCTCACTCATCTAGGTGAAGTCAAGTCTCTATGTCGCATTACTTCGGTGGTCGGACGGGAACGGATATTTCAACATGATACGGCCGTAAATCTTTATTCAAAGACATTGAAAAACTGCCTGATTGCAAAAAATTTTGATCGTCATCCTCTTTTCATATTCCCCTTTCACCCCTCCTGGGGGCGGTAACGAAGATGGCTGTGAATCTAGAGAGTTTGATGAGGCCATTCGCGTCAATTTTATTTTGGTAGACAACTTTGCGCGACGGAGAAGCCCACCCATTTAGCTAGAAGCGCCTCCATCGCGGCTCAAAGGGGAGTGAGACAGGTGAGATCTGGCAAAACCTGATTCCAGTAGGCTGTCGGATGCTTGATCTGTCAAAGTCCGCTTTGGTTACGCCAGCCCGACTGACGCTGCCCACTTCCTCCAGTTTTGTCCGGTGAATATACGATACGATATACGTATAATATAATAAAACGTAATTATACTTTGTTTTGAAGAATTAAGCTGATTAGCTAAAAACAAAAAAAATATTACAAATAATGTTTAATATGAAATGAATAAAATGTAATTGTTGATTATGTCTTTTAAATTGATAAACAAAATTAGTCCTTCAGTCTCTCCATCTTACTATCGTAACCTATCTTCTCTGTGCCTTTTCTATAAATAATTTCATGGAAATTGTTCTTATGAACTTTTTCTATGGTACCTAGACTCTAGGAATTTAAGCGCAGGCGATCATGCATCTTTCGATACATGACTGACGAGGCAGATTCCCCCAGTAGATTGCCATTTCTTTCTGTGATTGAGCAGTTGTCATCCAAGGTTATAAAACCCGGTCTGTTCTGGTATTTACCCATAGCTGGGGTGGGGGAGAGAAGAGGCTTCATACCTTTCCCAAGGGTATTAGCACGTAAAGGGAATGTAATGGTTTCAACTGTAATTCGAACTCGGCTCTCCGATTCCTCAGTCCAAAGGCACGGTGGAGTTATGGATAGCGGGTCGAATTGAGGAATCGGAGAGCCGAGTTCGAATTTTAGTCGAATCCAGTACAGCACGTGCTAATACCCTTGAGAAAGATATGGCTTTTCCACCTACTATGAGTAAAAAAATCTGACCTTCGTCAAGGCAACTCATGTATCAACCTACTACGAAAAAAATCTGCATCGTCATCATGTATCCTAAGCGCCTAAGCGTGTATCACGTATGGCACATAACTGACTGACTAGATTAACGCCAAGGTTTCATCGTTTTACAGTTGAAATGGCTAGATGCAACCGTAAGTTCTATGCTAACCGTTTCTTCTCTTGCACTTCTCGCTGGTGGAACTCTCTTCCGTTGGTCTCCAAAAGTTTAAATGCAATGTCAACTGTTATCGTCTGTCTTCTTAATTCTTCTTCTTTTATTGTTCTTTCCCCCTTAATACTGTTTTCTTTTTCTCACGTTCTCTCACAAATGCGAAGTAATGGCTTTATTGCCTTGCCTGGGGTGAAATTGATTAAAAAGGAAATTAGTGTATTAAATTCTTCAAACTTCCTTTCCTGGTAATGTACCTCCATATTTTCAGCTGACTCTTACGGATTGTTCCCAGTCACGACAATCTTGACCCCTACAAGTCTAGGGTTAGGTTAACTGTTATATTCCCTGCGTCATCGCTTTTTTTGCCTTTTCATTCGCTCATATAACACCACGTGTTAATCTTCTACAATGAGTTGTTCTTTGGACCTTCTATTGGGTGAAAATTACTATTAAAAAAAGTTTATTTGTGGTTCTTGTTCTTCCTAATACATTGTTTCTCACATGATCTGTCCATGATAGTGTCAACATATGTCGTTAGAACAACAAGGCCTTTAATCCTTCTTTTAGGATTGTTAATCTTTTTATGTATGCGTCTAGATAAGAATATAAAGTAATTTCTGTTTGTGTTGATTCTTACTATTTTTTCTTTTTTGATTTTGATAAAATAAAAGAAGCTTTTTGATTTAAAAAAAAATACAATTTAAATTAATTTACTACACATGAAGAAACTGCATGAAAAATATATTTGTTGGCATTTAAATGGCGCAAATGTAATTTTCTCTTGAATACTTAGTCGAATGAACAGAGCAGTTTGGGAATGAAGGTGCAGCTCAGAGCACTATTTTAATGTTCGCCTTCTGTGTACAATTACAGCTGAATATCGTATTGTTTGCAACTAGTGAAATATTTGAAAAGATGTTAATGCGAAATTTTTGTTCGTGATGGGGGAAATAAAAAATATGAATCAGCGCATAGTGAATTGATTATTATTATTATTATTATTATTATTATTATTATTATTATTATTTTATTTCCTTTGATGTCATTTCTCTCCGGGTCCCAACCAGAGACCTAGGTGTCAAAAATGGCGTCCTGACATTTTCCACTGAGTAAATAAAAATAAATAAATAAATAAAAATAAAAATTTTAAAATTATTATTATTATTGTTATCATTATTATTATTATTTTCTTTGATTTCTGGCGTGTACTCATTAATTTCCGGGTACCAATCTGAGACCTAGGGTCAAAAATGGCATCCTGACATTTTCCACTGAGAAGTTTTGAAAAAAAATACCCACATATTTTACACAGATAATGCCCTCCGTAAGTAGTGGGTTACATTTCTATAAGGTATGGGCTTCCAAGAATCCCTTCAATGAATCTATTGGAATTTTTTTCAATTAGTCCGAGGGCGCCAACTATAATAGGGATTGTTAGTGTTCCTATGTGATTATCATTATCATTATTATTATTATTATTATTTGCAAAAGTTTAAAATATTGCAGGTGCTTTCTTCCTTTCATTCGACGTCTTCGTGTTCAGTAATGAGATTTCTTTAGTAAATTATTTTAATGTGCATATAAATGTCCTACACTTTCAAACAATGAAAACTTTTTGAAGAACTATACATACATACATACATACATACATATACACACACACACACACACACACATATATATATATATATATATATATATATATATATATATATATTCCTTTGAAATTTACTATATTTATAGGCGGAAAGCTGAATATATGAGGCTAGATTGTTTGTAGGTATAGACAGTGTGACCATCGTAATCATATAATCTATCTACATATAGGCTATCTGTTTCAGATCTCAAGCGATCTTCAGATCAATATCACTTAAGGCGTCAAACAGACATTTACCATGCACTGTTGATTCCTATGTCTACACTGTCTATATGCATACGTGTGTGACTATATCTATACCTATTTAACTATATAAATATATATGTGTGTGTGTGTCTCTCTCTCTCTCTATATATATATATATATGAGTGTGTGTATAAGTGTGTGTTTGTGTCTATATATTTATCTATCGAGCTAGCAATCTCTCTCTCTCTCTCTCTCTCTATATATATATATATATATATATATATATATATATATATTACATGAATCATTCATACAAAAACAGTTATTGAAGTTAATGCTATAAATGGCGAGAATCCATCTTCGCAAACAAATTTAATAAATTACATTAACCCCAAACCCGTAGATGAATGTTATGATCCCTGTTTAGAAATTCCAGTTGCATAAGGTCTTTTTTTAGTTTTTTACAAACTTTCATCTGTGCATTCAGACATCATCAAGTATGAAAACAGATTCGTTTTTTACATCCCGGTAATAACAGGACGAAGAAAGAATAGATGTAATCCGAAATATGTTTTTAGAAATGTGTTATTGTTAAGAAATTTTGGAGCGTGCGGTCGCAACGCTGAAGTTGAATTTTTAAATTTTAAGATTGTGTGTTTTTGTCCTAATATGGTAATAGGAGAATTCTTTTGCACTATGGCATGAACTAAATTCTTCAATAAATAGAGGAATATCACAGTTATTATCCGAAAGTTGCACATCGGATCAGTTTTTTATATATATATATATATATATATATATATATATATATATATATATATATATATATAGGAGTAATCGTTTGGAAAACCTCGGATAGCTCAACTTGCAGATATGCCAGGACAAATCGGTACCCGAGGAAAAAAATGGAGATAAAAAAGAAAGAACTAAAAACATCAGAACAAGACGAAACAAATCGCCAAGTGTTTTAAGTTCTTAGTCCAAAAGAAAAAAACAAACAAGCGAGTAGAAAGACTAAAACGTAGTGTGCTTAATACGGTAAGTAGAGCGATAAACTAGAAAAGTTTAGCGAAAAACTGTTAGTATATATATATATATATATATATATATAGTAAATTTGTAGTAATTATTTTCATTCCACGATCACCTTGGTCTGCCGACTTTTTATGAAACACAATCTTTTTGTTATTTACATTTTATATATAAAATTACATAAAAACTAAAAACACACACACACACACACACACATATATATATATATATATATATATATATATATATATATATATATATATATATATATATTCACAAGCCTCCTTGTAAAGAAAAAGAATAAATAAATTTCTCTTTCTGCCGGGGCAAAGACGGTCGGTGTAATTTAATATATATTGCCTCTAAAGCGTGCTGATGTTTTGCCAACTGTCCTTAAGCCATAATGGAAAACCATGAATCCGTGTATTTGTACGGAGAATCTGGATTATCTAAAAGGTCTTGGGCTATCGAGGGATCTTGTGCTATATTATTACGGCTAATAATACCTTGTCTGATATTGCCAGGCACATTTTGTGCAATACACGTTTCAAGCCGCTGGTTGGCCCGATCCATGTAGCCAGCATCACACTGACATTTAAATTTATAAACGACCAAACTGTTTTGTAGATTTGGCAGACTATCATTAGAAAACGAAGAAAAAGCGTGTCTTGACGGCAGGAAAACACAGCATAACACAAAATAGTTTGGTCGTTTTCTTGTGTAAGACAAAGATGTCTCTTCCGATTTCCGTGTAAGACAAAGATGTCTCTTCCGATTTCCGTGTAAGACAAGGATGTCTCTTCCGATTTCCGTGTAAGACAAGGATGTCTCTTCCGATTTCCGTGTAAGCCAAAGATGTCTCTTCAAAATTCATTTTATAGTGAGCTGGTTCTGAGTGAATTAAAATTAATAACAGGATTCATTATTGGTAGCCACAATTTTAACAAAAGTAAATATGCTGATGAAACAGTGTTGATAGCAGAAGGAAAATACAGGAATACCTACAGATGGTCGTAAAGGAAAGCAAGAAGAAAAACTGACCATCAAATGCAAGAATGACAGTGTGTATGATTGTTAGCAAAAGGGACAGCCCAACATGCGAATTACAAATCGGGCATGTCAAAGTGAAGCAAGTGCAAAAACAAATATCTAGGATTTGTAGGAAAGTCCAACACCGAAATCCGAAGACGTATTGGGATAGTGAAATATGCCTTCATAAAGCTAAGCATAGTACTAGGCTAAGTCAAAAATTAGCCGCGCTTTCACCATAACATATGTTTAGGTTTGTCACACTGACTTCTGCTCATGCGTGCTTATAGTTGGTACTATTGTGGTCACGTGATCGAGGTTGGAGGTTGATCAGCCAGGAGTGTGCACCAAGTAGGGACAAAGATCAATGATCCGAATCTGCAGATATAACTCGCCGGTTCACCAGAGAAATCGGGTCGCTGCTCTTTGTTCCTCCTTGATGCCTGCTGCTAGCAGAGCGGCCATGTTTTACACTTTAACAGCAGCAGGAGAACTGGCGCGAGCAAGTTCGATCACGTGACCACATTAGTACAAACTATAAGTAATCATCAGTAGAACGTAGTGTGACAAACCGAATGGTATTCATGGCGACAGTGTGGACAAATTTTTTACTTACCCTCGTGTGTTACTTACCTCGTATATATATATATATATATATATATATATATATATATATATATATATATATATATAGACGTAGAGAGAATGATAGAGAAATAACATATAAATTGGTTTAAGTATATGTTCAAAGGAGGTTATGATTGGATGAAATTTCATAATTTTTAGAGTTCCTTGATCCGTAAAAAGCACAAGGGGGTTGTGAATTCAGCTGGATTGCTTTAACGTAATAAATATTTCCACATGTATATAAGTGGTTGAGGTTGACGGGCGTCTTGCCTCTTCTTCGGGCGTCCGACCACCTTTAAACTTTTCAATCCACTCATATATATTGTGTTAAAAGCTTCCGATGAATTTCAGCCCCTGACACACCTTCCGACGAGGGGAATCGACAGGAAATTGTGTCAAAAGCCATGACTGCACACGTTCGGAAATGTCACGACGCAGAAAAAGAAGAATTATATTTTGGGTGCGTTGCAGTTTATTTAATTAATTATACTAGTGATAAAGGGTGTTACGAAGTGTTATTTACGCAAGCTACCGTATTTTTCGGCTTAAAAGAAGCTGCGGCTTGGAAGACGCACCCTAATACTGGAAAGAAATTTCAAATAAAAAGAAAACAATAAGATTTTGTTTGTATGGCAATCCCATACTAATCAAGAGCAGAAAGGCTCCAGACGCTGCTAGTAAAAAGCATCTTTACACTTGTGGCTCGGCTCTAGGAAGGTTTATAGTCTTGGAAATATTTGTGGGCAGCTAAGGTTACATCAAATAAAAGGCTGAATTTGATACCAAATATTATAGTTACATACAAATCCACGTCCCTGTCAGTCAAGCCAATTAGGTGACCGTCCAAGTTTACTTGAGCCTGGGCGTTGGGTTACATTCGTCTTGCAAGACGCATACGTATTTTTTAGAAAAAAAAATGCGCTTTGTAAGCCGGAAAATATGGTAAATGCAATTTTAATGCTTATTTATAATAGAAACCTATGTTAGATCGGTTCAGTTTCCAAGAAAACTGAAAAAAATTATTGACTTATTTTTTTATACGTTAATATGTTCTGTAACTGATGTGGACCCAAAGTTGGGACCACGGAAGGAAAACACGGAACACGGATTAGAGGTAAGAAAGATATATTAAACAAAAAGGT
Source organism: Acanthosepion pharaonis (assembly GCA_903632075.3). Classification (NCBI taxonomy): domain Eukaryota; kingdom Metazoa; phylum Mollusca; class Cephalopoda; order Sepiida; family Sepiidae; genus Acanthosepion; species Acanthosepion pharaonis. The sequence continues at coordinate 728,132 of CAHIKZ030004366.1, read as the reverse complement.
CACAAAGATAGTATAAGTGTAAGCGGAGCTTACTATGTGCTAGTGTCCAATATTGGTAGTCATTACGCGGCTGATACTACGGTATGAGAATACTCTCTCTCTCTCTCTCTCTCTCTCTCTCTCTCCTCCTCCTCCTCTTCACCTAGAGTATTATATCGCATACGTTATATAGTCCTGGAAGAGTCCATGTTGTAGGTATGTTACGGTCTCACAATAGTAACCTGCAACAGTCTTTCAGTCATTTTTTTAAAACTTTCTACAGCTTTGCAAGCTTTGCAACACCTGTTACTTTACGATCACCGAAGTTAAGGAACGTTGAGTCTGGTCAGTACCTAGATGGGTGATCGCTTGTGAATACCAGGTGCTGTAAGCTTGGACGTGTGGGTGGAGTAATGGATAATGGCTCGGAATTTGTTATCGCGTGCCAAGTTTCAATTCCCATTGGGTTCGTTATATTCCCTTACGCGCAAATAATTTTGGTAAAGCGATGAATCCCTCACTTCTCCCTCCCCGGCTATAGGTTAGTTAGTAGGAATTGTATCACTAAAACATTATTGTCTCCAAACAAAAAATAAGCTCTTACAACCTAAATTTTTTCTGGTTTTGAATAACATGAAACGGGTTGAAAATGAATCAGTCAATCTGACCTTCGAGGAAGAAGATTTGAAAGAATAACTGTTCCCTGCTCATCGGGACACTAATCCCAATGCTGGATGTTCAAGCATCAAATGAAGGGCAGATTTTTAATCCAGGGTTCATCCTGATTCCAATATGGTATATGTCTATGTAGAGCAAGTGTGGCTCGAGTTGAAGGGCTTTCAGATACACAAACGGATAGACAAACTTTGCCGTATTTTTTATTTAGATAGATTGACGTCATTATTATTAATTTTACTGTTGCTATTCAAACGATGGAAGAGAATTATGTAGAGTTGCGCTAACTGGAATCATGGAAATCACACAATTATTATTCATGGACCCGTGGAAACTCCACGGCTATTGGCGATAAAGATTTTTCCATTTTCTCACGTCTCTGAATTTCTCTCACCCTTTACCTGTGACTTCCATTTTCGTGTTAATCCTTTCCAATTTCCAATGGCCGGCGATCATTTTATTTAAATCTTATATAAACATGGTATAAGTTCATATTATAATATAGATTCAAATGCTAAAACGAAATAAGAAATATACTATTTCCACTTCTCTTTTATTTTTATGACATTCGATAAACAAATTCAATGTCCCAAAATATCCATGGCTCTCCACCGCAACCTGTCTTTCACTTATTGTCATTTTATATCCACCTATCACGCTTATATCCCTATATCTTTCTTACGTCTCCACCTCAGTTCAAGAAAACACTGCCCGATCCAGGGATTGAACTCACGATTACTATGGCATCACGAACTAAAGCTTTAACTCTAGAACACTAACCATCAATTAAAGTTAAACTACTACTAACCATGGGTATATCATACTCGATTTTGAAAATATCAAAAAAAAATATTAAATATAAATCTTTATTTGAAATATTTTCCATGCAGTCACTTCAAAGTTTGTACTTTGAGTTAACATTAATAGAAACTGAAAAACTTATTATTTAGGTAAGAAAATCAGGTACTGAAAATTGTAATTAAAAATAGGAAAAAATTTGCGCAGGGTACTATGTAGACATGGTTAGTGTTCTAGGGTTAATCAACTAGGCTATTGTCCCGTGAACTTGAATTTAGTGGAAATCGGCGAGCTATAACTGATCAATACTAAAAATGAAAAGACAAGCTGATATACCGAGACGTGAGGAGTGAAATGGAAAGAATCTACCTCCACCGCTGTAGATTAAATAAAGGGCTCAGTTCAGATTTCCCTGTAGATTACCCAGGTCGATATACGCTTGATGAAATCTGGAGGGTACAGTGGCCGAAATATTATGACAACAACAACAAATATGAAGGCAATCGTCCAAATATAAATAGTGTAGATAAATTAACATTAAATATTAAATAACAAAAACCACATCACTTGGACTTTCAACAGCTAAAAACAACAACGATGGGTTGCACAATTAACTAAAAGTGAAAAACAATGATATAATCAAGATGTTTATTTTCCCCGCTACTGCAACAAAAGGACAAGAAGGAAACTCTTATCACTAATGGAAAGAGCAATAACAGTTAGGTGAATTGAGAAATGTATTTTCTTTAAAAACCAGTAATAAGGAGTGCCAGAGGAAAGCTATAATAACAACAAATTGCAATATGAGCTCTGGTAAAAACATAATGATAACAGCAAAACTTGCAATATGAGCATTGGTAAAAAATGATTGCTGAAGACATTAGGTTTATAATACCCAGAAATTCATACACAGATGTCCTCGAGGACACATAGCACAGGGGATAAAAGCTTTAGTTAGATCCAGTGACAGGAACCAAAGTGTGTGAGTTCAATACTCGGTTAAAGCAGTGGAGAACTTTCAGAGGGAAATTAACAAAAGATAACTGATAACTGACATCCATTAAACATGGAACTAGAACAGTATACCCCAGTGAGGGAAATAAAGGATTCAGTTCGACATTCTAACCACCTGAAGAAGGCCGAAAGGTTGTAATAAATATGGCGACAAAGATGAGGACAATAGTCCGAATAATGTAAATAAAGAACTTTTTTTTTTAATTATAAATTTTAACCGACAGCAAGTATTGTTCGGGTGCGGTTATAAAGAATGTTTACTGTATGGAAACGGCTATTTTCATCATTACTTAAAAGAAAGATAGAAAGACCGGCATAAATAACAATAAAAGATGGGATCTTCGCTCGGATGAATAATATCTAAAAAGAAAATGCTTATAACAGAAAGAGATGTGACCAATACATCAATGTCCACTTCAATGTCGAAAGAGAGTAATCTACAACGCACAAAAAATATGGAAGGACCAGAAATATAAAAGTCTGAAGAGAAATCAACACTGGTCAAATCGAACAGGAACAAAGCACCAGGACCAAATGGAATTATAATAAAGATGCTGGCGGCTTTAGATGATTTGAACATTGACAAAATTACAGACATAATAAATAAAATATATGACAATGGTGAGATACTGGAAGAACTAAGTAGATCGATTTTTCTAGGGCTGCCTAAGAAGCTGGATGAAAATTAATGGGAACTCCATTGAACAATCAGCCTAATGAACCACATAAAACATATCCAAATTTAATGAATAAAGTGCATAGCAGAATTAGACAGGCCAGTTTTGGTTAAAGACACTTGAACAAACAATGTAATTTTTATGTTCAGAATGATATCAGAAAGAGTAATACAAATGCAAAAGGATGTACACATATGTTTTATAGATTATACAAAAGTATTTGATAATGTATGCTACAAAGGATTACAATAAGGGTATATATATATATATATATATATATATATATATATATATATATATAAGTGAACTAACAGGACAAAAGACATACTCATCAACAGGGTGCATAAAAACAAAAGAATGTTGATAATAGAGAAAGAAAATATGCCTCAAATATGGAACAAATACATCGGAGAACTCTTCTACAACGAAAGGGGAAATCTGCATTACGCAAAAATATGGAAGGACCAGAAATATGAAAGTCTGAAGAAAAATCAACACTGGTCAAATTGAACAGGAACAAAGCACCAGGACCAGATGGAAATATTAATAGACATGCTGGCAGCTTTAGATGATTTCAACATTGACAAAATTAAAGACGTAATAAATAAAATATACCACAGTGGGGATATACCAAAAAGAACTTAGGAGACCCACCTTCATGGCGCTGTTTAAGAAACCAGGCGAAAAGGAATGTGGGCTCCTTCGGGCGATCTCTTTAATATTGATTTTCTAAGCGTAGCTTAGATGTGACACAAGGCCGAAAGTATGGGCGATAATTTTAAGGAGGCACATAATTATGATTACGTTCCGGATTCTGATGAATACAGTGTGTAGCAGGATTAAAATGTAAATACAGCAAGAGCATTGTAGCTTCGTTAAAGACACTGGAATGAGAAATATTATCTTTATTATCAAGGTGCTATCAGGACGAGTGTAACAAATATAGAGCATATACCTCTTCTTTCAGGGAATATATTTAGGAATAATACAAAGAGTTATTTGAACTGCCAGGAAAATTTTATTTTGGAAAATATATCGACATCTTCTAATGCCTTGACCTTGATCTCTGTTCTTCTCTTTATCCTTTTCCCAAACACTCTTCTTTATTCTCACTCTCTGTAACCCCTTGCGTGCTAGTGACACCCCCGCCTTGCTTGGGGCGATTTGCTTAAAAAATATCAAATAGATAAATAGATAGATAGTAGAAAAATGTATTACCTATCAACTGTAAGACAGAACATATATTCATAACAAAAAGGGCAGCTCAAGAACTGGAGATGTCAAAATGAAGCAAGTTCTGAAAATTACGATATATAAGTGTCATAGCAGACGATGATAAATGTGACACGTAAATTCGCATGCGCATTGGAATAGCTAATGTCTTCCACAGACTAAAGTAAATCCTAAGAAAGAAGATACTTTCGTTAGAAACGAAGAAATGAGTTCGGGTTTGCTATGTCATAGCAATCATCATATATGGCAGACAATATCCCCACAGCTGAAGAGGAGACTTGAATCGACAGAAATGTTGTTCTGAAAGATGTAGAAAATACCTGGACGGAACAGGAGTTGTTTTAAAGACAAAGAGAAACGAAAAGGATATTTAGAAAGATATCAGAAAAAAGATATATACATATGTATATATCCATATAATGAGGATAGAGGACTTGTGATATTTCGAATATATATCAATGGATACCAGAGGGGACAAAGATTTCGTAAATTTACAAAACGCCATAATACCCAATGAAAGTTAAACGACTGGAACGTTCTGATCAAAATAACCAATTTGTGAATGCCAGTCCGAAGGACTCATCACCTAACAGTGGCAAACGCCTCGTCTGAATAATGTGGTTCCCAAATATAACTCCAGTGTTTGTTTCCACTTGTCTAGAAAAAAATTATTTGCAAATAAAACTGCCCGCTGAAAAGTTATTTTTCAACGATGTTAATTTGACTTGCTTGAAAAGTCTAAATTGATTTTTTTTTAAGTATAATATCCACAAACTAAAGAATTTCGTTTTTCACGTAAAATATTCCACTTCATTATTCCTCAGCGAGCCTTGATTTTTCGTCTCCAGCCAGAAGCGCGCAGTTGTCGTGGAAAACACGATCACTTCGATTTCCATTTTTTTTCCAGACACGCAATTTGGACGTCACTAGAGTGAACGCCACCGGAAATAGTCTGCGCATGTGTTAGCGCATGGATTCGCCATTTTATGCATTGCTTTTCTTTAGATCCTTAACATATTATTATTATTATTGTTGTTGTTATTTTCCGTCTCTTTCTAAACTTTCTATTTCTTTGTCTAATTCTAATCCTTTCTTAACTCTTTTCTTTCTTTTTACTATTTTTCTTCATATTCAGTTTTTTCTTCTCTTTCTTCCGTTCTTCTGTCTCCTTCACCTCATCAGTTATCTTTCTTTCTACTATTCCTCCCTCTCGGTCGCATTCTCCTCCTCCCATTCCTCTTTCCTCTTATTCCTTCCTACTACTCCTTTCTACTATTCCTCCCTCTCTACCACACCCTTCTCTTTCCATTCCTCTTTTCTCTTATTCCTTCCTCCTCATTCTTTCTGCTATTCCTCCCTCTCTGTCGCATTCTTCTCCTTCCATTCCTCTTTTCTCATATTCCTTCTTTCCTCCTCCTCCTCCTCCTTCTTTCTACCATTCCCCCTCTCTGCTGCATTCTTCTTCCATTCGGCTTTTCTCCTATTCCTTACTTCCTTCACTTCTTCTTATTCTTATTATTCTTATTCTTCCGTCATTTATCCTTTGCTTTTTTTTAACTAGATAATCTTCTTTTAAAATTTCCTTAACTTTTTTCCATTTAAATTTTTCTCACTTCCTTTTCTTTCTTTGAGTTTCACGATTTTCTTTCTAGACGTTTCTTTTTCTTTCTTCTAGTCTATATAGCCGCCATGCGATTTTCACAAGGAATTTCCTACGACTTCCACATTCCATATGAACTTCCTTTGTAACATGCATTCTTTTTCTTTCCTTCACGTAATTTTCATTTTCTTAACGCTATCTGGCATTATTTCTTTGATATTCCCTCTCTTGTTACCATTTTTAAATAGACACACACTTACATAAATCGACCCCCCCACACACGCACACACACACACACATATATATACATATATATGTACCAGTGTGGATGAATATGTTATAGGGTGATGTGAATTTAAAAGTTTCGCTGGATAATGTTCGGATCATGTTGCTAATATTCACAAGTGGATTAAGAACGTTGATAAGAAGATGATGCTGGCTAATACTGTATAAAATTAATGCTCGTTTCATTGTAGGCCAGCGTACATTGCGATGATGCTACACACACAGGCATATACACACATATGTGTGTGTGTGTGTGAAATAGATAGGTTGGTTAATTCATATTCAGTTATCTGTTTGGATTGGTATTGCTTTTATGTCCATCGTCTTTTTCATGTTGAATTGTATAAGGTCTATGTTAATTATGTTTTATGAATATGTCCTGAAGATGGTCTATTAGACCGAAACGACCGACGTTGACATTAAACATTAAAACAGCATAATCGCATATTAGGACTTTTGTTTGTTTTTTCAGTATATTTTTTTTCATATATATATATATATATATATATATATATATATATATTATGAAATGGAGAAATTATTATGTTTGTACGGTCTTTTTATAGATATAAATATTTATGTAAATGCTCTGTTTATAATAAACAGTATTAACGACATTTACCAGCCTGAATGTCCGAGAGATTTACATAGAAAATATGCATCCTTCGACAGGAATTGAACCTGTATCCTATATGGAACCATCATATAGCCTGACGTGCCTTAACCGATTGGGCCACAGAGGAGCGTTTTCGGTTAGCAAAGTCGATTTTACTGTTTTTACAACTACAATTCCCCATGATTAAAAAATAGCCCTTAAGAAATATTTTAGTTGATAACACTATAGTTATTTGCAAATCCAATTCCATAAAAACCCCGTCTTGTGCATCAAACAACTCTCCACTACTACCAATCTTAATAGATAGATAGATAATATTAGTGGTCAATATATATATATATATATATATATATATATATATATATATATATATAATAATATTAGTGGTCAATATATATATATATATAAGGCTCAAACAGTAATATTCCATTGTTATAATTTATTACATGGGAATCGTAATTACGATCCAATTCATCAGACCTACAAATCTTAAAAGCTTTTTGAATTTGTAGGTCTGATGAATTGGATCCTGATTTCGAAGTAACGACAAACTCGTATATACGAGACGCGGAAGCGAAAATCGCGTCGTAGCTCGTGACGTCACACATGACCACGCGAAAGTGAAAAACGAGAAGTATTAAGTATGGGAAGACGTTACTTGGAAATTTTCATGCAGCAAGAGCGGACTATTATTGTTGTTTTGTCCATTGTTGTTTGATTTATTGAAATTGTCATCTTTGATAATGGCTTGTGTAAGCCGAAAGCTTAGATTGGATTTAAATATGTATCAATATGGTGTTTTCCTTTCGTCTTTCAACGATAATGTGATTAAGCTTATCAGACAATATGAAAGGAACTTACTTAAAAAAAAACAGACAAAACTTGTCTATATTATTTAATGAAACATGCATTAATGAAAAATTGCTGCCTAAATATACACAATATATATATATATAATTCATACTAGGCTGCAATCTTAAATGCAATCCATGTCTGTTGTGTCGACTATTTATACATGCTGGTCAATGGCACATTGTGGGTAGCGAAGTCTATGTTACTATTCTGACCGTTATTGGGCCGACGGATACGGTCATATTTCAAATTATTATTCTAGATTCTATTGAGAAGAAATAATTGCAGATTCCAATGCAGTTATTCGTTGCAACTGTAAAAGGTAGTTTGTTAATTTTTACTCAATATTTACGATTGATTATTATTATGTTGATTATATTTTATTGATTACCTGCTTAAATGTAATAATAATAATCAATTACAAATTTCCAAATTCATTATTTTGAAGCCAAACATGACTACTTAATATGCACACCCGCGCACTTTTACACACACACATTATATATTTATTCATATATATATATATATATATATATATATATATATATATATATATATATATATATGTATGTATGTATATAGATATATATATAGAGAGATAGATAGATAGATAGATAGATAGATAGATAGATAGATAGAAACATTTTGTGGATATTTTAATTCATTTGGATTTTATATCGCCATCAATTTATGCATACAAATTACCCCCTCTCTCCCCTGTCTCTCCCTTTCTTATATATATATATATATATATATATATATACACTCAGACACACACACACACACACACATATATATATATATATACACACACTCAGACACACACACACACATATATATATATATATATATATATATGTAACATGGCCTGACGATTGCGTCCAGCATGAAACAGACTGTGGCCTCTAAGTGTTGAATTCAATGTTTACTTTTATATTTACACACGCTCTATCTCTTATATTGAGCACTTTATCCCATAAATATATCACACCTTAGACTATATTTCTTCATTCATATATATATATATATATATATATATATATATATATATATATATATATATATATATATATATACGGGGGAGTCATGAATACTTCCCGAGGCAACTAAGTATTGTCTCTTCAAGATTTATAAATCAAATATTTTCAATCACTTCAATTGGTCAATAATTGTTATAGACGATTGCGTCTGGCATGAAACAGCCTATCGCCTTTACGTATTAACTTTAATGTTCACTTTTATATATATATATATATATATATATATGTGTGTGTGTGGATGCGCGTGTGTGTACGTGCATGTGTGTGTGTTTATGCATATTCGTTCATAGTTACATTTAGCCTTATAACTTATTTTAGTCACAATGTGTTAATTCGTGTTGTTTACCTCACTCTATTTTTTCTTAGACACACATATCTACGCTCATACTCAGTCATTCACGAATTCGCTGGCTCACTCCCTCGCTCTCTTTCACTGTCGTCTTTCTTCCTTTTCTTTCCGAATGGTCCCTTTGATGTTAGCAATATCCGCGGGTGGGGACCTTAAACATTGGATCTCTGATGCCTACTCTTTGACATCCACACCTTCATTCTACCAATAGCTTTTTTTTTTAACTTCCTTATCCACAGCTTTGCTGCCCAATGAAAGCAACGCTTCTGAATTTTTTTTTCCTGCATTAGATCTCACTTGATTATATTCCGCGTTTCTTTTTCTAATCAGGAATTCAGAATCACGCTGGCTCGGAGAAACCAAAGATTAAACTAGTTTTCAAGAGCAGAAGAAATCAAGTAGTTAATTTGGCCAAATGGAATTTGTGTGTAGAGTCACTGCAAAACTTTGTATAACTTCAAAGATAAATTAAAGCATATGTTCTTGCAATCGTCTCAATAACAAAAATACAGAAATTTAAAATCGTGTTCTTCATAACGGCATGATGTTTGGATTTCTGGTAACGAAAGTAAGAAATCTTTGGGGTGTAAAAAGGATTCGAGGAAATTATATTTGATATTATTCGACGTGAAATCAAAATATTCTTTGTCACTGACAAACAGTTAAAATGGCAACATTAATATTTCAGTCAAATTATTGTTATTCATCATTAACAACAATAAATAGAATAAATGAGATAGATAGATAGATAGATAGATAGATAGATAGACAGACAGATAGATAGATAGATAGATAGATAGATAGATAGATAGATAGATAAAAGAAACAGTGACAGGCAGATAGACAGAGATAACATGAAAATGTGATAGATATAAATTTAGTGATACAAAAAAGACAGAATAGCACATAGATAGATAGATAGATAGATAGATATTAAATAAATTATAGTGTATATGTATATTGCGAAAAAAGAATGATCCATATTGAAAATATAATTCGTAAAGCATGAATACCTAAACAATAAAACGAATTAATATTTTCACTAATTTCACTAACAAGAGATTTTTTTTGCATGAAAGCCCTTTCCTCACAGACGGTAAAATGTTAAATAAAGAACCAGGAATCAGTTCAGAACTTCGACAATATCAAAATGATTCATCCATTAAATCAGCCATAAAACGAATTATTCACGAATGACGGCTATTTTCTTGAGATCTCTTTTATGTTTCTGATAATTCCGAACACACTCAACCAAGAATAACACGTTGAAGAGACTCAGAGTTGCACATCTAGACGTGCCTGATGTAATTACTTATGCGCACATATAAATAATTACGCACGTCTGTTGAGAAATGACATTTCCATATCGAAAATCTGTCACAATTCTGTCATTTCCTTGTATGATTAATGTCCAAATGATCATTAAAATGACATCAAATAATCCAAGAAATGCAGACACAGGCCCACACTCCCAACCACACCCACACCCACACCCAAATGCATATATATATATATATATATATATATATATATATATATATATATATATATGAATGATATGGTCATATACTTAATTTCTGTTTGAATAGATAGATAGATAGATAGATAGATAGATAGATAGATAGATAGATAGATAGAGAGAGAGATAGATAGATAGATGACGCGGGCACAGACATTCCTACTCGTAATTTATATATATTTATATAGATATATGTGTGTGTATGTGCGTATATGTGCGTGTGTGTGAGAGAGAGAGGGAGAGAGATAGGATGAGGGTGGTTGACCGCTCTATGTCATCACCATTCAGTGTTGATTTTAATGTATGCTCTCTCTGTCTTTCCTCTCTCTCTCTCTCTCTCTCTCTCTCTCTATATATATATATATATATATATATATATATATATATAATGTGTGTGTGTGTGTGTGTGTGTGCGTGTGTGTGCGTGTGTGTATATATATTGTTCATGAATGATGTGGTCATATACTTAATTTCCATTTGGATAGATATATAGATAGATAGATAGATAGAGAGAGAGAGAGAGTGGATGAGGGTGGGTGACCGCTCCCTGTAATCACCATTCAGTGTTGAGGTTAATGCTCTCTCTCTCTCTCTCTCTCTCTCTTTATATATATATATATATATATATATATATATATATATATATATCGAAATAAAAGTATAAAACTTAATATTACGAGACATATTAAAACGGCCGAAGCAACCGGTTTCTCTCCCACTCTTCAGGCTTCAACGGGAGATTTAAAATTAACAAATTAAATAATTTTTTTTTTTTACAACTCCTTTTATTGTACATTTTTCTGTGTTTAATTTTAAATTAAATCTCCCGTTGAAGCCTGAAGAGCGGGATCGAAACCGGTTGCTTCGCCCGTTTTTAATATGTCTCGTAATATTAAGTTTTATACTTTTATTTCGATCATTAAATTTTGTACCTACAAAAATAACTTTAAATATATATATATATATATATATATTCTGGATATAACAGCAAAATCGTCTAATTGTTAGATTAAACTTTGTATCTTAGAAATAATTAAAGATATCTTATTGGAAGTTTTATAATACTATTGGACTCTACTTTGAGCAATAAAAACGTATAATTACTCTTCAAGTTTAGCCAAAAATCATGATGAAATCGATCATAAACAAAAATGAGATGTTCATCATTAATTAATTATAACTAAGAATTGGAAGCTCATGAAGGACTGAAATAAAGTTCAAATATATATATATATATTAAAAATGAAATATTGAAATGATGCTGGAATAATATATATATATATATATATATATATATATATATATATATATATATATATATATTCCAGCATCATTTTCAACTTATTCAAGATTATCTCCGCTAAATCTCTAACCTTCTAACTTTCTGCACTGGACTAACAAGGTGCCTCAGATGTCTCACGTGCGATTTCATTTTCAAGTCTTTTTTTCACTGCTCTTTGGACTGTCATAGGTGAAACTTCTTTCTCACGTACAAAACGTCTTATGAATTGAGTTGGATCTTTTCTAATTGATTTCTTTAGATCTAAGATGAAATGATGATCTCTTTTCCTGTTGTGACTTCCTGGTCTAGGTTTTCTCTCTACAGGATGTTGCAGCAAAATCCGACACTTGACAAACAGAAAACGAAATAGGCAATAAAAACAAAAGTTTTATATGCAGAGACCCGACAGTTTATTTAGCAACAGTTAGAATTACATACTGCATTATTTTTTAAATCTAACGGCCGGCGACGACCATCTCAAGGCGACGCGAAATGAGTCACACGCTTTGGTGACCATGTCCTTGTCTATAGCGGTCAACGCCACCACGATGACAGCCTTCAGAGCGCCAACTATGCAGTGGGCGCGCTTGTTGGTTTTGGCCTCGATCATGCCCCAGAAGAAATAGTCAAGGGGGTTTCAGTCGGGTGAGGAGGACGGCTACGAATCCGGCGACCAGTGGTGAGGAACATTGTTGAGAAGCCACGCCCAGGTTGTCTTGGCCTGCTATGGAAGACGTAGGGGCATCCGGCGGCGATCTCGTCCATGTAGGACTTCACGACGCTCATCAGCACCTCATGGTAGATCTCATCGGTAACTCTCAGGCCCTTTTGAAAGAAGAACGGAGGCATGACGTCCCCCTCGCTGGAGATGATGCCAAGGATCACGATGGAGGAGGGAAACTTCGTATGCTTCATGACGGGAATCTCCTCAATGTCTTTGCAGATCCATCTCTCGTTCTGCCTTTTGCTCGTCTAGTCCTGGATGAAATTCTTTTCATCAGAGAAGAACCTCAGCATCCCAGCGGAACCGTGTTTGAGCTCGTTCGGTAAAGCCGCCGCCATGACCTTCTTCGACTCCTTGGAGGCATTTGTGATGAGCATGCGGCGATCTTGGCGTAGCTCTGGCTTCCATCATTGTCGACTGTCTCCTTGATGGCGGCGACGAACTCGTCGGTCCTAACGGCTAAAGAACGAACGTTGTGGGCCTTTCGTTTGGCAGTAAACTCATCCTTGTTCTCACACGTCTTCCACTTCCTCCAAATATCCATGACCATGGTCCTCTTGAACCCAAACCAGGCCAACACTTCCGCAGGCTTCTTTCCGACACAAAAAAGCTACTAACGCTGCTCCGTGCTCATATTCCATCCTGGAAAAGGGTAAAGAGAAAAACGTTAGTTAGTTGTCAAACTGTCGCGTATCTGCATATACAACTTTGTTTTTATTGCCTATCTCGTTTTCTTTTTGTCAAATGTCGGATTTTGCTGCAACACTGTTCACTCTTTTTTAATTTATTCACCGTTCTCTTGATGGTTCTTGAATAGACTGTGAAGCCAGAGTATGAATGTTGGTACCATTACTGAAGGCCAGAATCATTTTTTTTCCTCTTACCATTGCTTTTAACCTGTTCTCTTTCTAGGTGAATAACTCAAAGGATTTTTCAGTGATTCGTACGACAAATAGTATAACTAAATGACTTATCTGAAAACCTGGAAAAATAAACAAATTTTATTTGCAGTAATGGAAAAGAGGGGGAAAAGAATGTGGAAGAAAAGAAAAAGAAGGGAACGGAACGGAAATGTAGATGTATACAGCAAAAGGGAAATAAAATATGTAACTTAATTATTAAGGTGGTTGGCAAGGCTACAGTGTCTATAGAGTAACAGTGGGGTTTTAAATTAGATTTTTTTAACCAGCTTCATATATGTTTAATAATTTTTTTTATGTGAGGGCAAGGGCTTAAAATTTCGGATTTTTGGTTTAAAAGATTTTCTTGATCCGGGAATATCATAATTGGCATAGTTCGCAAATGCAGAAACAGACTGAGTGTGTAGGTCTAGATCAGGGGTCTCCAACTCAAGGACACGAAAGAGACATTTACTTGATTTTATATATGCATTCGTAGTTTCTTAGTTTGTTTATTTATTTAGATTTTTTATTTATTTTGCGGGTGAGGGAGTTGGTGATCTTATTTGTTTGGTTTAAAATAGTGGCTTTGTCTAAAGTAAGTTACATTATCTGTGTTGTACTTAGTGCATATATTTTTATTATTCATGGTGGTATTTTGCAAGGTATACATTTTTAGTTTTCTATTAAATAGCGTAGTAACAAGTGTATCTTTAGTTTAGTTTGCAAATAAAAGAACAATAATTACATTATCATTTACCAATAAAAAATAAAAATGCAGAATTGCAGATAATTTTTCTACATACGCTCGTATATATGAGTGTATGTATTTGAACTTATGCTTAAATAACATAGATAGATAGATAGATAGATAGATAGATAGATAGATAGATAGATAGATAGATAGATATGGGTAGACAAGAAATAAGGAAATGACAAAAATACGCAGGTGTCGGCTTTAAGAAAGCTTTATTCAACTGAGAATAAAAGGTTCGCGTATATTGTCCTTTTATAGTCCCAATAAACAAAAATAGCTCTCTAAAAAAGGTAGAGTATCAAAACAAGAGGAGACCACTCTTGGTTATTCATAACACTGTGATAGGCACATAGACAGATAAAGATAAAAAGGACGTGTGGTAGATAGATAGATAGATAGATAGATAGATAGATAGATAGATAGATCTGTTTCGGTGTATTGAAACACGTGATAATGTGTGAATATTTATTTACTGGCATAAGTATTCTTGATTAACTTTCTCTCTCTCCTTCTCTCTCACACACGTTCGTGCAAACATACAAATGTAGATATTAAGCCAAAATAAATAACTCAATCCGATATTTTCTTATGATAATCTACTGAAGTCATGACAGCATTTAATTAGTCAGTTAATTAAACAAGCTGACTGAATTTTAATTTCGTTTATGTCATTGTTTTATTCCTATTTTCTATATATTTTAAATACTTACCAGATCACACACACAAACACACACACACACACCACCACCATCACCATCACCACCACCACACCTTATAAACACACAGGTGCACGCATAAACATTTCCCACATATAAACTGGCCTACTTACATACTTGGCGTACGGCCACATCACGCAGAAACACCGGTTTAAAAATCAATCAACATTTTCGCTTGCTATTAAATTTGAAAAATAATCTCTATGTAAATTTATAGTCTATATTTCTGAGATAAGATATTATGTACACTATTTACATTATTCGGACTATTGTCCTCATCTTTGTCGTCATATTTATCACAACGTTTCAGCCGTTGTACGCTCTGGCCTTCTTTACGTGGTTGGAATGTCGAACTGAATCCTTTATTTCATTGGGGTAGACGGTTCTAGCTCCACTGGAACAGTTCTTTGTGTTCTTGAGGACACATGGCACAGTGGATAGATCTAGCGACAGGACCCAAAGGGAGTCAGTTCAATACCTGGTTAAGGCAGTGGAAAACTTGGAGAAGGGAATTAAAAGGAGATAACTGATAAATGACATCGATTAGACATGGTAAGTGGAACAGTCTACCCAATGAGCGAAATAAAGGGTTCAGTTCGACATTCCAAACACCGGAAGAAGAGCGTACAACGGCTGAAACGTTGTGATAAATATGCCAACAAAGATGAAGGCAATAGTCCGAATAATGTAACTAGTGTAAGTATATAGATATTAATATGGAAAAGAATTTTGGTTTCATTTGGTTTATTTTGTTTTACGTCATATCAACCTCAATGGATTATTTAATGCCGACAAAGTTTTCATGGTTGGTAATATTTTTTTCCAAAAATCTATTTCTGTTAATATCTTTTCCTTCAAAAATCTATTTCTGGTAAGAATTTCCCTTTGCTGGTAATATTTTTTTTTCAAAAAATATATTGCTGGTAATGTGTTTTTTTTTGTTTTTTTTTTGTTTTTTTTAGTTTTTTTTTTACACAGTATTTCTGGTATTAAAACCTATTTTTACACTTTCATAACATTTTGACTCAAGTTTGGGTGTTAACTATTTGCCCATAGCTGGGACCCTAACAGGTGCTACCACCCTGGGTCAGGGTGGACCTGGGAACACCAGCAATTAAGAGGTAGTTTCACGCTACTCAAAACCTCCTGATCAGAGGCCTTGCTGCTGGACGTAGTTTATCGTCATACCCAGGACGGTAATATGGAAAAGAATGATAATTTTCAATGATATATGCATATCATTTAGAATGCACCTTTTGAGTCGGACAGGTGGGGGCGATGGCATTCTGACATAAGGTGAAATGAATGCATTGGGTTGAGAACCACTGGTTAAGTATAACTCGTATTTTACCTGTGACAGAGAGCAAGAACATAACCCGATGATTATCACACCTTTTCTTTTTCCTTTTCGTTTAAATAGATGGGTAATGGAGGCGTCTGTAAATTCTCGAGTTACCTAATCATACATCCAAATCATGATAAAGAAATTACGTTATCACCATATTCGTAGACTTAGATTGTTATTGCATCATCACCAGAAAAAAAAAACGAAACAAAAACAAGTAAACTTTGCCGTATTTTCGCAGCAAAAACCAATTCCAAGCCTGGTTAGTGCCTAGAGGGGGACCAGGTAATGTAAGCTCGGATGTGCCGGTGGTGTAATGGATAATGGCTCGGAATTGTTAGACAACTCCCAGTTCCTGTTGGGTTCGTTATATTCACTTACGCGCAAATACCCTTGAAAAAGTCATCAATCAACCTATTCTCCCAAGCTATGGGTTAATTAGTAAAACTTTTATCACTAAATAATAATCATCGCAAAAAACAATTTCAGGATAAACATTAACTACAAGATGCGTTATTATTCTGTTTAGGGCAGGGGTTTTCAATTCGGGGGGAATATCAGGGTTTCACGGGGTTCTTTTATTTTTTCTTGTTTTTTTTATATTATTTACAGAATATTTGTTTATTGAATTACAATACACTGGCATTCTATTTAACTTTTTGTTCATTGTAATATGCTTTAGTTTGTTTATATAATAAATGGTCATGAATTAAACAAATTACTGTACATATTACAAATAAAGAAGGACGTGTACCTGTGTTTTATAGACTAAAGGCGCTTAACAAAGTGCGTCACAAAGATATGTTAGAGCTGCTCAGCAACCTTGACATATTCGGGAAATACGTTATAATAATCAAAAATCTATACTGTCAGCAAACTGCCTGCATGCGGATAAAATATGAGTTCAGCAGGTATACACAAATAGAAAAGAGTGTAATGCAAGGATGCGTCTTCTCACCGGACTTATTCAACCTATACAGCGAGGCGATTTTAAGAGAACCTTAAATCCTACCAGGATTCATCTTAACAATATAAGTTATTGTTGAAACTTGACTAATGCATGGAATAATAATGCAACACAAAATGTACTTAGAAGAAAATGTATTGGAACAAGAAAGTGTACATATAGTCTTTTGTATATTCCTGGTAAGACCGTTCCTGGAGAATGTGTTGACTGAGTCGCAGTCGGGCAGAGTCTCTGGTTGAATCTCTTGATTCCTCCCTCTCTTCCCGGTACCAACCATATTTATATGGTCGGTACTCCATTATGCAAATTAAATAGATCCTACCACAACAGTTATACAGAACACAATGCAGATAGCAGACAAAGAAACTCCAAAACCTCCTACAGAAAGTAGCAAAGGAGAGTGAGAAGAAGGGACTAAGCATAAACTACAAGAAGACAGAATGAATGGTTATCAGCAAAAAAATGAGCTCAAAATGCAAATTACAGATCGGGGATACTAAAATCAATCAAGTACAGAAAGTTAAATATCTGAGTAGTGTTCTATCAGAGGATGGAATATGCGACACTGAGATCCGAAGACGTATTCGGGTGGCCAAAGAAGTATTTCAAAAGCTAAGCAGAGTATCAAGAGACAGGAAAATTTTATTGGAAACAAAGAAAAGAGCATTACGTGATATTTATCCCTCCTGTATGGCAGCGAATGTTGGACATTCTCCTCAAAGATGAAGAAGAGACTCGAAGCAACAAAATGTGATTCTACAGAAAGATGCTAAGGATACCATGGGCCGGACATATGAGCAACGACGAGGTGTTGGAGAGAATGGAAACAAAGAGGAAACTTATATTTAACATCAGGAAGAGGCAGTTAAAGTTACTGGGATACGTAACGAGGAATGATGGCTTGGAAAATCTGATACTCACAGGACGGATAGCAGAAAAGAAGGACAGTGGAAAGTAAAACATTACATACTTAATGGGCTAGAGCAAGTGAATGACAGAACAGGGTCTGGAAGAAATCACAGACAAAACTTATCAAAAGCTACATGGGAGAGGAGGAGGTGAGGGCCATAATCGCCTACGTCCTGAAAGGACACGGCACATAGAAGAAGAAGACTGTTATTCATGTTTAAATATCTAACTTTTTCTGTTGCTTATAAAACTTCTCTATAAAAATAATCCATGTAAATGTAGATTTTCTAAGCGTAGATAAGACGTGGCACAAAGACAAACGTATGGGATACCCAGTGAGGATCCAACTCACTATTCAGTAGTAACTATTTGTAGCGAGACAAGCTTGCTAACCATTACACCATTCCGTATGGAAAAGTATGAACATTTTCACTAACATGCATATTATTTGGAATGCACGTTTAGAGTTGTGCAATTTTGCATAAAAGGGACGGCCATCAGATATATGATGAAAATGGTGCATTGGGTAAAAATGTTTGACGACCACTAGTTTAGAATAACTCGGACAAGTATTTTACCTGTGACAGAGAGCAATAACATACCCCGATGATTGTTACACAATTCTTTTTTTTTTCCTTTTCGATTAAATAGATGAATAATGGAGGAGTCTATAAATTCTCGAGGAAGCTTGTCATACATCCAAATCATGATAAAGAATCCAATAGCTGACGTTATCACCATACTCGTAGACTTAGACTGGTATTGCATCATCGCCAGAGAAAAAAGACAAAACAAAAAAGAAACACAAATTTCACAACACAAATCTTTTGCTGATGTCGTCAACTAATTGTCGTTTGAAGATAGAAAATGAATATTGTATCGAGAAACATGAAAGAAATGTTCAGATAATTAGATTAAAACAGAAAGCAAATTATCTTTCCGTGTTGATGCTTTTAGAAGTGAAAAAAAAATCTACATTTAATTACAACATACTTATTAACATACAGGCTTTTGTATTGGTAAAAATATTTCCTATCATTTTTAAAAACGATGATAATCTAGCGTATTTCTTGCGTGTACTTTTGCAAGGATAGTATGAATGATTTACTTGTTTTCCTTAAGATCTACCCTATTTAGTTCGGACGTTTTATTAAAAGAACATTAAAAGAAAATGGTCTTTTGAAAGACTCAACTATTATAAGACAAAATCTTCCTTTGTCAATTTCAGTATTATATCTGAGAAAGTCGTGGAAAATGCCAATCATAAAACGCATCGAATCGCTGATCATTAAACAGCGACTTTGATCGTAAGGACATGTAGCAAAGAATGGAAGAATCACATCAAATCTTATGCAGTGAGGTCACGTCAGGAAAAAAAAAACACAGGCTCGTCCTCTTCGAAGATACAAAGACTAACTCAAAACAACACTGAAATCTACTGGAATTGAACCTAAATCGTTTGAAACACATGCACAAAACCGTAACACTAGGCGATATTCTATTACATCGGAACCAAAAACTTCGAAGCCACCAAAAGAGAAAAAAGGAAGAAGTCAAACACGAGAGAAAAGCTTGAGAAAATTCCCCCACAAACATTAATATGCTGTCAATACCCTCGACTATTCCATGCAAGAATTGGTCTACTTAAGTCATCAACGCCATCATCATAAATGAAACGATCAAAAAAGAAGAAATTAAATTCTTGGATACGAGATAAAACCGACGTCGAGTAAAGAAATTCAAAGACACGAACACGTATATATATTTTTTCTTTATTCTGCGCCATTTTTTTAGATAATTCACTTCAAAGAATTTGTTAAATTTCTCTATCGTATCTAAGCTTTCTCGTAAACCTGTAACTTCAAATTTTATTCTGCTGATAGCTTTTCTTACAAAGACCAAACTCATAATATCTGCCGTTGCAACAGTTACCGAAAAAGTATTATGTCAGCACTTGCAAAAATAATGTGTACATGTATCGAATTTCAACTAGACTGAATGAAAATAGAACACATGTGTTTCAAGATATTCAAGTTTAGACTTACAGTTAATATAGCTGGATTACAATGAATGATCATCTATACAGATCGATGAAGGCACAGATTCAAATATAAGGATTAATCATTAAAAAGTAACGTTTAGTTATCTCCAACTCAAAATTCACATCTTCTGTTAGGTCTCGGTTTTCATACTCGAAACATAAGCAAAGTAATTTATAAGCATTTCATGGATTTCTTTTTATCCGACATTGTTCCTTTATAATATAAATGTGATACTCAGTGGGGATAGGTTTTTAAGTAGATATCTCTTGCCATGATATATTCTCGTAGTCTTAAAAGGTAGGATACACTTTCAATTACGCAGGCCGGTAGACGTCAATTACACTATTTAAAAAGTAATAGGCATGTCTACTCAAAGACGTATATTCATTAGATATAACGTTATATATATAATTATTTATTTAAAAGTATGATTCCTTCGCTACGTAAGAGTTCTCATGTTTCAAAACAGGAGCCGAAAACTTCAATATAATTATTTGAACTAAATTGAATTAAAGTACCAAGCTCTGTTCCATCTTCAAGCAAAATTTTTGGATTTTTTTTTTCTCCAAAAATTTCGCTTGAAGATGGAACAGAGCTTTTTACTTTAATTCAATTTAATTCAAATAATTATATATGTCTGTATGCGCGTGTGTATTATTAACATATTAATATTTTTCGGCCATCTTATGAAAATTAATTTTAAAAAAAACTTCATTTTTTTATGGTTTGTAACTAAAATAAAAAAGTAAATAATTTTAAATTAAGTTTTATTAAAGCAAAAAAAAAACTATAGCGTGTCTTAATTTTCGAAAATTTTAAAATTCGTAAAACAAATATTCAACACGACTAATGCTTACCATAAGTCGTGTCTGTCTCTGCTAATTTTTATTTAACTATATATATATATATATCTGTGTGTGCGTGTGTGTGTGTGTGTCTGTGTCTGTGTGTCTGTGTGTGTGCCTTTGTGTGTGTGTGTCTTTGTGTGTGTTTCTGTGTGTGTAATATATGTGGCACCATGCATCCACGCGATTTGAAAGATATATTTATAGATATATGATTTGCTTTTTTTTTACGGTTTATCAACCATTTGAGGATTATTTGAGGCCAAAATGTATTTTAGGTTTTAAGAATAATTCTTTCTTTTTTTGCGAGATTGAACCGCCATGCATTCAGGCGATTTGGAAGAAAGAAAGAGAAAACGAAGAAGAAAGAAAGAAAAAGTAATACGAGACGGGTCATAGGCGAACACACACACATACACGGCTTAAGAGACGGGAATAAGGAAGAAAAGGGTTATTGTTGATAGGTATCAAATGTCGAAAATATCTAGGTCACCCACGAACAAGCGTTGACTGATTTCCGCTTATCCGCGAAGAATGGAATTGTGTTATCAATAGATGTCACCAATTAAGAAATCCATTTTTGAAAACGTTAGATTTTGATAGTGGACGAAACGCAGATGTAGCTTGCAGTTTTGACTGGGTGTGGAAAATTAAAATCCCACACAAGTAGTTTTCACTGGTTAAGTTTTTCTTTTGACAGAATAGACTTTTGCCCTGCGATAATAAAGATTTTTGTTATCAACACATGAGCCAAAGGAAACTGACATATTTTTATTTCTGGTTTGGAGACGCCAAGTTGGCTGAGATTTTGGAGAAAATTCCTTTTCTTAGGCCATGTCAGAATAATCCAACTGTCCAGTAAATTAGCGATAAACAGCTTGACAAAGGCCACGTGTTGAAACCGAGAGTTGTCACATCAACCGCTCATGATAAGGGCGATTTAATTAATTTTTTTTTAGTTAAGCAAGGTATTTCTTTTCCAAAACAAAGCCACGGGTTGTTCACGACCGACTAAGACGTCATTGGCCAAGTGGATCACATGATACCCGACCAGGAACTCATTGGCCGAGAGTGGTCACGTGACGCACGAAGAAAATCAGTCGACGCCTCTATCCAGAGTATAAGTATGAGAAGCCGATACGAAGAAGTGGGGAGAGCAGTTCACGCCCCTCAGAAGCATGGTGAGTGAGTGGGAGTGAGAAAAGAGTTACCAAAAATGGAAAAGAGTGGAAAATCCCTAACCCTATCCAGGGTGGATACGTATTTAGAATTATCGAAGAAACCCTGGCGCCGACAGACCCACCCCAGTTTTGACGGCGTCAATAAAAACGAAGCCCCACCAGACAGAAATCAGTTCAGCCCCGGACGGCAGGGAGAAGAGTTCGTTCTCCCCAAGCGGGCAGAAGAGGCCAGTTCGTTTGGCTCTGAGTGCCGAGTTCGTTCGACCCAAGCTGGCGAGAAGAAGTTCGTTCGACCCAAGCTGGCGAGAAGTTCGTTGGACTCTGGCAGGTAGAGTTAGTTCAGCCCCGGTCGGCAGAGAGAAGAGTGCCCAGTGTTGAAACCGCCTCAAGATAGCTGACCAGATTCACGCAAAATTTTGGACTCTTCTGCAACCAAAAACAAATAGTTTGAAGAGCGACTTAGAACCAGACCACAGAAATAAGTTTTTCGACTTTCGTCCAAAGACACACCGAAACACAAATTTCTTAGAGAGTAGACAACTTGAAGCGTTAAAATTCGCCTAGCTAAAGCGTCGTGCCACAATCCACAGAACGGGTCGGGAGGTAGACACAGTCCTATGTACCGAACAACTAGACATAAAAAGTTTGTTACCTTTTTCTCTGATACTTTGAACTTTGTGAGTTTTTATTTTATTTTCTTTTATACATATTTGTGTGTTATCACCCCCGTTGAACTCATTACGGCCCCAACCCCTGTTTGATCTCGTCTGTCTAAGATCAATTCACAACGTGGGTAGGCAGACTGGAGATCAGTGCAGTTACCCTGGTAACCAGGCGTTGGAAGCAGGTTGGGAACGGTGAGGCTGGTATCAATCTAACCAGATTCCTACCCGAATCACCAAAGGGTTAGAACGTCACGTTTGGAGCAGCGACACCCGGACGGAGCGGCGCGAGGAGCGAACAGCTGACGCCGCGGCGAAGACGTCACAATGGTGCTGTTTAGGGACGTCACAACTGGCGCCGTGGTAGATCAGGATAGAACGTCACAGTCGGCGCTGCGACCGGGGGACGACGTCACATATATATATATATATATATATATATATATATATATATATATATATATATATATTTTTTGGTTAGATTGATGTGAGTGTGTGATCCTGGTTATCGCCAGACAAACTGATTAATTTTCTTTTAAATTTTGGGTTTATGTAGATTGCGTGTATTGGTGTTATTATGGAAGTTGGGGGAAATCGTCGTCATGATGTCACTCATGCTAACGCAAACATAGATGCATGTCCGTACACCCGATGAGGTACGCAGACACACATACACACTCGCTCATCCGCCGGGGCTCATACAGACATAAACGTATGTGGATATTATGTGATTGATATATGTATGTATATATATATGTGTGTACTGTTGTCTACATATATACGCATTTGGTTGCTGAAATTCAAAGATGGGATGTGTAGTGAATATTTCTCGTGAATGTATACATGTCAGCAATCAGAGCATTTTTCTATTCTTTCGCTGAATATTTCCTCGCACGCACGTATATAGGTGCGGTGGGGTCTGTGTAAAAATTATGATATATATATATATATATATATATATATATATATATATATATATATATATATATATATATATATATATATATATTATGTACGCGGTACTTATTGAAAGCGCTCAATATCAGTGATAATGCTGACATATTTAGTTGAATTGATGTGAGTTTGTAATGCGTGAACGTGAGTGTATGTATGTCTGCGTGCGTATGAGTGACGTTTCGACGACAATTTTTACTCCCACTACCATAAAAACACCGATATGCGCAATCGTATATAAATCCAAAATTTAAATATATATATATATATATATATATATATATATATATATATATAGTGATTTTTTTTCTTGTCATATATTCAGGAAATTTCATATCTGCTCGGTTTCTTATCAAAACGTAAGTAGAGCAATTTCTATAGAAGTAATGGATTTTTATTTATTTATTAACAATCCTTCGCAGGTTTTGAATTCAAAGTTGACTTAAGGTAAAAGATAATCTAAATAAACGGAAAATTCTATCTGTCCGTCCATGTGTCTATAATTCCTCTAACTCTGGCTACACTTTCTCTATATAGACATATTATACTTTTTAGAAATTAGGATGATCCGGGATTGAAGATCCAGCATTGGGATTTGTGTCTGGATGAGGGAAGAACAGTTAAAATTTCAAGTTTTGGAATAACTGAAAAAACAGTGATTTTAAAAGTTTTTAATTTATATTCAGTTTAAAGTAGCACAAATGTTTTGTTAATTTCAAATGTTGCTTTAAATTCAGTTTAAAATATCTCCTAAACTTTGGAAATTGAGGAAATCAATATCAATGTCAAGAAAGCAGAGTTAAATAAGAGATTTTGAAGCTACGCAGAGTTTCTCGTTTAAAGTACTCAATTTTCGACCTGAATTGGTATTTCAGTCCAAATCGAACTTTCGGTGCAAATCGAACTTTCTGCCCAAATCGAACTTTGGGCCAAAATCGAACTTTTGGCCCAAATCTATCTTTTGGCAGAAATTGGACTTATAGCCCGATTCAGAGTTAAAATGTTGTTTTGAAGTACCATGGGGTGAATTGAGAATTTCTAAGTTACCTCTTCAAAGTTATCATTGTTGTTTTCTAAACTGGACTAGAGTTTCCTTTAGTTTTAAGCTTACATAGGAGCTAGCTTAAAAGTTGGCACGGGGTGCGGCTTTTAAGGTAGAAGTAAATAAAGAGAGGCTACTACACATCCTTACTTCGTTCAATTTTTAACACGAAAAGCACCCGGTGAACTAGCATCAAACTTAATAAATGCTTGAATGGAAAGATATTATGATATTGAAGATTATATCAGAAATTCTATTTCTCTTCAGCATTGACCACAAAGCATCGCGATTAATAGCGGCAAATGTCCTAGTTAAATCACTAACGATCGTAGATGACACATTATTTTTATACCCCATTTTCTCTGTAGCTTGTCGCAAGAAACCCTGGCGCCGACAGACCCACCCCAGTTTTGACGGCGTCAATAAAAACGAAGCCCCACCAGACCGACAAAAAACACACTGAGATTAAGGATAAACATGAACTACAAGATGTTTTATTATTCTGCTTAGTATATCTCGGGCAATTTAGAGCAATCACATACCCCAATGTTTATCACACAATTCTTTTTTTTTTCCTTTCGATTAAGTAGATGCGTAAAAAAGGCCTCTGTAAATTTCCGAGGAACCTGGCCATATATCTAATTCATGGCAAACAAATCGAAGATCTTACGTTACTTCCATACTTTTACACATCGGCTGATAAAAAAATACCTCCAAAATGATTTGATCTTTTCTGTTAATACTAACATAAACATTCAGACGATAAAATTTTGTTTTCGTCAAGTTTGGCGTCTTTTTCATCGTGCTATGCTCCTTTTTTTAGCTATGTTATAACGAAATGCTTTAGCTAATACCAATTGCTGTACAGCTCTTTTGACTTTCGCATATGTCAAAATCTAGTTCAAGAATTTCTGGCCTTAAATCAATTGAGCCAATTGACATTTCGATCCACATTAGATGAAGAATGTAAATCACTTTAAAAGTGTTCTATCCAGCGATTAAGGACGTCAATTTTATCAGTAAAGCAGATACCTATGGTGCCAATATAGACGAAGATTCTCTTTGCTTGCTGTCGGCCATAAAACCGTTTCTCTTTTCGCATTCGCATCCTTTCTATTAACAGCTGCTTGTATCACTTTCATTGTTCTGCTTTCATTTTCCTTAATTCCTGTTGAGTTGTTTGTTTACAGCCCAAATGTAATTTCTTTTAGCTTCAAATTCTTTGTCTGTAATCCTCACCTTATGAGTAAAAGGTATTTTTTTCTAATCAGTGACTGCATTTCTGCATTGTTTTATCAAATTATTAGTGATGTTAATGTGGAATCCACTAAAGAATTGTAGAAAATGCATTAAATTTATGTACTGTCACTGGGAACACATTTTTTTATAAAAACTATCTTATTTTTGTGCATTTTGTAGACTCCAGATTTGAATTTCTATATTCGTATTATTAAACAATCAGCGACGCTATCACAAATGCACTGCAGGGCCTTTCAATTTTCAGGACAATTTCAATTTTAAATATTTTTTTATAATTTTATTTTTACATTAAAAGGCTTAGACACAAGTAAATCTATATTTTTTAAGGTTTTATTGAAATTTTATTTAAGTTTCCAGATGTCCTCCATCATTAGCAATACAAAGGGTAATATGATTTTATAGATCCCTTTTTGCGGGGAGTTAATATCTTTTCCTTTTTATGATCGATAATCAGAGACTCTGTAAATTTTCTTTTCCTGATAGTCCTTCTAATTTCTGTCTCTTCTTGTGGTCTTTGAATCACAAAAGCTTCAAAGATCGCCTCCATCGAATCATCATTTTCAGCGGGTGACGAGCTTGGCTCTTCAACCCGTCTTGTTTGTATTTGGTCAATATGTCTTCTGTGGGTAAATTTTTCTCCTTGTATTGTGTACATCACGTTTCTTAGTCTGTTAATTATTTTTTTTCAAAGCTCTCTTTAATTCTTTGTCGACTTTCTCTACGGTAGCAAACGACACGTTCCGCTTCTTTTTAAATACTGGTTGGACATTTTATTTTAATTCAATTCTGGCTGCTACGAAATTCTGAAGGCAAAACAATTTCAACAATATTTTCACCCTTAAAGTTAGACATTTATAAATTGGAAAAAACTATTTATTAACAAATAAATTTATGAACTTAATAAAATCTATTTTTTAGTTTTGATAGGGCCGAGTTTGAGGTTGTAAAAGCAGTCGTATTAATTCGTAAAATTTAGTTTTTTAGTTAACCTTTTACCAGGGTCGTTGTTTTCTCCTTGATATACAAGCTGTAATTCATAAACCTTCATTTGATTATGCACATTTTCGCATATTTATTCGAGTTTACTATATTAAAAAAAGGCTTAGCTACGTTGAGTTAAGAAAAAAAATCATACGAACGGATTTCTTGTTAACTGCAATAATAATCGCGTTAGTATAACACAGATACCATCACTGACAGCTCACTGTCTATCGGCTGCCAACTGCTAGGAAGTTACACGCATAAATAAAACTACGTAAATATGTGACACACTCATTCTCATATGTAGACGCATTCTATTTTTTATCACACGAACCCAATTGATTCCGATATATTCTAAAGAAAAATAAAATATTTTTGTGTAAATTTGTTTTGCAAAGAATCTTTGTAATTCATTTATTTCAGTTTGTATGAAAACTAATACCCAATAATCAAAATGTATTTAAATTTGGAGAGCT
Source organism: Acanthosepion pharaonis (assembly GCA_903632075.3). Lineage (NCBI taxonomy): Eukaryota > Metazoa > Mollusca > Cephalopoda > Sepiida > Sepiidae > Acanthosepion > Acanthosepion pharaonis. Next base: position 700,453 of record CAHIKZ030004366.1, on the reverse strand, counting down.
TTGTTGAAGAGTGTTTATTTATTCGTTTTCACCAGCATGTGTTTCTAACGCCTTAACTGAGCAAGTACGTCTGGTGGAGGAGGCTATGTTGCTTCCTTGAGGTTTTTCCACTATTCTTCAGTAATCTTTCAACTCGCTCAAGCTGAACATTGAGTAGTCGGAACAACCCAGCTTTTCGTTCAGCATCAAGAGATCGAATATTTATAAATTTCAAATTTTTTTCATCTTGCCTCTTCTGACTCGCCTGAAGTTTAAATAATACCTCATAGCGCAATAGTAAATGATTGGATAGTTCAACATGTTATAAAAGGAGTCAATAATAAGACATTCTTTTGTTGTTGGTCGTATCCAAGTGGTTTTGAACTGATGAGATTGTTGAAAAATAGTGTTGCTTATATGGGTGACAAATCCATTGCAAAAAATAAGAAGGCAGGGTCCATTGATATTCATTTTCCCAACACCATTAGAAACAATGATATTTCCTTAGAACACATGATGTGAACCAAATATATCATTGAAGTCACTCAGTATATCTTGATAGGCTAATGTTCTTACAAATGAATCTTACAATCATTTCTAAAACATTGGGTTATATATATATAATATAAATATAAAAGTGAAAATTAAAGTCAATACTTGGAGGCAACAGGCTGTTTCCTGCTAGACACAATCTTCATGGAACAGCCTGTCGCCAGTAAATGTTGATTTCAATGGTCACTTTTATATTTACACACGGTCTATCTCTGATAGTGAGCACTTTATCTCATAAATATAGCACACCTTAAGGCGATATTCCTTCTTAATATATATATATATATATATATATATATATATATATATATATATAAGATTGCGTCCAGCATGAAACAGCCTGTTGCCTCTGAATGTTGACTTCAATATTCACTTTTATATTTATATTTACATACACTCTATCTCTGATATTGTGCACTTTAACCCATAAATATACCACACCTTTAAAACTATATATATATATATATATATGTGTGTGTGTGTGTGTGTGTGTGTGTGTGTGTGTGTGTGTGTAAGAGAGAGAGGAGGCAGGAATCAACACTGATTGAGTCGTTCAGTTTTACGCATCAATGCGATCCTCAAACCAAGAAGATGTCAATGAGGCGTGAAACAGACCGTTGCCATACACTTTTTTCTTGTGTCGATATTGTTTATATCTATCATCGCTCCCCACTAGTGAGTATTTTCTACCTATAACTATAGAAAATTTTAATAATACCCACACACACACACACACACACATATATATATATATATATATATATATATATATATATATATATAGTGAACATTGAAGTCAACACACAGAGGCAGCCTGATTGCGTCTAGCATGAAACAGCCTGTCACCTCTGAGTATTGACTTCAGTGTTCACTTATATATATTATATTCATATTTTATTCAATGTTCACTTTTATTATATTATATTTATATTTACATACGTTCTATCTTTGATATTGAGCACTTTATCCCATAAATATACCACACCTTAAAACTATATTTCTTCATATATATATATATATATATATAAAAGAGAAGCCGTAAACGTTTTTGTTTGTAATGTGGATTATAAAAAATATAATGCTTTATTTTCCATTACAACCAAAAACGTTTGCAGTTTCTCTCTTCTTTTTAATATAAACACTTTTCTCTTGTTGGAACTACTATAACCTCTTCCTTTTATATATATATATATATATATATATATATATATATATATATATATATATATATATATTATTATTATTATTATTATTATTATTATAAGAGATCAGAATAAAAACATGATGAATTCGCCACACAAAAGCTTTCATGTTTCAATACTTTGATTTTATTGTAATTTCTTATAATAATAATAATAATAATATATTGCTCTACCTTATATTGACAACATTTTTAAAAGTAAATATTACGAACAGTTGAATTTTACTCCCTATGTTCTTTCTCTCAGTCACTGTGTGTTTATCTAAAAATAAATACGCTTAAAATTGACCTTCTTCCCTGCCGTACGCCAACGGCTTTGGGGTAAAATCTCCGACTGACACCAGTTCAGTCGGGTTTCGATATGCAACCGGACGTCTAGCCACACTGATGATCTGTGATACAGCGAAACAGTCTGTCTGTGGATGACAATATATATATGAATTTTTGTCTTGTATAAATCAACTACTGGATAAAGTCTATCGCGACATCGATCAATTCAAATAGATTTTTATATATATATATATATATATATATATATATATATATATATATATATATATATATATATATGATTAAAACATACATGCATATATATTTTTTCTCAGGTGTTATAAAAACAGTGCTCAATGTTATATTAACTGAGCTATTAATTACATATGTGCGAATATACATAATATACAACGTTGATAGCACGACTCGGAGTTTCAGGCGAGCACGCAATCTTCAGGTGCAAAATACTCAATGACCCCTTAAATGTTATGAAATTCGCGTTCTGGTGGTGTTGATTTAAAATTATGTATTAAGACGTGTTTATTTTATTATTACCTATAATATTAGATTTAATTATGTATAATCCCTTAAATTTTTAAATTCTGAAGACGAAAAAGTTAATAAATATTTTAAATAATTTTTAAAATTTGAATTTACGTAAACACACTATTTATCAAGGGGGATAATTCACTTTTTGCATTAAAAACCTTCTTTAGAATATATTATTAAAGTAAACTTAGTTCTAACATATTTATAGGTTAAGACTATATATTTAATACATTTGGAAACTTAGCCTTATACTTAGGTGAAATCAAATATACACACATCATTATTAATCGAGTACGAACTATAATATGGAATTATATATGTGTATTGATATATAAAAATGCTCTTAATTATGATTTCTTTGAATATTAATAGATATTACATATTATATTAATATTCGTAAAATCTATTTTTTACCAGGGCCAAAATGCATGAGCAGGTCTTTATTTTTAGTTCTACATGTAGCAATCAACTGACTTCTGTTCAGCAAGTAAGGGTTATTTAAATGTTTTAATATAAAAAGCTTCTGTAACAAACACAAGTTACATCTGTCTCCCTTTTCTATAGTATGGTTTAGCTTTCGCGATTAATTCCCAGTTAATGATGTTAAATATTACTTTGGTTCCACCGAGATAAACTGGAAATCGCGCTTTTAACCACCACCCAATGACGCTGAACAATATTAAATACAAAAACTAGACAACACTCTCAAAGTATTTTTGCAATTAAAAACAACTATAAGAACATCTATCTATCTATGTATCTATCTATCTACCAGCGTTTCTATTTCAGGGACACTGTATACCAGTTTAATATGGACCGTAAAAAAGCGTGGAGTGAAGTGATTCCCATAATTTAAATGAAGAGATATCGGCTGGGGGGCCGTCAGTATCATATTTGTTGGGCTAATGTTAGCTCGTGTTCTTATAGTTGTTTTTAATTGCAAAAAATACTTTGAGAGTATTGTGCAGTTTTTGTATTTAATATTGTTGATCATACGGTATTGCGACTATCTGATTAACAGTTCCGAGCCATTATATCGTCCAAGCTTACAGCGGCTAGTATTTCTTAGCGGTCACCCATATAAATACTGACTGGGCTCGACGTTGCTTAACTTCGTTGATCATACGGTAACTCGACTATCCGATTAACAGTTCCGATCCATTATATCAACCACACATCCAAGCTTACAGCACCTAGTATTCCCAAGCGGTCACTCATATAAGTACTGACGAGGCTCGACGTTGCTTAACTTTGTTGATCATACGGTAACTCGACTATCCGATTAATAGTTCCAAGCTATTAGCCATTGCATCAACCACACATCCAAGCTTACAGCATCTAGTATTCCAAAGCGGTAACTTATCTAAGTACTGACCAGGTTCGACGACGCTTAACTTTGGTGATTGTACGGGGACCTGTGTATCAACGTGATATGGCGTAAGCTAGGACATTCGGAGAAATGCTGACATCGCTGTTATTGTTTAAATAGTTAAATTAATATCAACCGGCCTAGCAATCGAATTTTTTTTTTTTTTTACTCATTTTAGCAAGGCGCAAATATTAGTACGCACAGCTGTTACAGGGATTGAAAATAGTAGAAAAACTGAGTCTAGCGAGGACTGAGGAAAGGACAAAAAAGGAACAGCATTCAAGAAGATAGAAGATGGCGATCGACGTTGCATTTAAATTTTGGAAGATTACAATTATCAGAGAAAAAAGCTCGCCAGGGCAGTTGACATGAAAGTATTTGTAGAAAAGACAGGAAACTACGTCTGTGAAAAAAATGACTGAAGTCGAGATGCCAAGTCAGGATTAGTTATATTGCAGATCCTTCTTTAGATTTCGTCAGGAACTTCGTGATGAATAGCAAGAGCACCAGGCCAGATATGGCAGCAGTATTCCTTATTAAAAGAAAGAAAACCTCTCTACAGCAACCGGACCTGTATTCTTTTTTCCATGAGAGAAACCTTTAGCCTTTAAAAAAAACAACAGGGATCTCAACTCAAACGCATGCACCCACAAAAATTAACGTTTATATTAATAAGAAATATTGTTGGATTAAAAAAATCCGTTTAAAATAATTAGCTCTTTTCACGTTTCGTGAACAGAAATGTCTCAACGAGAGATTTTCATTCCTTAATTAGATAACCGAGTTTCCTCTTATCATGGTTTCCTGCCGTTGTAGGGCATAATGGCTAAAGACAAAAAAGAGTGCAATAATAAAATTGGCAAACATGCTGATATTAGATTTCATTCGTTGTGAGTGAGGCATTATCCCTAAGTGGCTTCGAATCTATTTCGAATTTATTTTGTTTCATTTACACTATATTAGGACTATTGTTGCTGTTATCACAACGATGAGGACAACAGTCCGGATATAAATAGTGTAAATAATGATAAATTCAGAAAAACCTTTTGTTTTGTTGAAGTCTATATAGGTTTAGCTAAAAAAAAAATCCAGTTCAATACCAACGTTCTAAACATATTCTTTTTTTTTTTTTGTCTTGAAGTCAGAAGACAATAACGACTTGACTTTAGCCTTTTTGCAAGTGAAAGCTGTTTTTAATTTGTGAACATTTTTTCTTTATCTGTCTATATTTCTGAGATGAGGTATTATGTACATTATTTACATTTTTCGGGCTATTGTCTTCATCTTTGTCGCCATATTTATCACAACGTTTCGGCCTTTCAGCATCTGTCCATATTTATGAGATTGAGATATTATTCACACTATTCACATTATTCGGACTATTGTCCTCATTTTGTCGCCATATTTATTACAACGTATCGGCCTTTTCGTATCTGTCTATATTTCTGAGATGGGGTATTATGTACACTATTTACATTATTCGGACTATTGTCCTCATTTTGTCGCCATATTTATTACAACGTTTCGGCACTTTAGTATCTGTCTATATTTCTGAGATGAGGTATTATGTACACTATTTACATTATTCAGACTTCATCTTTGTCGCCATATTTATCACAACGTTTCGGCCTTTCAGAATCTGTCTATATTTCTGAGATGAGGTATTATGTACATTATTCGAACTATTGTCCTCATCTTTGTCGCGATCTTTATTACAACGTTTCGGCCCTTTAGTATCTATATTTCTGAGATGAGGTATTATGTACACTATTTACATTATCCGGACTATTGTCCTCGTCTTTGTCGACATATTTATCACAACGTTTCGGACTTTCAGTATCTGTCTATATTTCTGAGATGAGGTATTATTCACACTATTTACATTATTCGGTATATTGTCTTCATCTTTGTCGCCATATTTATTACAACGTTTCGCCCGTTGTACGCCCCGGACTTCTTCAGGTGCTTGGAAGATCAAGGACACCTGGCACAGTGGATAAAGTCGTTAGTTAGCTCCAGTGACAGGAACCAACGAGTGTGAGTTCAATATCCGGTTAAGGCAATGGTGAACTTGGAGAGGGGAATTAACAGGAGATAACTGATAAGTGATATTTATTAAACATGGCACGTGGAACTAGAACATTCTACCCCAGTGAGCGAAATAAAGGGTTCAGTTCGGCATTCCAACCACCTGAAGAATGGCCGAAACGCTGTAATAAGCATGGCGACCAAGATGAGGACAATAGTCCGGATAATGTAAATATTTTTTTTCTTTGTTTACTGTTTATCGTTTCTTTGCTTTGCCTTGCTTTGCGTTGTTTTGTCTCGTATTATTTTACCTGTTCTTCCTTGTCAATGTGAATTTTACGTTCAACAATGCCTTCTAAAGGTTTCTTTAATGGAAAAAGGGAATAGAGTTCGATTCCTGATCCCAAAAAAGTATGGATTTTTCGATTTCTAGGTAGGATGTCTAACTTGACTGTCTAAAAAGATAGTTGGTATGCTGACTGAAACACGTGCACTTAATAAAAATAACGTTTATTGTAATAAAAATAGATTTGCATGTTGCAATGGTTTTACGGGTTTTTCTGATAGTTAATGATAGCATGAACATGCAGCGACTTTGTGCAATTAAGTAGATTTTTTTTAAATAAATTACTTCTGTTGTTTAGCGGTAAAATCAAGTTTTGCGTTTATTATAAATTATCACCTACGCGAAACGTGTACATGCAGTATTACGAAATAAAGCACGATTTCCACCATCTCTTTCGAAATTTTTTTTTGATGGTGGGCGAGGTTCCATGTGAGCTTTCCTATTTTCGAGACGTTACATTTACTTCCTCCTCTTGCATGTTCTGAATTTTAAAGATGGAACGTGGAATCAGAAAAAAAATAAGAGAGATAGAAAGAGAAAAAGAAAAGAACGAGAATGAAACTCTTGTTTGGGCATTTTCTGCACAAGTTTCAAGATTGAGCGACCTTTCTTTATGGACCAACTATTTCGCACGCTAACCAGTAAAAGCGAGATGTGTGACGTCACCGCCATTTGTCACCGGATCTTGTCAGTCACGCATGCTCACTTAATGTACACGTGATGGAATGTGTTTATCATTTACTTAAAACTTTGATCTTTTTGCGTTTTCTTGGCTTCTCTCTCTTTCTTACTTTCTACTATATTTTTCTCTCGGTTACTCTCTCCTGTTTCTCTCTCTCTTTTTCCTCTCTCTTTCTCTATCCCTCTTTCTCTCACTCTCTATATATATGCTGCGACTTTGTGCAGTATATATATATATATATATATATATATATATATATATATATATATATATATATATATAATTGATGTATATTTGGGCAGCAAACGTTCTTTTCAACATCTTTTATTACAGATGGCAGACAAGGAAGATTTAATTATCTTTTTTAATTCAGTTTTTCCAACATCCTTACAGTTTTCCGTTTTGTAGGAGTAAACGAGTACATAAATTTTCCAAGCCGAAAGTGCTCGGGACGATGGAAATTATGGAAAATTTCTGTACTCCCTTATCCGACAAAATGGAAAAACGTATGATGCTGGAAAAACTAAATAAAATTAATTAATTAAATCTTCCTTGTCTGGCATATTTAATGAAATACATACATATATATATATATATATATATATATATATATATATATATATATATATATATATATTTTTCATCCTTTTTGCATCACTTTTCGTTTTGTTCATGCTTACTTAAATTATTATTTTTCTGTCCTCATATTTTTTTATTCGCAATTTTATTTTTGTTTAATTGTTTTCTCCTTTTCTTTTATCTCCTTTTTTCGTTTTTCCCATTTTTCTTTTTCGCCATTTTAATTTTCACTGCTTTCTTGTTTCTACTGATCTTTTTACTTCTCTTCTTCACTTTTTTCGCTTCTTGATCAATTTTTAAATATTGTTTGCTTCGTCTTTTTGCCACATTACTTTTCTCTCTATCTATCTATCTATCTATCTCATTTTTTTTATTTATCGACCTATCACTTTCACTCAATTATTTATCTATCTGTCTCTCTCTCTCTCTCTCTGTATATATATATATATATATATATATATATATATATATATATAGAGAGAGAGAGAGAGAGAGAGATAGATAGATAGATAGATAGATAGATAGATAGATATGTGTGTATGTATTTATATATATTTCACTCTTTTATCTATTTCAATCTTTTATCTATTTATCACACTCTTTATCTATCTATCTATCTATCTATCTATTTTTCTCAGTGTGTTCTTATGCATCTATCTATCTATCTATCTATCTATCTCAGTCTGTTCATATCTATCTATCTATCTATCTATCTATCTATCTATCTCAGTCTGTACATATCTATCTATCTATCTATCTATCTATCTATCTATCTATCTCAGTCTGTTCATATATATCTACCAATCTATTTCATTTTATCAATCTATTTCTCTATTTTATCTATCTTTATATCTATCTATTTCATTCTTTTATCTATCTATCTATCTATCTATCTATCTATTTTGTTTTTTTTTCTTTTTGATCATTCATTTTTTCATTCGCCTTCCTTTACATTTTTCCCATTCTTTCTTGTTATTTTTCTTTATTTTTTTTATTTTTATCCCCCCCTTACGTCTCTCACACTCTGAATATCTCTTTTTTCGTTTTTCTTTCACTCTCTGTCACGCTATTCCTCCTACCCTTGTTCTTCTTCAATGTTGAAATACTCGAGCGATTGTATTGCCTGGCAGATAACAGAATGTCGATTGGGCAAATTTTGGCAGAGAAAATAATCGAAGAATTCGAATATGTTCTTGGATGCCACTTTGACTCTTCGTCTCTTCGTGATAGCTTTAATCAGGAACCATTGCCTTTTTAGACAATGTTAAGTGCCGTGTGTGCATGGAAGGGTTAAGTATATCAAGTCTGAGAATTATATTTAAGAATATATTTATGTTTAATGGATGTCAGCTATCAGTTATCTCCTGATAATTTCCCTCTCTAAGTTCTCCACTGCCTTAACCAGGTATTGAACTCACACTATTTGGGTCTTGTCACTGGATCTAACTAACGCCTTTATCCATTGTGCCATGTGTACTTGGGGACACTGACATACATTAGACATGGCACGTGGAACTAGAACAGTCTACCACAGTGAGCGAAATAAAGGGTTCAGTTCGACATTCCAACCACCTGAAGAAGGCCGGAGCGTACAACGGCCAAAACGTTGTAATAAATATGGTGACAAAGATGAAGACAATAGTCTGAATAACGTAAATAATGTACATAATATCTCATCTCAGAAATATAGACAGATATTGAAGGACCAAAACGTTGTAATAAACATGGCGACAAAGATGAGGACAATAGTCCGAATAATGTAAATAGTAAACAAACCTTCTTCAAAGACTGCAGCGATCTCTTTAAACGTGCTTCTTTATTTGGACTCGGCCGAGGGATTCCATTTTACGCGCCTATAACCGCTAACTTTTCCTCATCTTAGGTTGGTTGACTTCGAAGTTTAGATAACCTTGCTATCTAACTCATAGCTGCTGGTGGTGGCGAAGTTCGATACTCTTCATGTTTGTTAATACTTTGCTTACCTTTTGGAAGGCATCTTTTGCTATCCTTATGCGGCTTCGGATTTCAGTGTCGCATTTTTCTGTAGATATACAGCAGCTATGAGTTAGATAGCAATGTTACGTAGACTTCGAAGTCAACCAATCTAAGATAAGGAAAAGTTAACGATTATAGGCGCGTAAAATGGAATCCCTCGGTCGAGTCTAAGACTTTAACTCAACTGAAGATTATTTTTACTCCTTTTTGAATTCATTTTGCATATGTTTGTAAATACAAATTATTTATTTAACAAGCATATCTATGTTTTCTTTATTTTTATTTTATTATCGTTTGCTAATTCGAGAAAAACGTAGACGACTGAATTTCCTACGCTATTTGACCCATAGCAGCTTGGCGATTAGAATAGATCGATTCATGCTTTTCTCAAGGGCATTTATGCAAAAAAAACACAACAGACGAGTCGGGAATTTAAACTCGGTTCGCAAACATTGACAGATTTTTGAAGAGGATTGATTTTGAGAGCGATATATCTCGATCTTTGTTTTCCTCCCCTGTATTTGTTAATGACTGAGACGTTAAAATAGATTGATTTATCGATTGTCTTCCTTTGCTGAAATCGTTCGTGGTAAACATCTGCTTCGTCGGTCAAGTACGGAACGATCTGTTTTCTATAATCGATTACAATTCAACATTTTCCAGTTAGACGTATTCCTAGCACCAATGAGCACCTTTTGACTTTATCTGCCAATTAGTTTGACAGAATTTGATCAGGAATTTAATCCCATGATGCGCGCATGTTCAGGTGTTTAATAATCAGAGTCAATGTTGTCTATTAGTGTCATGCGGCCGAACCTTGCGACATCGGTGATTTGACGCGCGAAATTAATTACTGCTTTGCATTCAGAAGTTGGCGTTAAACATTTAAAGGATTTATAATTAATGTATCCGTTATTTATGTGCTTAGGCGATCATGTATATTTCGATATATGACTGACGAGGCAGATTTTTCCCGCAGTAGGTTGCCACTTCTTTCTGGGGTAGACCAGTTGACCAGGTCAGTCCTGACATTTACCCATAGCTGGGGGGAGAAGAAAAGGATTCCAAGGGTATTAGCACGTAAATAAATGTAATGGATTCGACTGGAATTCGAACTCTGTTCTCCCATTCCTCAATCTGAGCCGCTATCCACCGTACCTCCCTTAATATATACATATTTTAATTCGTATTATGATTTCCTCCTCATTGTTATCTTATTATTAGTAGTAGTACTATGTTATATACCGTCATTTATCAGGATGTGAGTGATCATGGCTCTCCACAACTTCCTGTTCTTTGTAGCCCTTAGTTTTTGTAATAGGTAATAACCACATTTCAGGCGACAAGGTAATCCGTAATAAACCAACAACAAAAACAACAGGATTTTCCCAACCATGTAACAACAAAAGGAGCTTATGCTGCAACCGCATTAGACACACGAATTCATTCACTATCTCAGTTACTAAATCTAAAAAAAATCTACCACGACTCTAACTGTAGAAGTCATAACATAATTTACCACCTAGAATGCACACTATGCCAGAAACAATATGTAGGAAAATCTGAATGACCCTTTCACTACAGAATTAATAATTATCGCAATCGAATTAAGTCGACTCCCCATGAAAAATTATTACCTGTAGAACAACATTTCCGCCTAGAAAACCATGCCAAATTCACTGTTTATCTTTGTACTATCTATATAAAAATTCTATATTGGTAGTACTAAGAATTCTTTCAATACTAGGTGGTATCAACATATCTTGTCCTTTACTAATAGTAATTACAGAAATAATACATCACTTTCTGAATATTTTTGGAGTTTAAAAAATGATAATAAGATTCCTAAGGTGAAATGGAAAATTTTAAAAACGGCAAGGACATGTAGATCTTTATATGAAACCTGTTTCCTGTGCTTACATAAAAAATTGGAAATTATCAGATTTAATAAAAATTCTTTATTAAATCAAAGAAGTGAATTAACAGTAAATTGTAAACATAGTTTACCTTTTACCTTACAATTCAGTTAAACTTTGGAATTTGATTATGTTTTTTCTTATATTTTTAGTTGTACTGCGTTGCACCATATATGATTTATCTTTTCATTTGTAAGATTAATTTGGATTTAATATAATTTTGTATTAATCTCCTGCTAGTGTTAGTAACATCTTGTACGGATGTATTAGTATTTCGTTGGTATTTTTGGCATTTTACATTAATTGGTTAGTGTTATTAACATCTTATATGAAGAATCTTTATTCAACGCTTGCATATGAATTTACCAAATAATTCTATACGTTTGAATTATTTACTGGTTTCTTAAAGAAGCTATTCATTTATCAACTACCAAAAATTATGTAGGAAATTCCGAGAGCATAATTTGTTTAGCATTTTGTTAAATTACTTCTTCTCTTCAGAGACGAAAACTGAGGTATTCTTGATGCCTGTTACCTCTTCTCTTCAGAGAAGAAAACTGAGGTATTCTTGATGCCTGTTACCTCTTCTCTTCAGAGAAGAGAACTGAGGTATTCTTGATGCCTGTTACCTCTTCTCTTCAGAGAAGAAAACTGAGGTATTCTTGATGCCTGTTGAGGTGAAGGTGATATGAGCACTGTCAGACAGGGTTTTTTTTTCCTTCAATCTTGATGCAACATTTTGACAGAGGACTAAGAATCTGAGATAGGGAATGAGATCATTTAGTTCCTTTTGGGAAAAAGGATGTGGAGCATTTTCTTCTTCTTGAACACTTGAGAAATCTTTCTCACTAATGTAAGGAAGTTCTCCAAAGACAGGTATTGGAATTTCATCACAATGAGCTACAGGATGACGAGCTGACTGAAGATCAGGATATTTGAGGCGGCTCCGGTTCTTTCTACTGTCCACAGTCTCATCAGTAGCACAGAAGTAGCAGTCAGTGCTATAGTTTGTTAGCTCCCTCCAAACCACGGGAATTCCAGATTTAACACAGCTCTTCTTGCCCTTGGTCCACCAATACAGATACTCTGTACATGTCTTACATGCCATGTGGGGCACCCAAGCTTGATCTTGGTCACCAAGCTGCCGATTCGTTTCTTGATAGTGTTTACGAAAGTGAATGGGGTCTTGAATATCAGCAGTTAGAATGACATGGATCTTCGTGAAATCTGAGAGACTCTGTTGTTGAGGTCAAACATCGTATTTTTTATACTGTTATTCCTAAGAAATTGGTTCCTGAATTATATAACTAGTTATTCCTAATTGGCTATAAAGTGTAACGTGGTATGCTTACTACTACACCCGCGCGATATTTTGGCGGTAGACCTAAATTATAATGACTAATAAAACAACTTTTCTGTATTTTACAGTATGATTGGTGTTTTGAGACGTAAGCCCTTTCTTACGTGTTATTGGTTTCTAAATATTTTGAAGTCGTGTTTTAATATTTGTGAAGCGATATTTAGCTGAAAATACTTCATGGGTCAAAATTATTCAGTTATAATTAATATAATAATTAATTTTATTGTGTGAAATATGTTGTATATTTAGAGATTTTAATGACAACAGAAACAAAGACGTAAAAAACAGCATGTAGCCATAGCACAAAAAGTTGACCTGATTGATCAAAACCAACGTGATTTTTGGATTAAGCACATCAAAATTGTCCTAAATTAACTAAAAATATTTTGACAATAAATTTGTTGACCAATATTTCCGTATTATTTAACGACAAAAGTCTAAACAATATTTTTTTGTTGTTTTGTTGTCGTTGACATCTATTTCGTGTTTCGTTCGCGTTTTTGCATGTTTATATATCTAAGTATGTCTACGTGTTTGTGTATTATAATCTGATTGTGTATATGATTGTCTGATTTTGCAAGATTTCACCCTCCCCTGCCCACATCATCACTTCAAATGTATCTATGCTGTAACGAAGCTTAGAACAACATTAGATTTTAACGTTTATTCTAACTGAATTTTTGGCTTCTCAATAAAACCAAAATAACTAACAAAACATATGAATTTTTTGCTCAGTTTCTTCTTTAAATAATTTTATAAATTCTAAACTTAATACGGATTAAATTTAAAATTTAAAATTGTTAATTTTTAATTTTCAATTTTATAGTGAAATTTGATATTAATTAATCAGAATGATTTTGTATGTTAGTCTAACCATAAAATTAAAGGATTAATTATTATAACCAAGGTTCATTGTCAGGTTTTTTGAATTCTCATATACTTGTATTTTGATTGGTCATTGCAGCTTATGTAACAGCGTTTCCCCTAGCGAGAGGTGATTGATCGAATTGAAAGTTTTTAAAACCCTTTATTCTACATTCAACGCCATCACTTGATAAGACAGCAGAAGTGTTGAAACAAATGGCTATTTTGTAGTGATTTTATAACATATTTATGTTATAATTTTGTTGAAGATTTGTAGGACAGTTCTAGTTGAACTAATCCTCTACCTCCTTCGGATCTAGGCACATACAAATGATCAACATCAGCTTTGGGAAGGTGCATGCGGTAGCAAGTGAGAAGCTTTCTTGTTTTGGCGTCCATTCGCTTAATTCCAGCTATGGTCCAGTTAAAGACATTAAAGCTGTATTGCACCACAGGGACAGGCAAGATTTTTATGGCTGATATTCTGTTTTTTGAGTTTAGCTCGGTATTTAGTACCAGACGCACACACCTGTTGTACTCCTTTCTTACCTTCTCCTTCATTTGCGTATATTGTATACCATCTCCTTCGCTAATTCCTAGGTACTTATAGGCTTCATCTTGTTCCAGTTCTGTAATCTTTGTGACAAAGTCTAAATCTATTGAGAGTGTTTCTAGAATTCTCCCTTTCTTGAATGTTACTTTGCACATTTATCTAATCCGAAGTCCATACCTATGTAGTCACTGAAGTATTTTACAATATTGAGGAGGCCTCTCAACTCATTGTCGTCTTTGGCAAAGAGTTTGAGATCATCCATGTAGTTATTTTGTAACCATAGGTACTGGTGTTCAGTTAATGCGTAAGGGGAATTAAGGACAAACAAAACAGAAGGGGTGACAGAGAGTCTCCTTGAAAGATTCCACGTCAGATATTCAGACGGTTAGATATGGCAGTGCCCCTGGTGTGACTAAGGTATAGTTTGGTGTTCCACATTCCCATGCTGTGCTTAAGGAAATTTAATACCACAGGGGATACTTTGTGCATTTCCAAAGTCATAAGGATCCAAGAATGTAGAACACTATCAAAGGCTTTAGGATAATCAATCCACGCTGCGCTAAGATTTCTACGTCGTCTCCTGCAATTTTCCAGGATCATTTTATTTATCAGCAGTTGATCTTTGCAGCCATATGAACCTCTTCTGCATCCCTTCTGTTCCAGCGGAAGAATGCTGTTTGTTTTGAAAAAGGAATCAGTATGGTTCGTCAGTACAGACGTGATCAACTTATACGTTGTGGAGAGGCATGTTATCGGTCTATAATTTTTCGGGTCGTCTGTTTCAGTTGTTTTTGGTATGAAGTATGTAATACCTTCAGTAATCCATTCCGGGATTTTATTGGGATTATTTACAAGCGTTGGTAATGTTTTTGCAAGGATTTTATGGATAGATGAGAGATGATAAAGCCAGAAATTGGGCAACTTGTCATTTCCTGGGGATTTCCATTTTGGGGATTTCGTTGGAAGCTTGCCTAACATCATCTGTGGATATATTTTCCCCATTCTTGCAGAGGTGTATCCAGCATTCGTTCTTCTTCACGTAAGATCCATTCTGCATTTTGGGTTATATTCCTTTGGGCTGCTCCAAATATTTTCCCAAAATGTCTGTGCATTATCAATCGATGGTGGCCTTTCGACATGTATATAGGTGTTTTCCAATTTCCTGTAAAATTTCTTAAGATCTGTTCGGAATATTTTATTTTGGCGATAGAACCTACAACGTTTTTCGTATGGTCTTGTTCTCTGCGCCTTTAGCTGAAGTTTCTGCTTCAGCATTTCCTTGATTGATGGAATGTCAATTAGGGGTTTAATGTTATATTTCCGCTTGATCATTTTGCACTTGGGTGTGGAAATATTAGGGTTTCTGGTGAGCTCATCTAATATAGAAAGCTCACATCTGATTTGTTGTATTTCTCGAATCAGTTTGGTTTTTCAAGCTGGTTCTCTGTCTGTTAATTTTATTTATTGTCTTGACTCCAAGCTTCCGAGTCGCTGCTAAAGCTGTAAATAACGATGTTAACTTCTGTGATGTTTCCCGGAAGTTTATCTGTTAACAGTGTTTCCAGAGCAGCGTTGTATATTTTCACGATGTGCTTGTTGGAATTCGTCATGTGAATTTTGGGGAGCTGGTCTCTGTCGGACAATTGTATGAAAGTTACTCTGCTGAGTACTTGGATGACGTCGTTTTTCGTTTCGGTGATTTCAACTTCGTGTTTTTCAAGGAATTCTAACTTAATATTCCTGGAGTCATCTTCAGTGACAATGTCTGGAGAACTGCAGGTTGTGTTTAAGGTAGAGTCTTTGATTTTATTTCCTGGGAGATTATTTCGTATTTCATTTCATTTAGTTTTTAACTCATCCTCTGTCACATTCCTTATTTCTACATTCGTCTCAATAGAGTTTGAGTGATGGGTCATAGTATTTTGTCTTATATCTAATTTTATCCTATCTATTTCTGTCTTTGAGAGTCTGTTGTTTCGCATGATGTCCCTACGGACATTGGCAAGCATGTTTGGATTGAGGTTAGGTCTTATATCATTTCCAACCATACTTCTCCATATTTGGTATGTTTGATTGGTGGTGTTCTTTGCTGGGTTTTTGAGTGCAGTGAAGAAGGATGTCATGACTTGTCGATACTCTTCGCGGCTCCATTTCGTTCGTTTACTTTTTATTAGTCGATTTCGTATTGAGTCACTTGGTCCAAGGTTGGCAATAATCCGGGTTTGGTGACCTAGTATCTCTTCGTTTATGGAAGAGTTTGTTCCAGTGACAGATTTTTCATCCTCAGACTGGTTCCGCTCTGAGGGACGCGGCCCTTGTTGTCCCGTGTGACGGCCGATCCGGTATGAAATTTTATTCGTATTCATTGAAATTGGTAGAGATATGCGTTTTAACCTTGACCGCCAAGGGATAATTATGTTCAGGTTACCAGCTTTAGGACGAGTCTCGAAGAAGATCCAAGAGTACGCCCAACCAATGAGATTGGTTACAATGTGGATTTATTAATAGATCGAAGGTAGAATAGTTCATAATAGTGTATGGTATTTAGTGGGGTAGACTAAACTAAGTTTTAACTTGTGACCACTCCAAGGGGGAATATCAGATTTTAGTATATAGAGTTTAAACAAAAACAGAAAGGAAAGAGAAAAGGGAAATGAAAATGGAAGAATTAACTCCAGGAAATGTATCATTGAAAAATGGTACATTTATCATTTCTTACATGTTCGGAACATGGCACAAGTGACTTTCCACAAATGTTCAATTTTCCGTCGCCAATGACAGATACTTATCAAATTTTATGGGGTAGGCTGGACTTATACTACAGATTGGTAGGGGGAATATCAAAGAATTCATTAAACAAAAGGGCAGAAGCAAGGGAATAAAAGTTATCCTTTTCCGGTCATGTCTCAACCTACTAGCCGCTAAAAGATATATTTTTAAATTTTCAAAGAGACGACAGTCAAAGGGCAGAGCATTGTAGGAAAATTACACCTGTAGCCACGAAAAAAAAAATAAATAAATAAAAAAATTAAAATAATAAAATATGATCCCTATCAATGCGGATGCATACACATGTACATTATATATATATATATATATATATATATATATATATATATATACACACAAGGGAGAGAGACAGAGACAGAGATTAGTAAACATGTACACATATAAACGTACCGTCAGAGATATGGGATGCCTTATTATTATTATTATTATTATTATTATTATTATTATTATAGAGATTAGAATAAAAACATGATAGGAAAGAACAGTGAGATTTATAATTCATAGTTCTTCGCATGTATTTTTATTTTTAAAAAAACATTGCTCGATACAACAGTAGAGTATAATATTATAATTGTTTTTATATATTATTATCGCAACACTGAAATTCCTATGTTCCAAAACTAAAACTTCAATTCAAATTCAATCATAGAAAGTAAACTTAAAATACAAAGTTGTGTCCTATTATCAAGCGATGCTAAGATCAATTCCTTGAAAGTTATTCTTAGCGTCGCTTGATAACAGAACGGAAGTTTGTATTTTAAGTTTTATTTTTATGATTGAATTTGAACTGAAGTTTCAATTTTGAAATATTTCCCATGTATATATTTTTAAAAATCCAATTATAATATGTGTGTGTATGTGTGTGCACCTGTGTATATGTGTGATTGAAATTAAGTGTATGTGTGAAAGAGCAATACAAGAGCAATTTAAATTTAATGCAGATAAAATTTAACCATATCTTGACTTAATACACTTTTTTATCGACGTTTACATTATCGACAGAATCCAAAATCTTTCATCCAAAATTTTATTATCAGACCAAAGTTTATTTATATGTTTTAATTAGAGTCCGTTCTTATTCTAATTTAACGAAGTTGTTATTTAGATTTTATTTAATATCAATATTTGCACTTCTTTGGATTATATATACAATAAGAATATTTTTGGGGAATTGAACTATGTAATATAGACTCTAGTTAAGTTTAGCAATCGTCCTTGAAACTAGAACTATTCATTTGCCAGAGGGCGTACAATTAAATGACTATAAAATTGCCACCATTAAAGATGAACAGTGGAAATTTTTAATGCCTGAATTACGCGGGACTGACAGTAGACGAGCGAATGGACTCAAAGAAAGTTGGTTCACTATGTCGTGTTAGACAATTTTTCTCGCCAGAATCTTACACATATATAAGTCTACCATTCATTCATGCATGAAATATTATCACATCTGGTCTAGTTCTTCTGCTATATATTTAGAGATTCTTGATAAAATAAAAAAAACGAATCTATTATGTAATTGGTCTTGGCCTAGCATCTTCGCTTCAGGAACTTTTTTTCATCGCCGCAACGTAGCGTTTCTCTCCCGTTTCAATAATGATTTTCATGCTAATTGTTTTGGAAGCTTTCACCATTGGTACCTAGACATTTTTTTTTTAAATTTAAGCGCAGTACTAGATTTGTAGCTAGGTCTCAATATCTCGCAGCTGAAATGACTAGATGGAACCGTAGGTTCTATGTCAACATTTTCTTCTCGCTTGTAGAATATTCTTGCTTCTTGATTTTCGGTCAACTTTGACCTATTAAAAATTTAAAGAAATGTTAATCGTTACCTTCTGTCTTCTTCATTTTTGTTCTTGTATCGCTCTCACACCCCTCCTCCCTCCTCCTCTCTCTCTCCTCTCTCTCTCTCTCTCTCTCTCTTTTTTTTTTTTTTCTCATATTTTCTAACACTTACTAACTCTTCACGTACTTGGCAGAAAATTATTAAAAAGCAATATATTTGGACACATTATTATCCAAACGCAAATATCATGGACACATTTAATCCGTAAAAACGTCATCCACATTGTTCTTTCTTATTTATATAAGTTTTCATTTTTTATGTATATATGTATTTTTCATTTTTATGTATATATGTATTACTTACCATACAAACTAACTTTAGCACTTTATTCTTATTCAGTACAGTATTAAGTGAAATAACTAACGTTTTTTCATACCGTTAAAAACAAAATGAAATGGCTAGATGTAACCGCAAGTTCTATGCTAACAGTCTCTTCTGCTTTCCAGTCAACTTTGATTATATACATTTCAATGAGTATAAAATTAAAATGATTATAAAAATGTAAATGCAATGTCAATCGATATCTTCTCTCTTCCAAATTCCTGTTCTTTTAGTTTTTCCCGCTCCTTAATGTTTTATTTCTTTCATAATCTCTCATACTCAGTAACCTTTGCGTCTTAGTGGTTTTATTGCTTGGGGCTGAGATGATTTCAAAAGTATCAACAATATAAGTAGGTCAGGATTGTTTCTGAAGTTGAACTACGTGATATATGTCAGTAAAGGCGTTATCGTCTGCTATTTGACCATCCATTCTATTTTGTCCTCTCTCTGTACTTTGAGTTGTCGAAGAAGCAAACTTGGTCCCGTCGTAGCTTTCATAAGTCGGACCGCAACTTAACATAAAACTATGTAAACAATCCTCTACCTCTTCTAAATTACACGACAATAACATATGTATTTTGCACTCTTGACTCAGTAATCGATTCTTCTCAAATTTATCGATTATTTCTTTCCTTTTTCTTTCTCCGTATTTGTTATTTCTGCGCATGCGCCCATTTCTGTCAGAAAGTAGGCGCCATTTTCTGTGTTTTGATGGAAGAGGAACGAAAAGTGAATACACTGACGCCTTTTGACTTTCGTTAGCGTCTTCTGAATGTTTGTAAAGTAAGCATGTAACATTTTCACACTTCGAGATCACACTAAATTATTTTCTGTTGCTGGACGTTAGCCGTAAATCAAAAATATTGTGATAATTTAGCATAACAGGAGAATTGCTGGCAAACTTACCATAAGACAGAAATACACTTGTATTCGTATGTACTTCAATTTATGTAGTGATACATACATACATATATATATATATATATATATATATATATATATATATATATATATATATATATATGTTATTATTACTTTCTACGTTTTATCCTGTGGATACACCTGTTTGGGTAGACTTCTATGTTTTTAAACAGTGTAAATCTTCGTCTACTGGCTTGTACTTTCAAGAATCTTAATAAAGAAATTGTGCATAGCGGCGGTTTTTGAAATTGCGCACCCCCTTGTTTTGAACAGTTCATCCACAATAGACTTTCAAACTTAAGCAAAATTCAATCAGGTAATATATATATATATATATATATATATATATATATAGAGAGAGAGAGAGAGAGAGAGTATGGATAGGTATCCGATAAAATGATAGAAAAAAGAACAAGTAGGAAACAGATCTTAATCTAACATGTTTCACTTTATTAAAGATTCGACATAAATCAAAATAGAAACGATAAAAAAGATTTAAAAAGCAAAGAGACACAGATTAATGGTATGTTGTGTTTTTTATTGGTTAGATACATGTTACGTGTAATGAAATAATGATCATATTCAAATATGTGTGAAAAAAATTCTGGATGTTAAAGTGTGTAAAAGTTAGTGAGATGCAGTAGGATGTTTTGATTGATTATTTCTTATTGGTGTAGATACGTGTCACGCGTAATGAAGTAACAGATAATATTAAAAAAAAACATTCTGGATGGTAAAGTGTGTAAAAGTTATTGAGACGCTGCAGGATGTTTTGAAAAATTTGTTTAGATTGGTTTTTCAGTAAAGCATATCTTGTGCGTATTATATAGTTTTTCAGTAAATCTTGTGCGTATTATATATATATATATATATATATATATATATATATATATATATATATATATATATATATGCATGTTTCATTAAAACCGACAGACAATGTACTACGGTTAAGCTTTTTATTTAATTTTTCTTGTGTTCGAACAAGAGCTTTCTTTTCTGGACTAAGAATGTGCTATTCGGAAATTAAAACATCCCTACAACACTAAAACATACACATAATGCACACAATCAATTAAGCTGAAAAATCGAATCATCTTTGATAATGGCTAAAGGCATAGCCTAAAGCGCTCGGAACTATAAAACATTTGGACAGTTCTTACACACCCTTTGTCCAGAAAAGAAAGCTCTTGTTCGAACACAAGAAAAATTAAATAAAAAGCTTAACCGTAGTACCTTGTCTGTCGTTTTTAATGAAACATGCATAAACGAAGGGTTACTGCCTAAATATACAAATATATATATATATATATGTGTGTGTGTGTGTGTGTGTGTGTGTGTGTGTGTGTTCAAGGCCTGTCTACCTCCCCGGACGTAACTCTGCCCTTTGGCACAGCCTCCTCAGGTTTCTCTCTGTCCAAGGCAGAGAGTTCGACAGGAGCTGCGAACAGTCACAACCTCTGAAGAACCATCTGTATCACTGTTTTTCCCCGAGGTTTACCTTCTTACTACTTTATAGTAGGTGGAAGAGTCCACAATAGCCTCATTAGAGGGAAGATACCACAACAGGTGCACTAGTCCATCACGTTATATGATCAGGAAAAACGAATCTGCAGCTCGGGATTGAAAGCAATTAAGGGATCATCGCTACAGCGTCGGACTGTTGTGTTTACACGCGACTCGATGAAAAAGCCGAGATCTTTGAAGAGAACCATTTCGTGCCGTAGCCGAGAGATAACCAAAAACGATTACATTTAAATCTCTACACATATGTGTACATCTGTTTTGTTTATTCGAGTCTCCATGTGCACGGGGACATGACCATCTGTGCCTGCATATGTGTCGATGTTCATGTAAAGTTCTATGTGCGTTCATGTTTGCGTGCACCTATGCCGGCCCATATGCGTGCGCACGTCTTTAACTGCGTATGTATATAGATTTGTCTACCTGCATGCTTGTGTAGTATTTGAATGTACTTGTGTATGTAAAACCCACTGAATAGTTACTTACTGAGTCTAGCTGAATTTGGAAGAAAGCCAGATGTAGAAAAAAAATCAAGTTTGAATCTGACCCGTTGCACAACAGGAGGTTACCCCAAGTCAAGGTATTCAGATCATTAGTAATATATATATATATATATATATATATATATATATATATATTTAAATAAGTTTTTCGTGGTACAAAATTTAATAATAGATAGGAAAAGACAATATTTATAAGGCATTTTTAAAAGCAAAAGCTGAAATAAAAACAACCGGTTTCGTCCCAGGACCTATAATGTTTATTTATTCTGGGAATTTAAAAAAGTGTGTAAATTAATTTTTAATTAACGAATGTAATCGAATGGGGGTGGAATTATGAATTTCAAGAAACATTCCCTCTGTTTACAAAGGGAAGCTTCACGGGATCTGCTATACAAGGACTCTAGAACCTTGAGGTGAAATGT
This sequence comes from Acanthosepion pharaonis, assembly GCA_903632075.3. Taxonomy (NCBI): domain Eukaryota; kingdom Metazoa; phylum Mollusca; class Cephalopoda; order Sepiida; family Sepiidae; genus Acanthosepion; species Acanthosepion pharaonis. The sequence continues at coordinate 677,883 of CAHIKZ030004366.1, read as the reverse complement.
GGAGTGGGACCTAGATAAAATTATATCACCACTAAAATTTTCCACACATTTCCTTTCTATTTATTAAATGTTCAGCAATAGCACAACCAGAACTGTTAGTTATTCCTGGAGGACGGATTCAAAATCCTGGGGGGTAAATGCTGTTTTATTCTCGTATCCAAACGCTGGGACGTCCTCCCTATGTAGTCGTGTCCACAACTACACTTGTATTGGTAAATCACTGAATTAACATGATGGGGAGGGAGAACGTCCTTACGAATGGAAGAGAAAGCAGGACGGGTAACAAATATTACCCTAACATTCGCCGAAAAATAACAACTATTGATTAAACGTGAAATACGTTTCGATAAACTCTCACCCTCTGTACCAATATAGGGAAGACG
>CAHIKZ030004366.1:632500-675000 GCA_903632075.3 Acanthosepion pharaonis | reverse complement strand
GCACTTTTCTTGGTTCTATTGTTATAGATTCTAACATTGTTGTTTGTACTCTCCACACCCCACCACTTTTCGTTTTCCTGATCAATCTCTCTACATGATGACTTTGTTGTATTTGACTGCATTTATTGAATTTTTCCAACAAATTTCCTTATATACAATTACTTTTTTTCTCTATTTTTTTTATTAGAGTTTATAAATCTATTTTTTTTCGTCGTTTTTCAGCTGTTTTCTAACATCGCACATGGTAGTGAATGCTGGACAGTTTCCTCTAGATGAAGAAGAGACGTGAAACAACCGAAATATAGTTCTACAGAAGGATACTGAAGATACTGTCGACCGATCATCCGAGCAACATCGAACTTTTAGAGAAAATGGAAACAAAAAGGAATCTTATACTTAACATCAGGAAGAGGCAGCTGATATTTCTAGGGCATATAATGAGGAAAGACGTCTTGGAAAATCGGATACCCACAGGTCGGATTGAAGGCAAGAGGGAGAAAGAAAAATAAAGAATTACCTACTTAATGAACTGGAGTAAATGGATGGCGGAACAAGGTTTAGGAGAGATAACAAATAGACAAAAGCGGTACAAAGGACAGGACATTGTGGAGAACCATGATTACAGCATATAGAAGAAGTAGTAGATTAATTCTTAATTAATTCTTTCTCAGCTGTCGACACAGTGGCTCCATATTTCTTCTTCTTCTTCTTCTTCTTCTTCTTCTTCTTCTTCTTCTTCTTCTTGTGACATGCATATTATACAGGACTTACGGCTATATTACCTTGAAACAGGTTCTCGTACAATCACCGAAGGTAAGCAACATTGATCTTAGTCAGTGCCTAGATGGGTGACCGCGTGGGAATGCCAGGAGCTGTAAGATGTGCAGGTGATGTAATGGAAGTCGGAGAGATTAGTTTCAATTCCAGTCAGGTTCTTTATATTCACTTACGCGCAAATACCCTTGGAAAAGATATGAATAAGCCTCTTCTCTCCACAACTACGGGTTAATTAGTACGAATTGCATCAATAAAAAAAAGTCATTATTATCTCTAAAAATAAATCTAAAACTATTTTTTCTGGTTTTAAATAACCTGAAAAAGTTGATAATCCGGAGAAAGAAATCTATCTGTTTGTTTGTCTGTCTGTCTGTCTGTCTGCTTCTTGCGTACCTTCTAATGCTTGTATCTTATACCTCCGCTTCCTCCTCCTCCACCTCCTCTCCCTCCTCTGCCCTTCCTTTTAGCATTACTTCTTTTTATTTATTCGCTTCTTCTTCTTCTCCTTATTTCCCCATGTTTTATTTTAGTCTTTTTCATTTTATTCTTCTTTTTCTTCTTGTCTTTATCTACTTCTTCTTCTTCTTTTTCTTCTTCTTTCTTTTCATTATCTCGTCATCTATTTTTACTTCTCAACACTTTTTGTCCCCTTCACCTAATCAGTTATCTTTTCGTCAATGTATTCGAGGCTTTAATCCATGCTGAACTGGTTAAGCATCTTACCTCTCAGGTCCTACTCTCTAACAAACAACATTACCCGGTCTACCGCTGACGTGCTTACAGCCATCACTGAATATGTATATCAATTTCTTGATAATAACGGCGAATCTCAAGCTGTGGCTCTAGATATCTCAAAGATGTTTGACAGGGTTTAGCATGCTAGTCTTCTACGTAAGTTTCAAGGCTATGATATTACTGGACGATTATTTGATTTAATCAAATCATTCCTATCAAATCGTGAAATGAAGCTCATCCTGAACGGGCTCGCTTCCAGATCATTTCCCACGAACACGGGTGTCTCTCAAGGCACTGTCCTGGGTTCTACGCTGTTTCTGATCTTCGTCAATGTTCTTCCTGATGTCACCAGTTCCCAAGTACCATTTACTCCTCTCTCAATAGCAAATCCGTCAGAGCTGACAAAGTTAACCTCTTTAAAAGGACACCCATTCAGTGGTTACCTGGGGCAGGAAATGGCTTGTAAATTTTAATGCCTCCAAAACTTAACTAATCTCATTTAAACATCATAGAAAAATTTCCTTGTCCACTATCAGCACGGCCGTTGCTCGACTCCTAGAGAGCGTCTCACGGCGCTTTCTTTGTTTCACATTTTCAACTGACTTGAAGTAGAACAACTACATTGAATCGATAGCTGCATCTACTGCAAGGAAAGTTGGTTCACTGTGTTGTGCCAGAAGTTTTTTCTCATCAGAGTCCATCTTACACATTTACAAATCTGCTATTCATCTGTGCATTAAATTCTATTGCCATATCTGGTCTGGTGCCCCAGCTATTCATCTCGAGATTCGTGACAAAATTCAGAGAAGGATCTGAAACGTAACCGATCCTGATTTGGCATCTTGAGTTCAGTCACTTCTCTCTGTCTTTTCTACAAATATTTTTCACTGCTGCCCCTATTATATTAATTTAAGAGTGCTACTAGATTGGCAATTAGGTCCCACCCTTTTACTGTTGAAATAGTTAAATGTAACCATCACTTCTACTCCAACAGTTTCTTATCTCGCACTTCCTGACAGTGGAACTTCCTTGCGTTTACTTGCTTCGTTGATAACTACAATCTTCAAGAATCTAAATGCAACGTCAAACGCCATCTTCTGTCGTCTTCAGCCCCGTTCATTATGTATCCTTTTCTCATTAACCCTCTACCCAGTCTTGTCTCTAACTTTCACTCCCTGTAACTCCTTGAGTGCTAATGTCATTCCCGCCTTGTTTGGGGTGAAATGATTATTATTATTCTTTTCACCTCATTCTTTTCTTTGTCCTTTCCCTGCTCTTATTTTATCTTCGTCTATCGCCTATTTTCTCGTATTCTTACCGCCATTCTTCTTCTTCTTCTTCTTCTTCTTCTTCTTCTTCTTCTTCTTCTTCTTCTTCTTCTTCTATTCCTCCCTCTGCCTCATTCTTCTTCTTCTTCTTCTTCTTCTTCTTCTTCTTCTTCTTCTTCTTCTTCTTTTTCTTCTTCTTCTTCTTTCTACTATTCTTCCCTCGCTGCTTCATTTTTCTTCTTCTACTTCTTCTTCTTTCTACTATTCCTCCCTCTCTGCCTCATTTTTCATATTATTATTCTCATTCTTTCTACTATTCCCCCGCTCTCTGCTTCGTTCTTCTTTTTTTTTCTTTTTTTTTTCTACTATTCCTCCCTCTCTGCCTCGTTCATCTTCTTCTTCTTTTCTTCTTCTTCTTCTTCTTATTCCTACTACTACTACTACTCCCTTTAGTTCTTCTTCTCCATCTTATTTCTAATATCCCTCCCTTTCTGTCTCATTCTTCTTCTTATTATTATTCTTTCTACTATTCCCCCTCTCTCTCTCTCTCTCTGCCTCATTATTATTATTACTATTATTATTATTATTATTATTATTATTATTATTTATTATTATTATTCTCAATACGTTTTTTCTTGTAATTCTTCTTTTCTTCTTATACCCCGCTTTTCCCTCTCTTCTTTTTCTTCTCTTCCACTCTCTCATCGCCAGTTCATCTCCTACTTCTTCCTATTTCTTCGTTTTTTCTTTTTCCTTTCTCCTTTCTCCTTCTTTCGCTCTCTTCCTCTTATCTTTTTAATCAATCTTTGACCTTCTTCTCCCCGTGTGCCTATTCTCTCCATTTCTTCCTCAATCTCATTTTTACTTCAGATTTTTTGCTCTTCTAATCTAATTTTTTGCAATGAAAATCATCCTTTGAATTATTGTTCCTCCTACTAAAATAACCGCGAGCGACGCCATCTTCTTCATGAATAGTCACGTCTTCACTAGACTTAATTGAGACAAAATACACAATAAAGGATCGTGCACCGCCATCAAATAGCTCGCACTGCTGCCAGAGCACGCAACACCTCATTAAATATGGCCGCCCCATTGCGCGTAAAATCTTTGGCGTTTCCGAATTTCGAAGACTGGCGCATCAAATTTCGCGCCGCAGATTGTGTCTCAGTTGGTCACGTGATTTTGTCTCAGTTGGTCACGTGATAATGTTATATTAATATCGTCAATACAATTTTCACCAGTGAAAACTTTGGTTAACCAAGCAGGAAATTTCTGGAGAGAAATAGGAAATAGGTGATAATCATTGAAACTGATTACCGTCGAAATTATTTTTCATATTTTATTCACCTTTCTATTTTTGTTTCCAGACACCATTTTTATACTGAATATATTTAAACGATAAGATATATGTGACAATTTTTACTTTCTTCTCATTATATGTCCGATAGACTTTAAACGAAACATTTGACGCTAGGATTCTTGAATTTCTTCTTTTCGGTTAATTCGATCTAAACGTTTTGCCTAAAATCTGAAGGCAGTGAACGATGTACAACAAAAGCTAAATTCAAGAGAGGCGATTTTTTTCTTATAAAGCATTTATTAGATAGGAATGAAGTGACAAATGTTTGATTGTTGAAAGTTATGCTTTTCGTTGACGAGAGAGTCCATATGTCTATGTTCGAAATGTTATTATCTATTTTGGTACAAAAACAACGTTAGTTATTTCACCTAATCTTATACTCAATAAGAATAAAGTGTCCAATCTAGTTTGTATGGTAAGTAATAATATACATAAAATGAAAATTTATATAAATGAGAAAGAATAACTGAGCCGTGGACAACTTTATACGGATCAAATGCATCAAAGTCATTGAAATCTCGATTATTTGTGAACGAATATGTTTCTTTTAATAGCTTTTGCCCCAAGTAAGGCAATAAAGCCACTAAGACGTAAGGGGTCACTAAGTGTTAAATAATATGAGAAAAAAAACTATTAAGGAGGGAGTAAAATAAAAGAACAAGAATAAAGAAGACAGAAGATAATGATTGACATTGCATTTACATTTTTAAACATCAAAATTGACAGGGAAGCAAGAAACTTCCACAAGCGAGAAGTGCGACAGAAGAAACTGTTAACATAGAACCGTTACATCTTGCCATTTGAACTTTAAAATGATGAGAAATTGCTGCCAATCTAGAACTGCACTTAAATTCATAGTTTACGTACCATAGAGGAAATATTTAATACCGGTTGAGGTTTATAAAGATTTATGCCTTGAATATTTTCCTATTGGTCTTTATAAAAAATGACAAAATGTTTGATAGCCAGAAGTCAGCCAAAAATAAAGGCCAAAAGAAAATTGAATGAATGTGTAGCTTCGAACTAAGATCGCTGTATGCCGTAATGTAATGGGGCTGAAGGCGCAAGCAGAAAAATAATACGAAACTTAATCTCTCTTATCTGGCCTCATCCAAAACATGGACCTTACACGCTTGTCTGTGATGTCTCAGAGACTCTCTATACTACTGGGTTGGGTGTTTCTATATCTATATTTGGCATGCAGTTCATTTTCACGCTTGGAAATCCAGGTGCAGCTCAGGGTGGGGGTGTCATCCCAAGTAAACACTGCATCTGGCTTCTCTGACGCCATACTGAATTCAAAGTAGAATTCGCATGTGTCGAGATGAAAGACATAAAACTGAAAGAATCCAAGGAAACATGGATGGATGTCCGAAATGCACCGCTGGTTTAGAAAAGATGCGACTTCAACGTTAGCTACAGCGAGAGAAACTCAGCCTCACTTCTAGATACCGATCCAGATTGAAATTTTACACCGTCCTTTTTGGCCGGATCTATTTACGTTTGTTATTACTTATTTACATCTGGGAAAGTAAAAGGTCCTACAGAGATTTGAACTCGGATCGTTGGATGCAGAATACAGAACGCTAACTATTAAACCCCGCAATCGTCGACTTTGGCCGCTTCTATGTATGCTCTCATGGAAATAGTCGAGTTATAGAACTTAGAATATAACATTTGGAAAGTGGGCGATGTTTTTGGTTAGTATTGTAAGGGGTGAAATTATTAACTACTCTAAAACTAATGATAATGTCTAAATAAGATGTAGGTAATTATTAAGCGTGTTTGCACAATATGTTCTTTTTTATTTGAGGGGCAAAGATCGCAACGAAGATGCTTTAAGCAAAAAAAACATTTTCATGCGACATAATGCTTTCTCATAGTTTCCAACGTTGATTATTGCCCACCTTGCCCAAACATAGTTTCCAAAGACACTAACTTAAAGGAATAGACTGTCGTTCCTCCAGATATTAATCCACTAGAATATTTGTATGTCATAATATATATATACAGGATACTAAGGGTAAATTGTCGCCATTTTATTTATTTTAATCTCGCACATGCGCATTGTTTGTTTTTTTTATTTATTTTATTGACTGCACTGTATACTACGGTCAATTGGGCACCGTCTGTGAGGAAAAAAAAGCACCATGACGCAATTCACTCCGCCAGAAATTTGGAAACGGCATGTTGTACTGCTTGACACTCGCACCGGAAGCTCCAATACGAACATTTCAGAACATTTGGTGTCAATCTGAGGACATTGCAGAAGATTCATAAATTGTTGGATAAATCCAATGGTGATTACGAAAGTGTTTGAAGTAATCACTAGTGCTGAAGACGTAAAATCTCCATTCATCTTCATACAGGGCCTCAAACTCAAAACATAGTTCTACATAAAGTGCCTTGAGGAGAGCATGCTGGAGGATCCTACTTCTCGCAATAGGACTCTGCACCATGCCACACAAACAGGAGAACCTAGTCATAGCTGTCAAACAATTTCTGCTTCCACATCACCCCTTATATCTGGCCACCTAACTCCCCAGACAGCAAACCCCATTGATTATTATGTGTGGGGTACAGTTAAGCGAGAGATCAACAAAAGTTCTTGTAACACCAAAGATGAACTGAAGGCAAGGATTATGGCAGCATTCACCAACTTAACGAAGGAAACCGTCCAGAAGAGTTGCAGGAGATTCCGAAGTCGTCTGGAAGCCGTGGGTGAATCCAATGGCGATTTCATTAAATAAATTTTCTCTATAATATGTCAAGATATTTTTGCGTAATTTTGGTTAAAATGAGATGTCAGTTGTTATTTTAATTTTTGCCTAATTTAGACAATTTATCCATCGCACGCTGTATATACAAATGAGAATGGAAAAATATTTAAAAAACGAAAAACCTGTGAGAAGCAATGAAAACTACAGCAACAAGTGTTAAAGTTGAGACAGTAGAAAAATCAACAAGTCAACGAATGACAGACCGATTATGGTTGTTCTTCTGTATACCGTGGCCTTTCAGGACATGTGCGATCACGGCTCTCCACAACATCCGTTCTTTTGTAGCTCTTAGCAATGTATTCGTTTTTGCTATCGTTCCCCTCCCTGTTCTGCCATCCATTTATACAAGCTTGTTCGATAGGTTACTCGCTGTTCCTCTCTGTCTAATAAGTCCTGCGAGTGTTAAATTTACTAGACCTTCTTTCCTCTTTATACGTCATAAAAATTAAACATGACTCTTTTTGTGTCCTTTTAATTTCCATTTTCCTAAAAACTGGCTCGTTGCTTACATACTCCCTTCATGGTGTTCTCATCATCCTTCTGTAGAACCACACCTTTGTTGTCTTCTCTGCGTCTATGTGAAATTTTTTCAGCATTCACTGACATATAAGAGTATAAATATTACATAACATTTCAGCACGTTTTTTTCTTGATCTATTGTATTCCTTGTGCCTGGATGTCCTCGGTAAAAAGCATACATACATCTGTTCCCCACCATATCTATGGGTTAAATAGCAGAGTTTATTGGACATTCAAGCCTGGGTTGGCAGCTAGTCTAGAAGAATGACACCTGGATTCAAAATTGTGGTGAAGGCAACAGAAAGCCATTCCTCTATCTCTGCCAACAATGTAAACTAACAGAGAATAGGAAAGGGATCTGTGTAGAACAAGGCTTACGGCCATATCACTTACGATCACCGAAGTTAAGCAACGTCTAGCCTGGTCAGTATTTAGATGGATGACCGCTTGGGTATACCGAGTGCTGTCAGCTTGGATGTGCGGGTTGTGTAATGGATAAAGGCTCGGAATTGTTAATCGAAGGACCGAGTCGCAAATACCCTTGAGAAAGGTATAAATTCACCTCTTTTCCCCCAGCTATGGATTAATTAGTAATCACTAAAGCATTATCACATATAAAAATAGATCTTACACTCTAAAAATAGTGTCTGGTTTTAAATAACCTGTAAATGGTACGTCCTGGGTATGACGATAAACTGCATCCGCGTCCTGGGTAAGAAGATGGACTGCGTCCGGCAGCGGAACCTCTGATTGGGAAGTTTTGAGGAGCGTGGAACCATCTTTTGGTTGCTGGTGTACCCAGGTCCACCATGATCCGGAGTGGTAGCACCTGTTAGGGTCCTAGCTATGGGCAAATAGTTAACCCCTAAACTAGGAAAAAGCGCTATGAAAGTGTATAAATAGGTTTTAATACTGGAAATAATTTGTAAAAAATTATTACCAGCAATAAAAATTTTGAAGAAAGAAACTATTAGCATCAATACGTTTATGAAAAAGAAGTATTACCAGCGATATATTGTTTAAGGAAAAAATATTACCAGAAATAGATTTTTGACAAAAGAAAATATTATCAGCAATAAAAATTTTGTCGGCATTAAAAAACCCATTGAGGTTGATATGCCGTAAAACAAACCAAACCAATCTAAACCAAAGAATACATATTCTATTCATACAAACCTATCCTAAAAATGTTGTCGGCATTAAATAACCCATTGAGGTTGATATGCCGCAAACAAAATAAACCAAACTAATCTAAACCAAAGAATACATACTCTATTTATACGAAACTATCCTAAAAATGTCGGCATTAAATAACCCATTTAGGTTAATATGCCGTAAAATAAATTAAACCAATCTAAACCAAAGAATCCATATTCTATTCATACGAATCTATCCTAAAAATGTTGTCGGCATTAAATAACCCATTGAGGATTGTATGCCGTAAGACAAAACAAACCAAACCAAACAAAATCTTGTAAATGTTTGTCAGCAAACGAATCAATCAGTCATGTTCAGGACTCTGATCGCTTCGTCCTAAAGGAACATTGCATTTTTTTTAATCCTTTCTTGTTGATACAATTAATTCATCGTATAGCCCGAACATTATAAAATGAAAATTATCAGTTATTATAACTAATAATAATTATAACAATTATAACTAAGGATTTCCTATCGTTTTCCTAAAATCTAATATATTTGCTCATTTTCATTATGTAACACTATAAAACGCATATTGAGCAATATAATTCAAATTCTGAGTGTAGAAAGAAGGCTGAATATTTAAACAAATATCAATAACGATGGCAAAATCATAATAGCTTTCTAATCTGCCAGAAGTGAAGACCGAGAAAGGATAATCGTATTAGCGCCGATATTTCTGTTAAAACATTCATATGGCTTTTACCCGGACATTCGGCAAATTCTAAAGGCCGATATGGAATCCACTTATCAGTTCTTATAATCAATTAAAAGGAAACAAGAGATTTAGTCCGTGACTAATTATTTTAGTGTTCAATTAATCACAATGTTTGTTAATTGATTTTAAGCAGTTTTGCTAATTTTAAAATACTCTTATCACAAAACAACCGCAGTATTTAAACTCGTAAACAATAACTTCATTAAAGTATGATCTTTTTTTTAAATACGTGTCGTATGTTTTAGATGGCACCACCAATTGTTCGTTCTGGGTACGACGATAAACTACATCCGGCAGCAAGTTCTCTGATCAGTTGTTTCCAGGTCCGTCCTGACTCGGGGTGGTTGCACCTGTTAGGCTCGAGCTATCGACAAATAGTTGACCCCCCCCCCGCAAACTAGAGTGAAAACACTGTAAAGTATAAAAATAGATTTTTATAGTAAAAATACCAGCTATACATTTTCGAAATAAAATATTACTAGCACTACATTTGACTCTCGACAAAACCCTCTTTACAAAAATATGTCACTGAAACCTGATCTACAAACTGATTTCTTACAAAAGAATACATATTTTGTTCATACAAACCCATCCTAAAAATTTTGTCAGTATTAAATAAGCCATTGAGAATGATATGCCGTAAAAAAACACCACTTGTAATTTCATGATTACGTCTAGTTTACTACAATAGAGAATGGATTGCCTACTGACTATAATACGCCAGCTGCATCTCCAGCAGAGGAGTGAGATCCCTATCCAAAATGGGGGCTATCTATTTAGCGGGAGCTTGTAGACTCGTGTATGATGGTCAAATGTTTGCCTATAGACACAAGAATAAACTCGATCAAAGTTTTACCTATAGACTCAAGCAATATTTACCTTCAGACTCCAGTGTAATAAAAAGAGCTGTTTACTTATGGATTTAAGTGTAATGAATTATGACATATCGTAACTCACTAAGGTCATAGACGCACAGCAAGTCCCTCTTCATACTGGTTTTCAGTTGAAATTGGTCTTTGTGAACTGATTACTGATGATGCAATCGAAACGTTGATTAAAAATAACCCAGGCTAGCTGGGGTGTCCTTCAACAGTCGCTTTGTACAGACCCTATACGTTTGGGTTATCACTTATTTCAACCCCTAGAAAATTTCGTTTTGGAAGAATTTCATTTCACTGGAAACCAGTTAAAAAAAAAACACCTGGACAAGTCCATCACACAGAAAAATGCCAAGTTCTGGAATGATGGAATAATGAAACGGCCTCTAAGATGGCGTAAGTTAGTGGGAAACAATAGTGGAAAACATATGTGATTGAATAAATCCATGAACGATATCTAAATATTCATTTAATTCTCTTGAAAATAAGTACGAATTTTTATTCTAACGCGCTATTTCGACGGCGATAGGCTTTGAACTTTTGCACCTGCAATTGCTACATCTAGATACTTAGCTTCGACGCAATCTCTTTAAATGTTGAAAAATACGACACAGAAATCATGTTCGATGTAGAGAAACTATAAATCATATAACAATTCACAAATATCACATTTCTGCGCATCGTATAAATTTAACACCGACAGATCAAAAGCCTGTTGAAAAAAAACATAAAAAGCGTCTATGTTTATTGAAACTCTCATTTCATAGTATTTCACTTTTTATTATTATTATTATTTTATCTTTTTCTCTCTCCTCAACAAAATTATTTTAAATTTGGTTACTGAATTCACAGTCATTTGTTTCTACATTAGCGACTTCTCCCGCCAACCACTAAAAACCCCACACTCCGAACGTAACGTCGCCATCCCGTTCTTTACGTAGTCACTTGTTGTACATTATCACTTTTCCTCAGCGCCAATTCTCACATCATTACCATTTCTATAGAAGTCTTCCTATTTCCCGCCAAAACGTTCGTTCACATTATCTTTCTTCACCCTCGTCATGTCAATAACTGACACCACTTTCTATTTCTATGTCATTGTGCACAGTAACTCCAACGACGGTCTCTTTCTTTCCATCGCAAATAACACTAGCGTCCATTTTTGATAGATACGCTATTTTCTGCGTTTATTAATAATTCTATGATTGTTCATTGCGTGCATTTTCACTCCTCATCACAAAAGCTAATCACGTTGCCGACCTACGAACAAATGCCCGTTCGGTCTCTTTTATAAGTTACGAAATAATATAAAACTTCTCATGAAATTATTAGGTGCATGCAAAATTTTTCAGCGCTCTTTAAAAATAAAATTAAACTAAATATAGAATTGAAAGCCTTTGTTTTTACTAGAAACCTCAACACACACCTAATATCTCGAGTGAATCTACATTTAGAGTAATGGACAGCTCGGATTGAGGAATCGGAGAGCCGAGTTCGAATTTCAGTCGAATCCATTACATTTATTTATACCCTTGGGAAACGTATAAATCCTCTTCTTCTCCCACCCTCCAGGTATGGGTAAATAGCAGAACAGACCGTCTTCTATAGCCTTCGATGGCAGCTGGTCTACCGCTGAAGGAAATGGCAAACTACTACGGAAAAGAATTTGCCTTGTCAGTCATTTATCGAAAGATACATGATCGCCAAAGCGTGTATCACGCATGACACATAAGTGACTGACTGTGAGGATAAATGATTGATATGACATATCCGAATAAAGTATGTAAATGAAAAATCGAGATAAAGTTAAGAACTTTTATTTCTTAGGTTTTTCGCCGAATACTGTCTTATTTTAAAACAAACATTGATTCATGAATTAATATATTTGAACAGTGTTTAAATCAATCAAAATGGGAACACTCAAGATCTACACATGTCTACCATCGAGTTACGAGTTTTTTTTATGACTTTTCGTTAAAATATTAAAGGTTTCGCTGCCAAGAAATCTTTGAATGCTCTTTCTGCATTTTCTTCGAAACAGAATGTCTTTTATTTACATTATTCAGAAAATTAGCCTCATCTTTGTCGCCATATTTATTACAACGTTTCGGCCGTTGTACGCTCCGGCCTGTTTCAGTGGTTGGAATGTCGAATTGAACCCTTTATTTCGCTCACTGGGGTAGACTGTTCTAGTTCCACGTACCATGTTTAATGGATGTCAGTTATCAGTTATCTCCTGTTAATTTCCCTTTGAAAGTTCTCCACTGCCTTAAACGGGTATTGAACTCACACTCTTTGGGTCCTGTCACTGGATCTAACCAACGCTTTTATCCACTGCGCCATGTGTCCTTGAGGACACTGACATCCAGAGAGAAGGCAACTCGAAGCCTTAAAGTTGTATGGTAGAAGCTTGGTGCCACAGTCCACAAAACGGGTCGGGAGGTAGGAATAATCTTGTGTAACGAACATTTAGATATAAAAAGTTGTTACCTTTTTCTTCAATAATTTTTGACCTTGTGAGTTTTTCTTTTTCTTGTGTGTTATCACCCCCGTTGGACTCAGCTTGCATACGGCCCCAATCCCTGTTTGATCCCGTCTGTCTAAGATCTAATCACAACGTGAGTAGGCAGACCGGAGATCAGTGCAGTTACCCTAGTAACCAGGCGTTGGAAGCGAGTTGGGAACGACGAGGGCTGGTATTCATCTAACCAAAGGGTTAGAACGTCACACTTGGAGCAGCGAGGAGCGAACAGCTGACGCCGCGGCAAAGACGTCACAACTGGTGTCGTGACCATAGGATCAGAACCCTGGACCACGTCACGTCACAGATGGCGTCGCGAACGGGATCGAACGTCACAGTCGACGCTGCGACCAGGGGGGACGTCGTCACAATACCTCATCTCAGAAATATAGACAGATGTTCAGTTCGACATTTTAACCACCTGAAGAAGACCGGAGCGTACAACTGCCGAAACGTTGTGATAAATATGGCGACAAAGATGAGACTAATAGTCCGAATAATGTAAATATTGTACATAATACTTTATCTCAGAAATATAGACAGATAGCGAGACATTTTTTGTAAAGCTTTGAAAGAACAGGAACCAAATCATTTCTTTAAGATAATTGCAGGTATAGAGACGAATCCACAAAACTTGTTGTTGATCTAGTTTAGAAATTATTGTTATTTATAGTGAAAGGTGCCTTTAAAAATAGCTGTAAATGCAAGATTCTTCATTTAGAGTTACTTTTATAGCTAACAAAGTTGAGATGTTCCTAGTGACTAAACTCGGACTCGATGAATGATTTGTTCTAGGATTTATCTATCTTCGTTTTGAAATCGTTTTGGCCAATATATTCCACAAGTGCTTCCTTAAATCTAATATTCATTAAAACGAGGAACATTATGTTTTACTACAATTAGTAGATTTCAAACAAGGATTTCAATTTTAAAGGGACTCTTCTTAATCAGTTTGCAAGTGTGGTTCTAGAAGACGTTCCCGATTACTCGATTCTTGCATTGCTGGCGGACAAGCCTTTATAAAACTCATTATATCTGTATTTTAAATAGAAATTTTAGGTGTGCAAGTCTGCTACCAAATATCGTAATGGGAATTGCTTTTATCGAAAACACGATCAAGTACTTGAAACTGATTTGGCAAAGGCCGTTTCTCTCTTTTAAAAGTAACTGATAAACATTACTGAACGAGTGAATATCAACCTCCACTACCTCCGTTTTTTATTGGCTATCTATAATTAAATCTAAATGAGATGAAATACGACTTAAGTTCTAATCCAAGGGACTAATCTTCAGGAAAATTTGCGAGTAAGAACAAATGATCCCTCTTTATTTATTTATTTATTGTTTTTATTTCCTTTATTTAATTATTAACTTTCTTTTTTTCTTTTCTTTTTTTTTTTTTTACAAGGCTGGGAAGAAGACTCATTACGTTCTTGTCGCCTCTCGGGTCCAATGATCGTTGCACCGAGACAGGAAAATCTTATTTGAATCATCGACGACAATTTTACTCGAGCCGCAGTCTCTAAGGCGACATATCAACTTCATCTCTGAAAAGTTTATCCGCTCTGAGACCACGACGAAATGCGCTCGGATCCTTGCATTTAAAAGATAATGACATTTGTTTTCTCACTTTTGCCTCTCTCTCATTTCTTTTTATCTTTCCTCGTCCCTCCGTACGACGTCTCCTTTCTTATCACCTATCCTTTTAAATAACGAATTGATTTCGTATTGTATGTGATTAGTTCGTGCTAATTTCATAGTCCTTGTTTCATTCTGTTTTTATTTTAAACTATATCTTATCAATGTTCTTCTCAGTCATCCTCAGGTGTCTGCTGTGTTTTGTAATGTGAATTGGGTTCGATGCATTCTCTCTCATCACACATCGAATCCGTTTCCTGTGTCGATGTATTCTTGGCATTCTAGTGACTGCAATTGCGAACCTTGCAAGGGTTCTGATTATTCGAGCTATATCTACAGAATCCAAAGGTCACCAATTGTTCTGTTTAAATTAACGCTTCCCACTAACTATTAGTAAAAACCCCATCAATGTTGGAAAGAGCAATAACATTTACTGGACCTGCGGGGACTCAAACGTTTTAAAAGAAAGATTTTATAAATCTTAAACCAAATTAGCACTGGCTGCTTGGTCTATGAATGCTGAATATTTCTTTAAAAGGAAGCGAATAATATTACCATTGTTACCTACGCTTGGTCAACTGATTGGGTTTTCTGGGTATTTTATGTGGACCGATTCTTCAACATTTTATTTGCCAAATGTTTGTTCCGGTTTATTTATTTATTTTTTTAATTTAATTCCATAAATATTTTAATGATGCTATGTCTTTTCAGTGTCCATCAAGTGTATTTTAAGTTGCAACTGATCTCATCCTGGTACTTTCTGTCACAGCTACAGGGAACATTATGCACACGGAGGTCTTAGTCATGTTCTTTTTTTCATAATACTTTTTTTTATAATAATCTTTTTTAATATCGCAAAGTTATCTTCTGGATGACATACCTCCTTTCCCAGTACATAGGGGTCATAACTCTCTACATATTTCTTTTTCTTTTGATATCTGTAGATTGACACGATAAAGATCATTTATGTGTCATGCGTGATACACGCTTAGGTGATCATGTATCTTTCGATAGATGACTGACGAGGCAGATTTTTTTTCCTGCACTAGGTTGTCATTTCTTTTTGCGGTAGACTAGTTGCCATCCAAGGCTATAAAACCCGGTCTGTGCTGCTATATAGAAGGGGAGATGAAGAGGGTTCATACCTTTCCCAAGGGTATTAGCAAGTAAGATAATGTAATGAATTCGACTGGAATTCGAACTCGGCTCTCCGATTTATCAATCCGAGCCGATATCCATTACTCTAACGAACTGATTTCCCGATAACTTCGTACTCTGAACACTCAGCGGTTTGCAATCCCATCACGTTGAAACACGGGTCCCCGTACTATCACCGAAGTTAAGCAACGCCTAACCTAGATGAGTGACCGCTTGGAAATACCAGGTGTTGTAAGGGTGGTGCAATGGATAATGCCTCTGAATTGTTAATCGGAGAGCCGAATTCCAATTCCAGTTGGGTTTGTCGTATTCTGTACGCTGTAACGGACAATGGCTCGGAATTGTTATTTACAATGTGTTGGGAAACCGTAGAAAACGAACCATTCGAAATAGTGCCTCTCCTGGACCGGCTTTCAACCAAGTTTACGGAATAAAATCTAACCTTCCTATTTAAGCCATAGAGAGAGAGAGAGAATCAAAATATATATGTCTTTCCCACGAACATTAGTACGAAGTTAAAAGCCATTCCTTGCCCCAGATAACCAGTGATTGGAGGTCATTTTTCCTCTCGAACTTTGACAAAAAGAGTTAAGAGAAAAAAAAAAGGGTCCAAGAGGAAAAATGACCTCCAATCACTGGTTAACTGGGGCAAGGAATGGCTTTTAACGCCTCCAAAACAAAACTGCTTTCATGCAATTGCCACAGCTAAACTTTTCTGCCTGCCATCAACGTACCTGAAACAGCAGAGCCACACTTTAAAAGAGTTATACAAGTAGAGAAATAATTTGAACGGACGGAAGGTTCCCCGTATTTCTTCAAGACACGGCTACAGAGGACAACTTCCACCTAGCTGGAAAGCAAGAAACAGCGAGACATTTACATTATTCAGACTACTGTCCTCATATCTATCACAAACTTTCAGCCGTTGTACTCTCCGGCCTTCTTCAGGTGGTTGATATGTCGAGATGGACCCTTTATTTCGCTCACTAGAGTTAGACGTGCATGTTTAATGGAAGTAAACGTACTGGAAATTGAATTCAACCTTCCGATTGAATTAGTTGCGGCGAAAATCGTTACACTACCCATATATGTCTTCTCTGTCCAGATTTTCCTCAAATTGTTCTCGCGTATAAAGTTCCAATTTACTGTCAACAGTTTACGCGTTCAACTGGTTAAAAACACTGCTTCAAATGACGTCCTTGCTCTATAGATTTTGATACAAGCATTCTACGCCTCTTTTAATGCGTTTAGTTCCATGTAGAGATAAGTACAAAATATATTATCATGAACCATTGGTATCGTTTTGTTTTTATTTTTATTTTTTATTTTTTAGATTTTTAAAAATATTTGTAATGATTTAAAAGCAATCTTAAGTAAGCCGCTTAATACTCGAAAAATGTGTGCATTTAAAACTCATTTAAAACCCTCGTACGTGTCATGGAAAAACATTTCTTCCGGTGAACACTGAAGAAATAAAAAAAACAAAAAATTGCGTCATTTCGTTACCTACTTCTCCAATCGAGTCAATACAGGAAGTCTGAATTTATTTAGTCTGACGAAAGAAAGAATCCATTTGTCTTTAGTACAACGGATGTGGCGAGGAATTGTATTATTATAAATTGAAACCTGAATTTTTCCAAAGATTCTTACACTTAATAAAGATATTTTTATTGACAGTTAACCAATTTATTATTTAAAACATTAAGGAAAATCTCACAGACAGAGAACAGACATGAAGCAACAGATATGTCGTTCTACTGATAAATACTACGAATAACGTGAACACGGCATTTTTTACAATGATCTTTACCCTGTACATGGCCCAAGAGTAACTCAAGGTAGAAGATTACACTTTATGGGGATATGTTAGGAAGATAACTAATTTTGAACAGGTTAAGATTGCAGTGATCAGAGGAGCAGCCATTTGAGTCGGTTCGTGGGATGAAACTGCTGGGGTGGTATTTATATAATTTACATTACAGAATTTACTAATCGAATACGAAGGGAATCAGTGTGGTTCATTAAAATATGCGTGGCATGGCCGGTCTTAATCGTGAAGGGTAGGGCTGGTGGAATTAAGGAAAACAGTTTTAGATTCTGTCAAGGTTTAACAATGAAGTCTGGGGCAGTCATTCTTGATTTAAGTGTTAGGATAATGTCGAATGTCCTAGCTCGAAATTAACAAAGGTTTGACATGTCATAAAATATGTATCGTTTTCGTGCAATTTTCGGTTTAATCTTTCAAAGGTAACATTACATTTTATTCAACTTGACAATTAACGTCGGTCAAATGTGGATCCTACATTCTCCTCTGGATGTAAGAAACTCTTCCTTTTCTTTCCCGGGTGGACGTTTATATATAAACCTGTCATATTGTTGTAACACAACAGCGTTTAAAAGTCATCATATTGTCGAACTTCCCATCATGCAAGAATATGTTTTAAACTCAATGCTCATCAAAGAAATCTGGTGCAAATCTTTAGAGAACGTCAATTTAATCGTCCGTGTAGCATCTTTTCACTAATGCACATCCAATAAAGATGGGTTGGACATGTTGCGTCAGCCATTAACGTTGGATGAAACGCGAATCTCCACCTCCAAATAAGCGGTAATCTCTCAAGTCAACACACTGATGCACCTGATTTCTTTGATGGGCACTGAGTGTAAAGTATATTCTTGTATAATGTGAAGTTCGACAATATGATGGCTTTTAAACGTTGCTGTGCTACACGGACGATTAAATTGTCGTTCTCTAATCCACCAAATATGGAAGCTTAAAGAATCAAAAGACAGCATGGTCTGTGATGTAATGAATATGCATACATCATCATCTTGCGACCTCAGCCGAGATTGAACTCACTAATACTTTGATTGGTGTAGTTCATAATCTTGTCAAATAGCTGAATTCTTGATGCTTCGCTAGGGCTATCAAGGGTGTTTTTATCATGACACCACCACTAAATGGATTGCCGACCAAGGCTCAGAGAGACTCCATTCGCCCTCCTCTAAGATCAGGTTTGAATTCAGAGTTTTCCTTCTCCTAGACCAGTTGCCATCCAAGGCTATAGAACCTAGTCTGTCCTGCTATTTACCCATAGCTGGAGGGAAAAGAAAGAGGATTCACACCTTTCCCAAGAGTGTTAGCACGTAAGTTAATATGCATACACCTGGGATCCCCCTTTCAGTAATATAATTGGCTGGTGTCAGCCATAAATACAGACTGATGTGGAGGTACAGGGATGCCTATTGGGGACGCCTATTGACTACGCCTATTGCCTACGCTTATTGCCTACCACTACGACGAGGACCAGTCCATTACGGTTACCTGCTAGATTGACCTACTCGGTTACAGTAGTCAACAACCACTTTGCTACTTCGAACAAATATATCCATTTCCTGGACGTATCAGTCTGCTTATTGGCTGAAGTAGTCGCGTACATTTCAGCGGTATTCGGGTTCGAGAAATTCCAAGGATTCCAACACTGGTTCTCATGACAGACAAACTCACGACATCTAGAAGATTAACGCAGCATAATCTTCCTATCTGGCCTCATTATCACCTTATTATTTATCTCTGTGAAAAAGGCATTTCGTTGTGTAAAGTTATCGTCTTGTATAAACACACGAGACATAAACTCTCGCACGCAGAATTATATTTTAGTCAACTCCGGACTTCGAGAATTACCGTCGGTTAGCGTGAATTGGGGAGATATATATATATATATATATATATATATATATATATATATATATATATATATATATATATGATATACGCTTTTTTTCCTCATGGGAAAATCTCAGGTCAATTTTCAGTTTATCCCTGCCATATTTGATGGTCTATTGTGTCATTGAGTGCAAAGTCTGTTTGTCTGGGGTTGAGACACAAACTACAAAAAGAATTAGTTTCCCAAAATTTCAAAGAAGTATGAACTTTCTTAAAATAAAGAAGCCATGTTCTAATGTTTCTTTCAAGAGAAAGGATTAAAAAATAAACATATATTCCCGTAAATTATCACTTGTTTCTGCCTTGGTTTATAATAAAGAGAGAGAGTTTTATTGGAGTTGAGTTTTCATACAAATACGCGGGATATATATTATTCATTATTGAAGGGTAACTAACTCTTGACTGACACAACTCATTTATAAAGTATTTACAAATACTCGTAAACGTTTATATTACCTAACTCTAGAGCAATCAGTTTATTTACGTCTCAATCAACTCATAAATAGTTCCTAGCATTTTCTTATCATTTCACTCCAAACAAGGCAATAAAGCCACTAGGAAGGAAGAGTTACTGAGTGTTAGACAATATAAAAAACTACTATTAAGTAGAGAGGACAATATATGAACAAGAATTAAGAAGACAGAAGATAACGACACTTATCCTACAGACGAAGCACTGTCTGCTCCTCACTACTCTATCGCTATTTCTATGGCAATTTTTCAAACAAATTACATTCCTTAGACCCAACAATTCAGACCTTCACATCTAAGACCATCCAAGCTGTGTTCACTGTGGCAAATCATCACCATTACCTTCGAGTTCTTTGGTAAGGATTAAGTTCCATTCAGATTCTTTTGTTTAATCATTTCACTCCAAGCAAGGCAATAAAGCCACTAAGACGCATTGGGTTACTGAGTGTTAGACAATATGAGAAAAACTACTATTAAGAAGAGAGGACAATAAAAGAAAAAAAATTAAGAAGACAGAAGATAACGTTTGACATTGCATTTAAATTTTTGAAGATCAAATTTAACTGGAAAGCCACAAGTGAGAAGTACGAGAGAAAAAAGAAACTATTAACATATAACTTACAGTTACATCTACCCATTCAACTGTAAAAAGAGGAGGCCTAGCTTCCAATCAACTACAAGGCTTAAATTCGTAAAGTCGAGATACTGAAGAACAATTGCCATGAAAATATAAAAAAGAGAAGCTAGATTACGGCGTTGGAAAAAGTGACTGAAATCGAGATATCAGGTCAGGACCGGTAACTTTCTAATTTCTTTGGATTTTATCAAGAATCTTTAGATAAATAGCAGAAGCACCAGATGTGAAAGTAATGTTCAATTCATAGACGAATGGTAGATTCTGGCGAGAAAAATTGCCTACCACGACACAGAGAATAGAAGGAAAAATGGACAGGAGAAAGCAACGCGTGACATACTTAATGGGCTTGAGCAAGTGAATGGCAGAACAGGATGTGGGAGAAATAACAAAAAGAAAAAACTTATTAAGAGCTACAAGGGACAGGAAGATGTGGAGGGCCACGATCGCCTACGTACTAAAGAGACAAGGTACATAAAAGAAGTAGTGGACTCCGCGTAGTTATGGGATAGTGGAGATCGTTACGAAAGTCTGTAATACTAAATCACATCGGGCCAACACATTGTTGAAATCTTGAAGTAAACAACTACTTTATAAAAGAATATGAGAAAATGAAAAAATATTATTAAAGAGAGAGAAAAATAAAAGATTTGTAATTAAGAAGATAAAAGATAACATTTGGCATTGCATTTAAAAATTTGACTGGAAAGTCATAATCAAAATGTAAGAGAAAAAAAAACTGTTAGCATAGAATATATCGTTACATCTGGCCATTTCAGCTGTAAAATGTGGTGACCTTGCTGACAATCTGGTACTACGCTGAAATTCATATAGTCTAGGTACTATAGTGGAAAGTTCATCGGAACAGTTACTATGAAAGTATTTATAGAAAAAAGGACAAAAAATCTACGGTACAGCGGTAGAAACTTTGACTGACATTAAGATGCCAGGTCAGAATCAATAACGTTGCAAATTCTTCTTTGGGTTGTATCAAGAATCTCGAATTATATAGCAAGAGCATTGGAATAGATGTGGCCACAATATTCAAAACATGAATAAAAAGTTTTCCATATCTCAAATGCCTCCTGATTTTTGACCTTTCTCACTATTTTATCTGCCTTCTTTTTTTTTTACATCTATGTCGTATAAATTACTACGTTTCATTGGCTGATGGCTTCAGTTGTAATCAGTTTGCATGATTACATGATTCTCTTGCCATTGTTTCCTTCGTTGACTATAACCTCTGCCACAATGTACAACTCTAAAATTAAAAAAAAAGAACCATCACGAACTGATCAAAGAGATTCATCATTAAACTATTTGCGAAGAGACATCTGAGGAAAACGAAGAGAAGAATTATTTACATTCTTTTTCCTCTTGTTCGTCTTCTCGCCTGCGATTCGGAATAAAAACACGAAGATAAGAGGAAGAAGACGTCTTATACAAACTAACGCTTAGTCATTTCTTGGATGAAAGTTCATCTAGCGCTGAAGCACCTGTTCTCATAAAAATAGTCAACTTCGGAATTCTGTTACGACTATATGATTTATTTTTCTTCCTCTTTACAGTTAGTTCAAGTTTGTTTTCGTTTCTATTCTTCTGTCGAAATACGTAGTAACTTGGATAGAGAAACTATATGGATTCTGCTGAGTTGCACAAACCTTTGACCGGTAATAGTCATGAAAAAGAGAAATGGACTTTCCGTGATATTAACAAGAGACAGAAAAAAGTGCAACTAAGGGATGTAGTTCGTCCTAGCACTTTCCGTAGAAGTAGGTACAGAGCAGTGAGAGGCTTGTGACATTTCGTCTGTGAGGAAGGGTTTGCAGAGGGGGAAATTAATTGATTGGTTCATTTTCTACGGCTTGTCAACACACTGAAGGTCATTTAACTACAGAAAATAATCGTGGTAAGAATTTTCTTTTTGTTGATAATAATGACCTATTGATACAAGTGTTACTAATTACCCTGCACGCAAGCCGCTAATGGTCTGCTAGTGGCCCGCTAGCGGTCCGCCGATGGCATCACAAGTGGCCCTCTTGTGGCAACCACCGACATGCCACAGGCGGACCCCTGGTGGGCCTCTAGCGGTCCGCCAGTAGTAACATTGCTGAGACGAACACGCCGGCAGTCCGATGGCGTGTCACCAGCGGTAAACGCTAGTGGCATGCCACCCAGTGGCAGATTGGTGGCTTGGGTGTACGGCAACCCATATCTGCGAGAAGAGATGTATTCATACCGTTCCCAAAATTATTTGCACGTAAGTGAATATAACGAACCCAACTGAAATTAAGAATATCGAGCCATTACCCATTACAACACCCCTACATTAAAGCTTACTCCGTCTGGTATTCTCAAACGGTCACACATCCAGATACTGACCAAGATTGACGTTGCTCAACTGCGATGATCGTACATGAATTGGTGTTTCAACGAGATGTGACCGGAAACCCTTATTTATATACAAGAATAGAGCAACAAGTAATAGAATATCACAGCTCAGCGGACGACATGGAAATAAGTTACAACCATTAAAAGCAAAACTTTCTGCAAACTTTTTCGATGATTGTCTTCTCGATACAACCTCCATATGCGTATAAATGTTTCCTTTCCTATTCACAAAATTTATAAATACCAAAATAAATTTCATTGCTAATATTTTTTAATTTGCCATTACACCCACTACCCACTGTAAGCTTCTTATGTTGTTTCCTATGTAGACTACAATCTGCAGGTGCAGAATCAGTTATCTTGCACGACATTGTCGTTTTCAAACTATCTTACAAGAAGCAGAGGATTGAGTAACCCAATCAAGAGGTATTCCTTATAATAAAGAGAGAGAGAGAGAAAGTTTTATTGGAGTTGAGGTTTCGTACAAATACGCGGGAAAATTATCATTCAATATTCAAGGGTACTTTACTCTTGACTGACAATATATATATATATATATATATATATATATATATATATATATATCGTCAGGCCTGATGATTCCGTTTAGTGTCCTCTGTGAGTGTTGACTTCAATGTTCACTTTTATATTTATATTTACATACGCTCTATCTCTGATACTGAGCAATTTATCCCATAAATATAGCACACATTAAAGCTATATATATATATATATATATATATATATATATATATATATATATATACAGTTACATTAGAACATGTAAGTAATTACTACAAAATTGTACATTTTGTTTCGACATTTAAATAAAACGTCTCTTCAGGTAATTAACAATGATGGTAATAAACGATCATATTTAAAATTGGAATTAATGAGACGTCACTTCATTTTCCGTTTCTGGAAATTTTTCCATACAAGGTAAAAAGGATTTTATAAAAGAAAGAGGGAAAGAAAAAAGAAATAGACAAAAGGAAAAAGAATAAGAAAAAAAAAGAAAGCATAAGAAATAAACCCTGCTACCAAGAGAATAGACAAAAAAGAAAGGCAAAAGAAAGAGAAGAGTATATTCAAAATTAAACAGATACAAAGGAAGAGGAAAGTTAAGAAAATAGCATGAGATGTTGATACGAATTAAGTCAATGAAACGGCAATAGATACATTGGTTAACCATGTGGCATTTCAAATTTTATGGCATTTTTATGAAATCACCTATTTAAACAAAACTATCCATGGAGCTTAAATAAATGAGACTGTAAGAGCCAATAAATTACTTAACAAAACTAACCTTACATTATAAATTAGAACATAAAATAAATTTTAAAGTTTTAATATTTTCATATCAATTTTACATTAGAAACAATCCAGCAAGAGAAAAAATAAAAATAATAAGCCAATTCATGGCTCAGCATACTACCAGTAATTTACGAATACTAACCAATACCTACAGCACGAATAAATCACTGATGGTAGCATTAAAATGTTTATATAAAGATAATAGAACAAAAGAGAAGTGATTATTGAGTTATGAAGTTTAGTAAGATTGTAGGGTTAATTCTTTAATATGTTTACAATTCTACAGTTTCATATCGTTGATTTAATATTATTTCCATTTTCTCCTGCAGACAGAGGAAGCCTGGTTCTTTCACTAATCTAGAGATTCTAGCTTGTTAGAAAATTTTCCATTTAACTTTAGGTGTTTTATTTTACTCCTCCAATTTCCAAAAATATTTCATTATTAAATGATGAGGTATGACTATAGAAACGCTTTTTAAATTGATTCATTGTGCTTCCAATATATATTCTAGAAACCCTCAGATTTTCTACCGATGAAATAAAACTCATATACATAAGGGATTTTGTTAGATAAAGGGAATTGGTCGGGATTTCTACAACTAAAAAGGTTATTTATACGGGACTAATTAAGGTCAGCATTAGCATTACGGTTATTATTGTTATATAAATTCAATATTTTATTGTTATGTAATTTAATTATTTTTTTCTAAATTATTAGTATAATTATTAGTAGAACTATAACTAAGTTTTAGAGTGAAATTGAAAATTTTATTTAAAGGAAATTTAGGAAAATTTGTATCAATTAACTTTTAAAATGTATGTCCCAATTTAGTATGAATTAATTGATTGAATGGAGGAGTATACCATATGATTTTCTGTTTCTATTTTTCTTTTTGCAACATCCGTAATCTTCTAAAATCTAATTTCAAAAGATTTGAACCCACAACCCCTATAAATAGTTTTTTTCTAATATTTCTTTGCTAGAAGAGTGTTGATTAGTACGTCGTTCAACTGATGATGGAATATGTTGAATTACGAACGGTGGGTGATTAGAACTAGGGTGGATATAAATCGGGTTGGTATTTCATGTAAGATTGGAAATTATTGTAAACCAAATTTAACGTTACGTCTACGAAATCAACCTGCTTAATATTAGAATTAATAACTACGCTAAGACCAAAATATTTAAAAACTTTATGGATTAATTTTCTAAATTTATCAACCTTACTTCCAGTAGGTTAATTTAAAATTATGAGTCCATCATCTCTATAAATCCCTATACTATTCAAATCAATCTCTTCATACGCAGTGAGGTTGTACAATAGGGGCAGTCCAACCAATTCCAAAGACTCTGCATAATCCAAAGGTCCCATTTTTATATCGAAATTATCAGCCGAATTTTTAATCCACTGTTCGTTGTGTATTAAGACTGATTTTCTACAGTTCAAAATATTGTTTATTTCATCCTTCGAAATGTCTAAATAAATTTCAGCGAATTCCAATGCTAAATGGAAAAGGATCTTAGAGATAAATGGATAATTCGTAAGAAACTTCACTGGTCGTTTAAAAGTTTGGATTCAAACTTGATATACAAATAAACTTAAAAGTTACCCATTACTTAGATATTATGCTAGACTTATATGACGGTAGGATTTCAACGTATAGAAAAGATAATCAGCACCCACAATATATCGACGTAGGTTCTAACCACACGGCACATATTTTGAAAGGGATACCTAAAGGTATTAGTCACAGATTGTCCACTAACTTATCTAATAATAATATTTTTAATAAAAATAAACTAATTTATGAACAAGCCTTAAAGAGTAGTGGGCATAATAGTAAATTAGAATATATCGATACGTATAATTCCCCTAAAATGCAAAGTAGACATAAAACCAGAAGTAGAAAAATATTATGGTTTAACTCCCCATATAATTTAGCGGTGAAAACCAATATAGGAAAGATATTTTTTAAACTACTTAAAAAGAATTTCCCACAAAATACGTTGCATAAAATTTTCAATAAAAACTACGTCAAATTAAGCTATAGCTGTATGCCTAATATGACCAGTTTAGTTAATCGATATAGGAGAAAAATTAAAGACAAACCCCTCACCGTCCCCCCCTAAGTGTAATTGTAGGAATAAGGAAGCCCTGTCCCCTCCAGGGCAAATGCCAGCAGAAGAGCGTGGTGTACGAAGTAAAAAATATATAAGGATAAACCGAACAATACCGATAAAAACCCAAAGTTTTACATAGGATCTACCCAGAATAATTTCAAAACACAACACTATAACCACCTTAGTAGTTTCAATAACGAAACTTACAAACACGGTATCACCTTGTCCTCTTATATATGGAAGATTAAACAAGAAGATAATAAAGACCCCATTTTGAAATGGGAAATATTAAAAAATATATCACAGGTATAAAGCAGGTGATAAATTTTGTTCCCTATGTACGGAAGAAAAGTTAGCTATTGCTAGCTATAAAAGAAGCCAATAATTTATTACATCAAAAATTCTTAGTAGGTGTAGACATAGGAAACGCTGGTTATTAGAATTGTTTTTTTTTTTTTTTTTTTTTTTTTGAATAGGGAACGTAAACCATAACCCCCCCCCCAGTGTTGAGTGTTCACTGTTTTATTTGTTTTATTTTTTTTTTTTTTTAGTCATGTGGTCAGGGTCGTTTTTGGTTTAAGCTATAGATTCTGTTCTATTTTTTTCCTTTTTGGCCAGCATTACCCTAACGATCCGTTTAGGTGAAACCTGGTAGGTTTGCTTGGCTCCTTATCTTATATATATATATATATATATATATATATATATATATATATATATATATGTTGAAATAATATCTTTTGTCAATAACAGTGCTCAGTATCAGGATAGATCCACTAAAATGGCAGTTGTAGACTGCCAATTACAATCGACCTGAAAACATCTAAATTCCCGGTCATAACAACCTCCCTCGTACAACTGTCAGTTTAACAATAATATATATATATATATATATATATATATATATATATATATATATATATAGAGAGAGAGAGAGAGAGAGAGATTGTTTTAAAATGTACTTTATTTTCATGGGCTGTAGACAATATCGGATATAGAGTGTTTATTGATATAGATGATGTAGCCATAGGAATCAACACAGCACAGTTAGTGTAAGTTTCACGCGTCATTGAGATTTCCACATTGTGATCTGAAGACCACATTTAAGCCTGAAATTGACAGTCATCATACAACATCGATTCGCATGCCTACACTTTTTATCTATCTAAATAGATAGGTAATTATTCCTTTTTGTTCCTAAAAAAATATTTGTATTACAAACACTACGTACTTGATTTGTTTATCGGGTGCTGAAAAATTCTCAGCTCAATAATTCTTGCATTCCACCTTAAAATTCTAATGTTTTGTCATTTTATCAAATTGAGAATAGTTCAGTCATTCTCAGACACATACACGCGCAAATACACACACAAACACACATATATATAAGTTACGTGTATTTATATATATATAGATGCGATTACACACACGTATAGACATATTACGGTTCAACTAAAAAAAAGCACATTGTAGTCTTTAATAGGTGGCAGCACATTGCATGAAAATCATAATCTTATTGGGCAGGGATGACAACTCTCTCGTGCAGATGGAACGAAAACATAAAAAAAAACAACTTATTAAAGCACAGAAACAGTCACCGAATACTCTGTATCTTGTAAGATAGTCTGAAAACGGCTGTGTCGTGCAAGAAAATTGATTCTACACCTGCAGATTACAGTCTACATTGGAAACAACGTAAGAAGCTTGCAGTGGGTCTATTGACAGGTCAAAAAAATATTAGCAATGAAATTTTTTTTGGTATTTATAAATTTTGTGAATAGGAAATGAAACATTTATATGCATATGAAGGTTGTATCGAGAAGACAATCATCGAAAAAGTTTACAGAAAGTTTAGGTTTTAATGTTTGTGACTTATTTCCGTGTAGTCCGCTGCAGTTTTCTTTGTATATGAATAGGTGTTTCTGGTCACATCACGTGGAACCACCGGTCGATCACAATAGATAGGAAGGAGTAGATGCGAAAGTTAATAAAATACAGAAAAACTCAAAATTGATCGTTTCATTTAAGTATTTTATTTAAGCTTGACTTTTAAAAGTTCAACAATAATTGTTTAACCAGAAATTGTTCGCCATTTAATTTAAAACAATTATTTTTTTATTTCATGGGTGACTTTCGCTGGATTTCTCAATTAATTTCGATTATTCCCAAAGTTATAAATATTGTCATTCTACAAAGAATTCGTCGCAAAAAAATCACGTAATAAATCGCCGAAAATAATGGCAGTAATGAAAACTTCGGAATTCAAAATCTCAGGATTGTGAGTCCGGATCTAGCCCGGAATGTTTTCAATTTGCTCTCAGAGTCGGCCTGATTCCAAAATGGTATGATGGATTGGGCTACGGCCTCTAGGAGTAAAGTGGAAAACACTGATTTGAGAACAGTATTTTTTTTTTTCATTTGAAATGAGAAAGTTAGTGAGTTGTGTCCCTTTTAATTAGAATTATGAAATTAATTTTAATTAGAAAAGTATAGCACATTGACATTCGCATATATATATATATATATATATATATATATATATATATATATATATATATATATATATATATATATTCCTTCGTGTATCAATATGCGCTTTGGACATTGGCTTATGACTTAGTGCATAGATGTTTGATTAGAAACCCTATGTGAATTGCATGAGGTATGAAGAGAACGGTTGGAACTGGTTTCATGGTGAGGGAAAAGAGAGAATCGAATATTGGATTCTTGGCGGGAAATCACCTTATCAATTGTACATCTTACTTGGGCTATTAGAAGCCGGCTTTTCATATTAGGGAAGCTCCCATCAGTGCAGTCAGTCACGTCAGACTCTAAGTAGGCCTCCGAGACTCATCTTTCTTCTTCTTCTTCTTCTTCTTCTTCTTCTTCTTCTTCTTCTTTCACCTACTATTTCTTCTTTTATTCTTCATATATACGTGTATATTTTTTCATTAATCCAAACGTTTTTTCTCTTTCCTCTTTCTTTTATTTGCAGATTATTTGATTGATTTTATACGTGTATCTTGAAGCTTTTGTCTTTCAAGTTCTAATTTATTTTATACATACGCATTATTCAGTCCATACTGTCTTTCTTCCATGTGGGTTTTCTTTATCTCTTACTCTCTTTCAAGTATATTCTTTCCCGCTCTTTTTCTTTTTCCTCTCTTTGATTATTTTTTCTTATTTCTTTCTGTTTTTCTTTTTTTCGTTTCTTTTACCTCTTTATATCACTTCCTCTTTTTTCAACTTTTTTTTTCCTTTTTTTCTTCACACATATTTTTCTTTGTCTTTTATTATAGCTTTTTTTCTTTTAGTGGATCTCTTTTTTTTTGTTTTGTTTTCTTTTTTTTACTCTCTTAATTATTTTTAATATATATATATATATATATATATCATTTTTCTTTACATGCATGTAGTTCCTCCTTCCTTCTTTTTCTTTTTTCTTCCTTTCTTCACATGAATAAATAAATTTCTTTCTCTCATTGTTTTACACGTATCTTTTAGTAATTGCTTCTTATTTTTTTGTTTTATATATACGTATTATTTTCATTAAATTCTTTTTCTTTCATTCTTTCTATTTCTTTTTTGCTTTCTGTCTTCCTTTCTTTCTATTTCTTTCCTTTTTAGTGCTTTGTTTCAACGGATATTTTAGCCCTTATTTTAGTGTAAAAAGAAGTAAGCTGATGTTAAACTACAATGTCATGCCGGAACAATTCATAATTAAAGATTAGCATATTATTATGACTGTATCATTTCAGATTTTTGATAGGCTTAATAATTTTGGATGGCATGTATTTTTCCACTTCACCCCGTTTAAAGCGCTGTATCGCCTGAAAAAAAAAGTGCACCGCTAAACAAAAGCCCGCGTATAATAATTCTATGTAGGTTTTTGAAAGCTTTTGCAGGCTAGTTCATATAGCGATTTGCTAAGTGTAGCTTACATATGGGACAAGGCCGTCAGAATTTGAACCTGTATGTGCCAGTATGGAGCCCGAAATTAAACTCACTACCCAGTCGTAATTGATCTAGTGAAGTTTATTTAGTGATTTTCTAAGCGCGATGTGGTATGAAGGTGGAAAGTATGGGGCACCGTGTGAGGATCGAACTCACAACTCAGTCGTAATTGATCTAGCAAGATATATATATATATATATATATATATATATATCATTTTCATTTTCTCTAGACTTTCTTTCTCCCAATCTCTCTCTCTCTCTCTCTCTCTCTCTCTCTTTCTTTCTTTCTTTCTTTCTTTTTCCTTCTATTTCTTTTTCTTTTCTTTTTGGTACTTATTTTAACATCGTATTTCTTTCTCTCATTTACCAATTTCTTTCTTGATGCTTTTCTTTCTTTCTTTGCACCTTGCATATATTCCTTTTTTTTTCTTATATTGTTTTTTTTTTCATATTTTTCCCATTTTCTTGGTATTCATTTTTTTTGCTCTATTAGTTCTTTTCGACGAATTTATCAATTTTCTTATTTTTTTTCATATCTTCCTCTTTTCCTTCCTTTTTTCCTTCCCTCCTTCCTTCCTTGTTCCCTATTTTCTTCCTGTGCGCATGCGCGTATTTCTTCTTTCTTTGCCTTCCTGTTCATGTGCATGCGTTTTCCGACAACTGTAGACATCTGCAGATGAAGGAAACTTCAGATTTAATAAGATTTTCATTCCGTTTTTTTTCTTCTTCTTTCATTCTCTTTGCTTTTTTTTTTTTTCGTATTATTTTTTTTAACTCACCTATTTTAACATTCTGTTCCAAAGAAGCGTCATGTTAGGTGTATATGTTCGCCTGCATAAGTCGAAACGCTTTTACTGGGTTTTTTCTTTGTTCATTTCATTCATTCTTTAGTTTTCCTTCTTATTCGTATACATTAATGGCTATACATAAATATCAGTATATATTAGATCAGGAACAACTAAAACGGGTATCACATGCAGCTCAAATAGAAAATAATCACATAATCAATAAGTTGACATTACACTTTACTTCAAATAAAAGGTTAGGAAGGAAACCACCACCATTATTGAAAAAAGAAATTATTTCATTTATATTTATATTTATTATTTATTATATTTATTATTTCATTTATATTTATATTTTACATTTATATTTCATTTATTTCATTTATATATTAAAGAGACACTGGATTTGGGAAACCGATGTTCTTGAAAAAAATGTTTCAAAATAAATATTTTATACTTTCAATCGAAAATAGGACTGTCTGCTCGACCATTGAATGTTTCCTTATAAAGAAACGGCTCTATCATTACCATAAATGTTCTTTCCTTGATATCTAGCGCTCTAATTACAAAAACTGCTTGCCGTAAAAACATTATCTTCCAAAATGACCTGGATTGATTGGTCTTTGGTGAAATTCAATCTTTTTTGTTGTTCCTTTTTCTTTTCTCCGTTCCCCTCTTTCTCTGCCCGCCATATATATATATATATATATATATATATATATATATATATATATATATATATATATATAGATAGATAGATAGATATGTAGGTCTGATAAAAATATATCGGAGCTAAAGTATGCAGGTGGATCCGGTTGGCACAGATTGACCTTGACCTTTGCTGTGCATACATACTAAGTTATAAAGTTTCTTGCTCATTTCCGTTGATTAAAGCAGTGCTTTGCATGGAAAGTGTGTAGAGGGTGGTCGTTTAACCATAACACAGACATTCCATCAGTGACCATGACTTGTGCAGCAGTTTGGGGCTAAACACGACATTCCCCAGGGCACGCAATTCCCCAGATGTCGCCCATTGCGACTTTAGTTTTCTTTCCAAAAATCAATTCCCACTTGAAAGGAGCAAGATTTTAAGATGTCGCTATCCCCCAAAAAGGACTTCCGTGAATATCCGGTTACTTCGAAGGATATTAAATGCAAAAATGATATATGTTGTAGTTTTCTTTTGTAACATCTGACCCGATACTGACCTTATATATATATATATATATATATATATATATATATATATATGAAGAAATATAGTCTTAAGATGTGCTATATTTATGGGATATAGTGCTCAATATAAAGAGATAGAGCGTGTGTAAATATAAAAATTGAACATAGAAGTCAACACTTGGAGGTGACAGTCTGTTTCGTGCTAGATGCAATCGTCAGGCCATATATATACATATGTATGTATGTATCATTATTTATTCGAAAATTATAACATAAATATGTTATAAAATCACTACAAAAATAGCCATTTTGTGTCTAAACTTCTTGTGTCTTATCAAGTGGTGATGTTGAATGTAGAATAAAGTGTTTTAAAAGGTTCAAATCAATCAAACACCGCTCGCTATGGGAAACGCTGTTACATAAGCTGAAATGACCAATCAAAATACAAATATTTCCAGTAGGTCATTTTCAAAACTAGACAATTCCTTAAATATTGGTGCTGTCTTTAAACTTTTCAAACCATGATTTTCATGTTCATACAAATAGTCCTTGTCATGAAGACAAAAGTAAGCTTTCAATCTCATTCTTCTGATAAGGTTTTCTGTTTCTAGAGTTAAAATGGACGAAATAATCCCGTTTGTTCGTGTTTATAACATATTTATGTTATAATTTTCGAATAAATAATTATATTTGCTCTACTCTGTATTGAGCACTTTTTAAGAATAGTATTTGTTGGTTATGCCGTATATACCAATCCTATACTCATATATATATATATATATATATATATATATATATATATATATATATATATATATAAATGAACATAGAAGACAACACTTAGAGGCGACAGTCTGTTTCATGCTTGATGCAATTGTCAGGCCACCTAGCATCTAGCATGAAACAGACTGTCGCCTCTAAGTGCTGACTTCAATGTTCACTTTTATATTTACACACGCTCTATTTCTGATATTGCACACTTTATCACATAAATATAGCACATCCTAAGACTATATTATTTCATATATATATATATATATATATATATATATATATATATATATATATATATATATATATATATCCTTCTTGAAACGTTGTGGACTGGCACTACAGAAACACAAACAAAAACTGTACAAAATAGTAGAAATCACGTGAGTTCTTGCAACATCAACAACAGCTGAAATACATATAAGAAGAAAAAATGACATGAGCAAGATGTAGACATTCAACAATACTTCCAACAAAAGGTTAGAAACGGAACCCCTCCCATAAATAATAGAAAGAGCGATAACAGCTACTGCGTTTGAGAAACCTATTTTCTTGGAAAAACTGTTTCAAGAGAAAGATTTTATAAATTTAAACCGACCCCAGTACTGGCTAGTCGGACACTGAATACCGAATGTTTCCTTATAAGGAAACGGCTAGTCTTACCATATTTCAGACATTTGTATGCATTTCAGCCTATATATCTGGTTGCAAAATCACCAATGTCAGTGTCTGAGTGATGAACGAGTCAGAGAAAGGCGAAAGTACAAAAGAATCTTGTTGCTTTGCCAAACTGTTAAATGACTTCACGTAAAGTTTGGAGCAGCTGAGACGTTGTGATTGAAGTTTATTTGATAAAATGAAATATGTGTGTCGGTCGAGAATCGGGTGTGGACACTCGAGAAGGAATGGAAAGTAGAAGGATAGACGATGTGGCTGGGCAAAATGTTTAACAAAACAATAAAATATATTTAAACAGGAAGAAAAGAAGAATGGGATATCCTGATAATATAAAATAATTTTTCGATTAATATTTTGCATCCAATAAAATTAGTTTCCTTTCGATTGTCTGTGTGGAGGTGGTGGCTTTGTAGTTAGTCCATCGATCGATAATACCGTTCATCGTAATATTGTTTATTTCTTTTTTTTTTTTTTCTTTTTTTTTTTCGTTTCTGGGTGGAGTTTTTTTTAATTCTTCACTGCGTATTTCCCTGATTTGTTAACGATTAAGTTGATTTTTACGACTGTAAAACGAATCTGTCTTAATCGTATAAGAGAAACTTTTTTTTTCTATCATTATGTTTGATGCTAACCCCCAGGAGTGAAGTGGAAGGATTATATTGAATCATTTTATACGAGGAAAGTTAATTCATTGTGTCGTGGTAGGCAATTTTTCTCGCCAGAATCTACCATTCGTCTATGAATTGAACATTATTTTCACATCTGGTGCTTCTGATATTTATCTAAAGATTCGTGATAAAATCCAAAGAAGAAATTAGAAAGTTATCGGTCCTGACCTGATATCTCGGTTTCAGTCACTTTTTCCACCGCCGTAATCTAGCTTCTCTTTTTTATATTTTTATGACAATTGTTCTTCAGTATCTCGACTTTACGAATTTAAGCCTTGTAGTTGATTGGAAGCTAGGCCTCATCTTTTTACAGTTGAATGGGTAGATGTAACTGTAAGCTAATAGTTTTTTCTTTTGTACTTCTCGCTTGTGGTTTTCCAGTCAAATATGATCATCAAAAATTTAAATGCAATGCCAAATGTTATCTTTTATCTTCTTAATTACAAATCTTTTATTTTTCTCTCTCTTTAATAATATTTTTTCATTTTCTCATATTCTTTTATAAAGTAGTTGTTTACTTCAAGATTTCAACAATGTGTTGGCCCGATGTGATTTAGTATTACAGACTTTCGTAACGATCTCCACTATCCCATAACCACGCGGAGTTCACTTCTTCTTCTTTTATGTACCCTGCGTTCGTGGTCCTCCACATCTTCCTGTTCCTTGTAGTTTTGTCTATTTCTTATTTCTCCCACACCCTGTTCTGCCATCCATTTGCACAAGCCGGTTAAGTATGTCACGAGTTGCTTTCCCCTGTCTCACTTTCTCTCTATCCGTCCTGTGACTATCAGATTTTCCAAACCCTCTTTCCTCATTACTTGTCCCAGAAATTTCAACTGCCTTTTCTTGATGTTAAGTCTAAGTTTCCGTTTTGTTTTCATTCTCTCCAAAACCTCATCGTTGCTCACGTATTCAGTCTCATGTTATTCTCAGCATGTTTCTGTAGAACTAATCTTATATATATATATATATATATATATATATATATATATATAATATAAAGTTACGAAATATACAACGTATGTAAGACGGAATATGTGAAAACTAGTTGGTTATTCATGTTTTCTTAATCTGTTTTCAACATTTTGTTGAATAAGAACATTATCAGATTAACTGAAAAAAATTACCATTTCAACCTTTTAACTTCGAAAAGCCATGGTTAATTTCAAATTTGTTGAAAATTTAACATTTAATAAAATAAAAAAAAAGATATATTTGTGAAATGCCTCTTACTGACGTTAAATATAAGTTATTTTTTTGTTTTCATTCTCTCCAAAACCTCACATGTTCGGCGCTTATGAGCCGATAACTGCCGCATCTCCTATTAGAGAAATTGTTCTTCTAATTCCATGTGCCGTGCCTCTTCAGGACGTGGGTGATCTTGCCTCTCAACAACTTTCTATCCTTTGTAACTCTTAGAAACTTTTGTCTTTTTGTCTCTCCTAATCCCCGTTCTATCAACCATTTACACAAGGTCTCTAGGCACGTTATTCGCTTTTTTCTTTTTGTCCGTCTTGCCTTCAATATGTCCTGTCAGTGTCGAATTCTCCAAGCCTTCTTTCCTCATGATGTATCCTAGAAATTCCAGTTGTCTCTTTCTGATTCGGGATATAAATGTTCTTTTTGTTTATATTTTCTCTAAAACTTCGCAACCTTCTGTAGAACCACATTTCGCTTGACATTGACCCTGTTCTGACATCTCTTTTACAGTCGCTCTCTCATAGACGTGCCGTCGTCTTCCTCTATCTTTTCTTTCACGGTAACTGCTCCGACGAACTACTTTCGGTAGTTCCAAGTCTGCATGAATTTAACCGCGCAACTAGGCTGGCATCTCGGCTCCACCCTTTTCACTGCCGAAACAGTTAAATGTAGCCGTCTCTTCTACTCCAAGAGCTTCATGTCTCGCACCTCCCGTCTGTGGAATTCCCTTCCTATTACTCGATAGCTATAATCGCCAAATATTCAAATGTAATGTCTATCGACATTTCCAGATGCCTTGATCTATTCCCTGTTCTTCTCTTCATCCTTTACTCTATGACGCCTCTTTACTCTCGCCCCCCCTCTCTGTAACCCTTTGCGTGATAGTGACATCCAGCCTTGCTTGGGGTGAAATGCTTGAAAAAAAAACTTTATCTGTGAGAAGGTAGTAGCAATATTCCAAACAGCTCAGAAGTCTTTTGTTTGTTTCTAATGGAATTTTCTGTTTTCTTAATACTTTGCTTAGCTTTTCGAAAGTCTTTTTTCGCTATTCCAATGCACCTTCGGATATACGTTCTATCTTCTTACAACTGAATCCATAGTCCTTTCTTCTCGCTTTCATTTAACACATTCTGTAGTTTTCCTTTGTGTATCAGCTGTCAACACTGTATCGCCTGCATATATATATATATATATATATATATATATATATATATATATATATATATATATATATATATGTCATGATAATGAATCAAAGTGAACAACGGGCTTCGCCTACGGTTGATAGATAAGTACAACAAAACTGTGAGTAAGGAAACATATTTGTAGAGAGAAAGAGCAATAATTTCCCCTTATCTATAAACAGAAATAGTTAATGTTGTTTTTCTGGCCTGCAATCTATCGCTGGGAATTGTGAGATCAGCGCATATTCAACGTATTTTCTTCTTTTTGTCTTTTTTGTCTCTTGATCGAAATTGTGGTTAAAAATGAGTCCGCTGAGGAAACACCGGATACTGCAATCTACCTCTTGCAAATAACCTGCATATATATAAGATCCAAGAGCGCATAGAGGTCACTAAAACATTAAAAGATTAAATGCCGATAACTACTCGCTGGACAAACCTTAATTGTTTTATGACCCTTCACGCAGAACTCTTCATTGACAATTCTAGAAAGAAAATTCGGATTGCCAACACACAAACAGAATGTCTCATATCGAGAATATTCCACATTGAACATGAAGAAAAATTAATTATTTTTAATAATATGTAAAAAATTCCACTTTCACCTGAAGACGGTTGCGAGACCAGACCAGAAACACGTGTCGTGAAATTATGTAAAACAAAGTATAATATTTTTTCTCAATAAATCCACATTACAACCAAAACGTTTGCGGCACCCCTCTTCTTTTTAATATACATACTTTTCTCTCGTTGGAACCACTACAACATATTTCTTTTATATATATATATATATATATATATATATATATATGTGTGTGTGTGTGTGTGTGTGTGAATAACCTCCCAATGTGGAATGAGGTTCATATCCGTAGAGCAAGAGGAAGCAGTAAGTAGGATTTAACTCTAAGGAAGTGATATTGGAGGCAAAAGGGTCAACCTAAAATTTAACTTGGCGAAAATATTGATCATATTGCTCTGTATAAATAAAATACATCGAGGTCTCTTTTGTTGATCAGTTTTAATACTTTTATATTATTAGGACCCACTTGGATTATATACCCACGGATTTATTTTACCTTTACTATATATATATATATATATATATATATATATATATATATATATATATATAATTTGTGTATTGAGGCAGCAATCCTTCTTTCAGGCACATTTCATTGAATTCATAGACAAGGTGTTTTGATTTAGTTTTTATACAATTTCTCTTTTTTTTTTCTTTTCACCTGATAAATTATATAAAAACTGTCCGAATGTTCTTTTTATCCGAGCGCTTTCGGCTATACATTTAGCCATTTTCAAGGTTGAAATATATTAACTGTTAACAAGAAATAGCTTGTTGTATGTATGTATTTATATAATGTTTTCATATTCAAATCACGGTCAAGATATTGTCCATGTTCATGTGAGGATCGAACTCCGTATTCCGTACTTGATCTAGCGAGACAAACTTGCTATTAAACCACGGCGAAGCACCCAAGATACTTATCTAAGCTTAGCTTAGATGTGGCACAAGGCCGAAAGTATGGCGCACCCGGTGCGGATCGAACTCACTGCTCAGTCGTAATTGATTTAACAAGGCACGCTCACCATTACACCAATTCGAAGCGACGAAGATGCTTTTCTAAGCTTAGCTTAGATATGACAAATAGGTCGAAATTATGGGGCACTCAGTGAGGAACGTACTCACTACTCAGTCGTAATTAATCGGGCGGAACAAGCTTGCTAAACCTTACAGTACGTCGAAGCACGAAAGATGCTTTTCTAACCTTAGCTTAGATGTGACAAATAGATTAAGAGTATAGGGTAGCCAGTGGGGATCGAACTCACTACTCAGTCGTAACTGATCGTGCGAGACAAGCATTGGTTACTTTTTGCATGACAACGAAGTGCATTGTTCTTTCGTCAAGTGGGGTGCATCATAACATTTGGAAAAGAATCAACTTATTAGAACATCGTTGTTTAACGTTTCTGCATCAAGTTTGTGTTTCTAATAAAGAAAGTTCTTTATTTACATTATTCGGTCTACCCCAGTGAGCGAAATAAAACGTTCAATGCGACATTCCAACCACCTGAAGAAGGCCAGGCGTACAACGGCCGAAACGTTGTAATAAATATAGCGACAAAGATGAGGACAATAGTCCGAATAATGTAAATAATGTACATAATACCTCATCTCAGAAATATAGACAGATACTGAAAGGCCGA
The DNA here is from genome assembly GCA_903632075.3 of Acanthosepion pharaonis. Taxonomy (NCBI): domain Eukaryota; kingdom Metazoa; phylum Mollusca; class Cephalopoda; order Sepiida; family Sepiidae; genus Acanthosepion; species Acanthosepion pharaonis. Next base: position 636,151 of record CAHIKZ030004366.1, on the reverse strand, counting down.
AACGTTGTAATAAATATGGCGACAAAGATGAGGACAATAGTCCGAATAATGTACATAATACCTCATCTCAGAAATATAGACAGATACTGAAAGGCCGAAACGTTGTAATAAATATGGCGACAAAGATGAGGACAATAGTCCGAATAATGTACATAATACCTCATCTCAGAAATATAGACAGGTAGGAAAGAAATTTCTCACCTTTATACAAAACCAGCTAAGAAAAACTGACTCTCTCGTTGTTGGCTTTTTTTTTATCAAATTTTAGCCGTTACATCAATAAACCGGTTTTCGGTAAATGCCGGAAATTCGAGCGGATTTTGAACTCTTCCAGTTGATCTCTCGTTCGGAGCCTTTAACCATTAAACCACCAGCATATCCAACAATTTCCTCTTAACTGAGATCAATGAATCTAACCTAGCTTGAATGGCTTCCTGAAATAGTTTTTTTCATTTGAAATGTCTCGTCGTTCTATCTGACGGTAAGTACTCACTCCATGTATTTTAAGATCATACTTGTTTGACGTCAAAACGCTTTATTTTCTCAATCCTTACTTTTTATTTAGTTAGAATAGAAATAGAAATTTAACAAGAAATCGTGAGAATTTTATTAATTTAAACATGGAGAAATAATCAGAAAACCTACGTTCAAAGGGAAACAAAACTTTTTGACAGCGCGTTAATGTTTCTTGCTGTTCCTATCGAAAGCGCAAGACAATTTTGTTTTGAATTGAATACATTTTTTTTTATATTTTTCAATTATATTAATTTCAATTCGTGTGAAGCATACTATCTCGTATAATGAGTTTGGTACTACTGAGATGTTTTGTGCAAAGTCAACTATTCAGACACTTCAAAGACAGTCTCTCAACTGGCAGACTTACAACCATCGTGCGGTCTTTATGCTCGCTGACACATGAAGTGACATTCACAGCATTAATACAGAATGCATTGTATGTGGGTTGGTCGAATTGAATGTGAAATCAATTCGATACTGGGAATGAAATCAAAACAACAAATGAAAAGTTAACTCCTTCATTCCTCTTGTTTATTTTATTATTATTTTTTATACGTGTTTTCTTTTAAAACTTTCTTTGTTCGCTTTTTCTTTCTTTTCCTTAGGAATGGCACGTTATTCCGCAATATTTCTTCTTCTTCTTCTTCTCCTCCTCCTCCTCCTCCTCCTCCTTCTTCTTCTTCTTCTTCTTCTTCTTCTTCTTCTTCTTCTTCTTTTTTGTTTCTTATTAGACTGCTGGTTTGTTAGCTTTCCTCCTTCTTCACAACTGTCTTCTTTCTTCTCACATTCTTCTTCTTTTACTTCTTCTTTTTTAAATTCTTCAAATTCTTCTTCTTCAAATTATTTTCGTACTTTTTATTTTTCTATAGTGGAATGTAGCTGTTGGTAGAACAAGTTTTAGGAGAAAGAGCCAAAACATTACTAACTACAAAGGACAGGAAATTATGGAGAGCTGTGATCACCCACGTCTAGAAAGGACACGGCACACAGAAGACGTCTCTTCTCTTTATCATTATTTTCTTCTTGTGCTACTTTTTTGATTTCTGCTCTTTTTTCTTTCACGCCATTTCATTCCACCCCTTCTCCCCAAGTTTAGTTCATTTTTATACTACTTTCATCTTCTCCTTCTTCTTCTTCTTCTTCTTCTTCTTCTTCTTCTTCTTCTTCTTCTCCAAGTTTAGTTCATTTTTATACTACTTTCTTCTTCTTCTTCTTCTTCTTCTTCTTCTTCTTCTACGTCTTCTTTTCTTTCTTTCATTATCTTTCCTTTTCTTCTTTATTTTCTTCTTCTTTTCCTGCATTTCTTTCTTTTCTTCATTTCATTCGTCTAGATAACACCTACTGATTGCGAGTAAACCTTACCGTGACGCTAACCATACATACGGCTTGGAAACGGGCCGGAAGCCTCAAACAGAAGTCGAACAGGTTGACTGAGAAGTAACTATTCAAGAAACTGTCTCGGTCCAAACAGGGTCGCACCCTAAACCCAAAATAAGACTTAGCTGTTCATCAGACGAAAGTTTTTCTTATCCTCCGACTCTGCAATTGGCAGCTATGGCTTTTCTTTCAGAGATAGGTCGCTGTTTTCTGGGGGCGGCCAGACGAATCAGAATCTTTTATCGTTCAATGATGTTGCTTGTCAAGTCGGTTTTCTTTGCGCACTTACAAGAGAAGCGTTCTTTTTCGGGCAACGCCATTAACTTATCTTGACGTCCAATGGATAGAGGTTTGGCATTCGCCGTGGCATTGTAATCAAACGATTTATATCACGTTTGGCAAAGCCAAAACTGAGGTTAATTAATCTATCTTACCCCAGGTCCAGCATCGCTGTCACGGGTTATCTTGATTTTGGCACCAATCATCAAAACCTGCATAGTATAATTCTTAGTCATACACAGACGCTTACATGTGAAATATAGGCCCATATATATATATATATGTGTGTGTGTGTGTGTGTGTGTGTGTGTGTGTTTGCCGAAAGAAGAAAAATAAATCTGAATGATTTGTCTATATTTCTGAGATGAGGTAGTATGTACTCTGTCTACATTATTCGGACTATTGTCCTCATCTTTGTTGCCATATATATTACAACGTTTCGGCCGTTGTTCGCCCCGGCCTTCTTCAGGTAGTTGGAATATGAGCACTGGTAAAAAATGGTTGCTGCAGACATTAAGTTTATAATACCCAGAAATTCATGCACAGATGTCATTCAACGACACATGGGACAAAAGATAAAGGCTTTAGTTAGATCCAGTGACCGGACCCAAGGACAATGAGTTCAATACCCGGTTAAGGCAGTGGAGAACTCGGTGAGGGGAATTAACAGTAGATAATTGTTAACTGACATCTATTAGACATAGCACGTGGAACTAAAACAGTCTACACGAGTGATAGAAATAAAGGGTTCAGTTCGGCATTCCAGCCACCTGAAGAAGGTCGGAGCGTACAACGGCCGAAACGTTGTAATAAATATGGCAACAAAGATGAAGACAATAGTCCGAATAATGTAAATGGTGTACATAATACCTCATCTCCACTGTGCCATGTGCCCTTGAGGAGAAATTAACAGGAGATATCTGATAATTGACATCCATTAACAATGGAACGTGGAACTAGAACAGTCTACTCCAGTGAGCGAAATAAATGGTTCAGTTTGACATTCCAAACACCTGAAGAAGGCCGGTGCGCACAACGACCGAAACATTGTAATAAATATGGTGACAAAGATGAGGACAATAGTCCGAATAATGTAAATTGTGAATATGAATGAGTATTAGGAGACAAGTAAGTGATAAAAAGGCGAGATGACATTCGACACATGCGCACATGCACACACGCGTGTGCAAACACACACACACACACACATCATATAAACACACAGATACACAAAAGGGATAAATTCAAACAAACACCAATAAATAGAACATAACTTATTTTTAACTTAGCTTTAAGATAACGGAAATGAGAATATCCGTAGTCTGCTGGAACCTCATTAGGAGTCGGCCGAACGATTACATGTACGAAACTCAATAAGCTATGTGACAAATTTTATATTAATATTAATATATATATATATATATATATATATATATATATATATATATATATATATATATATATATGATGGTCTATCCC
>CAHIKZ030004366.1:485000-630000 GCA_903632075.3 Acanthosepion pharaonis | reverse complement strand
ATACTGAAGGCAAAAGGCTCTGGGGAAAACAACGAGTAACCTAATTAACGAACTTGTGTAAATTAATGAGGGATTTGGAGGAATGGTGAAAAATATAGAAGTTACTAACAGCTACAAAATGATAGAAAGTTGTGAAGAGTCGTGATATCGTCCACTTCCTGGAGAGTCACGACACACAGCAAAAGATTTTGCATGTTCATGAAGTAGGTTTTTTCACCTTAATAAATATCACGAAAGAGGACGTCATCATTGATCAATAAGTCATAACAGAATGTCTTCACCAATGCAAGGAAGATAACTCTAGTACAGAACATTACTGCAGACATTTTCAGCCAAAAACTGCTGTTGTTAAAGCGAATATATTATTAGAGCTTCCAGTTTTTCGTAGCTGTTTTAAAATACAGACTAAGGAGCATCATCACAGTTATAACTCTGCGTTAAAAGACAACTTGCGGGGGAGTATCGTAACTCTTACTGGAGACAAGCTGACGAACACAAATATACGACAGGCTATTGATAACCTCATTAATTCGTGCAAGCGTCAAATTAATTCCAGCAGTTGCGTAAAAAGTCTTATTTAAATCCAGATTAATCAAAACTGACTGACGCCAAACAAGATCCAATTTTCAGATTTGTCACTACCGAATTAAAATCAATTAACATTCAAAACAGAAAAAAAAATTAAATTAGTTACTGGTCATTCGTGATATTAATATATTTAATACTGACTGGATCATGTCACGGTTTAGAATGTGTGCAATGCAGAATAGCGAGTCTATTACATTATACTGCTTAATACAATCTAAAGAAAACATTCACTATCCTACTTAAAACATTTTTTCTAACCTTTAGATCTGCAAATCTTTTCATGTCCACTTTCTACACCTAGCTTCTTTACAAGATCATTTTCTGTTGTGGCAAAGTAACCAAAGAATTTAATCTGTCTTGTGTCATGGACGACCGCAAGTATGTTTTTATAAGTTTTAGTTTTGGAAGATTCCAAACACATGACATGTTGGCATGATGGCGCCCTCGGCCTTGATTACCTTTCCTCACCAACACCCACACCTTAAAAAATACGGAAAAACAGAAGCGAAATAATTATTTACGTTTTTTACAATTGGACTAATATCCTTATTTTTGTTTTTACAATCACAACATTTCGGCCGTTATGCCCTTTGACCTTATTCAAGTATTTGGCGATCCTGTTGATCTCTATTTAAGGTACGGGAGAAGATTGTTCTCCTTCATTATCTTTCCAAGGATATCTTGTTTATTTTTATTACTGTTCATTTCTTGTTAGTTTTGTTTCTATTGTGTCTGAGGTCAGAGAGGTTAAACTCTGTAACAATAAAACATGAAGAGAGCTGTTCGAAGATATTTTGGCACTATTTGTCTGTTATTAGTTTTTATGAGAAGCATGATTTGTTCTGAACAAGCCTTCATTGCTATAATCAAATGATCTGTGTAGGTAGTTTAGTTACAACTCCTGTAGGGCCACCTATGGCGGTAAGGTCGAAGAGGAAGCACCAAACTGACACGACCAAATCCCAAAGACTCTAACGGCAAATATCTACACGATCTCAGCGTCCAAACACCTATTATTTTATCATTTTCTATTGTGACAAAATAGCCAAATAATTTAATCTGTCTTGAGTCATGGACGACCGCAAGTAAGATTCCAAACACATGACATGGCGGCATGATGGCAACCCGTATCTTGAGCTGGCCCTCTGTGTAACAGCATTTTATCTTCCATAACATGGACACGTAATATAGTTATAGGCGAGTGTTTTTTTTTTTCAACTGTTCTTCTAACCCAGCCTCTTTCCTGTGTCATGCAAGTATTGATATCTGGCGATTGGACAGAGCGCATAGAGAGATACAATTGTACATCTTATAATGGCATTAATATAAAAAAAACAACACAAGCGGTCTGAGCTAACTTGGCTCTGTGACTCCGTTACGTCAACTGGTGCCTTCCTATGACACCTCGATTCTTATATAGAAATCGTTAAAAATTATATAAAAAATCTTTACAGAGATTTTCTTTTGAAAATAAAAAATTTTGAATGAAGTTTTGTTTTCAGATAATAACTATTCAGAAATTTCATGTTTTGAATATTACGATTACTTTCTATGTCAGAATAAAATTGTACCTGTTACTGCCTCGAGTTGGTGGAAAACTGCGTGACACATGGGGATATATTTACTGCTAGCTTAAAAGCCACCCTATCGGGCGGCAATTAAGCTAGCTCCTGCTGAGAGAATTTGATTGGACCTTCAGACCTACAATGACACTTCATGTATTGAGTACATATTAAATTTTAATAAAATTAAACAATATTTTTCAACAACAGTTTTCATCAAAACAGTCATATAATTTGTCTATTTGGTACTTATTGCAATCCTGTATGATAAACAAGATTTTTGGTTTTCCTATTCGGGGTCATTACAAATAGCTTATTTCCATTCCTGACCCTTGAACAACCAGCATATAGTTAGCTGTGAGAAAAGCAGGATTCTATCATTTCGATGATTGTCCTTGCATAGATCACTCTCAATGGAATCTGAAGTCTTATGAACACAAAAGGAAGATCTCGAGAAATCCATAAAATGGTGTTTAATATTTAGATAAACATGGTTAATCAAGTCTTGGATACTTAGCACTAAAACTCCGCAATCATTTGGGAGTAAAATATCTTTATTTCTTCCATTCAACAGCAAATCTTCCTGCTTAATGGTCACCTGTGTTTCTAAATCTCATGTTTGTATTCAGTCCGAGTCTTTGAAAATGGCTCCAGATATAAGAATTTTTCAAGTAATCATTGATTTCATCAGCTGGAGTTCCTCTTGTAATGACTCATAATGTTCGTCTAAAATCTCAGTGAATTCTGTTTAATATCTTGGAGTGTTTCGCCCAGGGCCTCAAATTTTCGCTTGTTTGCCATGGTGCATTCACCCCAGTCAATGAAGTTTGTATCCTCCAGTAGCTTAGCCAAGTTGGTTCCTCTCTTGATGTTGCAAATAGGGGTTGCATTGTAGCTTAAATCCAACAGAAGTTTGAAGGCACGGTGTGCTGTACGCCCTTCAAGCAAGAGGGAAGCAGCAATTCTAGATTATGCTACTGCTGGAGCTACCATTCTTTGGATAAAAGAAGGTTATTTGAAAAATTTTACCAGTACCTCCAGGTGCATCCAAGAAGAAATCCCTCCATTGTTGTTTTTGATGTCATCAAGGACCTTCTGATCCACTTGCTCTTGGTTCAACAGGGACCCATTGTTTTGAATACTTTGTCACAATTGTTCCTGTTTCTATCAAAATTTACCAGTCTCTCTGGATTTGGAAGACTAAAATTGTTGAGATCTTTTTGAGCCAAGTTCATCAGTTTGTCTTCAATTTCACAGAGAGCTAAATTTGAAATTTGAGGATTCAATTCGAATCCTGGATGAGCAAGTCTCATTTTATGAAGAATATCCTCACTTATCGTCATATTTTCCCAAAGAGTTCGCAGGTAGCAGTAAGAACTTGTTTTGGAGATTTTGTTGCAATTGCTTCTTCCAGAGACCTATCCCAGGGCCAATATCGATACATGTTCGTCTGCAAGTCTCTTTTACAACACCATCAATTGTTCTCAACTCTTAAAAAATGATGTTGGGCGCCATATGTGATGAAGCAACAGTCTCAATAAGAAGCATTCGGGATACCTTGCATAGACTGTATATATTCTTCCAAGAACATCTCCCTTTTTGACTCCAGGTTCACTTGGATGAAGTTCTCCTTGCTTTCTCCTCTGAAAATTTTCAACTTTGTAGGTGTAGTGTTTGTAAATTCAGGGTGCAAGGTTGTTCTTGCAAAGTCATCATTTTGACACAGATCCAAAAATGCCATTAATGTTGTGTTCTTAGGAGTTTCAGCTAGTTCTCTTGGTTTGGTTTATTTGGTTTGGTTTGTTTTACGACATATCAACCTCAATGGGTTATTTAATGCCGACAACATTTTCATTGCTAGCAAGATTTTGTTTTGTCAAAAATCTGTTTCTGGTAATATTTTTCCTTCAAAATTGTATTGCTGGTAATAATTTTTTTCCAAAAAGTATTGCTGGTAACTATTTGCCCATACCTGGGTCCTTAACAGGTGCTACCACCCTGAGTCACCTGGGAACACTAGCAATTAAGAGGTTGTTCTACACTCCTCAAAACCTCCTGATCAGAGGCCTCTTGCTGCTGGATGTAGTTTATCGTCTTACCCAGGACGCGTATGTAGTTTAACGTCTTACCCAGGACGACTAGTTCTCTTGAATTTTCTTCTGCGAAGTAAACTCTTTGTCCATTTTCCAAGTGAAACGTTAGGTGCTTAACTAAAGGACTTCTGTCATCAACTGGAAAATTAAGGATCCTCCAGACTGACTCATTGAAAGACATATATCGACCCATCAGAAACTTTTAGACGTCATATTGATTTTCTAGACCAAATTCTGCTTGGTCACTTCCCTTGTTAATGTATTTACATAATTATTTAATTTAATTGATGCTGTTGCAGTACTCTGCATTTATGTGAGCACCAAATTACTTGCTGAGCAGTGGGCAAAAAAGAACAAATCACCGTTTGCCAATGACTATTTCTTGTCCTCTTTTATTCAGAGAGAAAATGTGACCTCCATCTTCTGGTTTTCTCCTTTTGTATTTTGGATAGACATCAAGCTCAAACTAGGTCTCTTTGGTAAACTGCTTTAGAAAGTCTTTGCTGCACTTTTTGTCAATCATGCAAGGATATTCAGGATTAAGAGAACCATATGGACAATGAATCATGTTTTTTTTTATTATTTCAAAAAGAATTGGAACTTCAATGGGATTTGGCAGCTCAGCACTGATGATAGCATCAATTTGATTTGGATTGATTTTCTTCTTGAACCAAACCAATAGATGACAATGAGTCAGTTTTCTTTTCTGCCGCTCAGTTGTGAACATATGAGCCCTGACTGCTCCAATAATTTCTCTTTTCGTAAGGAGATTCAACAGTTTGTCAAATTTAAGCTTAAATACTCGAGATACAATATCATGACGGTCAGTAGCAGATTGACCTTCTATCAAATTGTTAGTTATTTCATGCCATATTGGCTTGCAAGTAAAGGTAATGAAGAGGTCAGATTTTCTAAAATTTCTGACATATATAATTCAATTTTGAATCTTCTCCTGCATGTACACCTGTCACTGACCAAACTTGAGGTTGCTTAACTTAGGTGATCGAACGGGAACCGGTGTTTCAACGTGATTTGTCCCTAAATTGTGAAAGTAAGAGGGACAAAGAAAAACAATACATAACCTACCTAGCAAGGTTGAGTAAATGAATGGAGGAGCAAGGTTTCGGTCAAAACATAAAATAACAAAATACCAAATTTATTAAGAGTCACGAAGGAAATTAGGTAATTCCGAGCCATTATCCATTTCACCACCCGCGAATCTGGCAGTCAAACACCTAATATTCCCAATCGGTTACCCATCTAGGAATGGAACAGACACGACGTTGCTTAACTTCAGTGATATGTGCCTAATTATCGAATATGATATACATCCAAATCATGAAGACACTTAATTTCCGAAACCAGTTGCCACCTAATGCTATAGGAATGTCCTTCTATTTAGCCATAGCCAGGGGAAGAATGGATCCATACCTTTCACCGTAAGTGAATATCAAGAATTCAACTGGAATCCGAACTCAGTTCTCTGATTCCTCAATCCGAGTTAATATCAATTACTCTACCTTTCTATTATAAGTATTAAATTATAAGTATATTATTATACTTATTATATATTATATTATAAGTATTTTGGGTTTGTTTTTTTTTAAATATCCGACAGGATTCTTTTAATTATCACATTATTGTTACTTGATTTTGTTCAGTAGCATATCAACATCAAGGGCTTATTTCGTGCCGAAATTGAAATTGTATTTGTATTCATTTTTAGTCTATCTTCCGGAAATAATAATGATTTAGAGATACAAGTTTTACTAATTAAGCCATAGCTGTGGATGAGAAGACGTGGATCTATACCTTTCCCAAGGGTAATTGCGCGTAAGTGAATATAACGAACCCAACTGAAACTGGAACCTGGATCTTCAATTATCTCACCCGGGCCATTATCCATTACACCAACCGCACATCCAAATTTACAGGGCCTGGTATTCCCAAGCGGTCACCCATCTACGTACTGACCAAGCTTGAGGTTGCTTAATTTATATGGTCGAACGGGAGCCGGTGTTTCGACGTGATTTGTCCGTAAATTGTGAAAGTAAGAGGGACAAAGAAAAACAATACATAACCTACCTAGCAAGTAAATGGATGGCAGGTTTGGGGTTTAAACATAACATAACAAAATACCAAATTTATTAAGAGCTACGAAGGAAATTGTGGAGAGCAACGATCGCCAACGTCCTTAAGAGACATGGCAAATAGAAGATGTCGAATTTAACTATGATTATTCGTTGTTATCATCTAGTGAAAGAATATATGCAAAGAATCTATATATTAAAGAATATATAGCAAACGTACACAACCTCAGCATCAACACATATTTCTACAGCGCCTATTGTCAGTTGGGTTGTTAGAAAAACAAAACTCATTCCATTTCTTTTCTTCTTCGTTTCGTTTCGTTTTCTTTTCTTTTCTTTTTTTTTTTTTTTTCCTTTTTACTTGTTAGGATTGCCCTGCATGTTCTGCTTATAACTGAAAACAATGACATGCACTGAGAAAGTGTGGCTTTATTCACACACTCTCGTTTTATTCTTTTTCATATTTCTTTCTTCTTTTTTCGGAAAAAGATAAACAAAGACATTGTTCTTAATTAATTTCTCTTGCAGGCTAAACATAACAGTTTTGAAAGTGACTTAACATTTTGACTATTGAAAAATATCCGAAAGCTTTTTTTTTGACATTTTGTTAGTCATTTATTTATTCGGTTTCAAATTGCAGATGACATTACTAATTGATCTTTTTTTTTATTTACTACTAACTAAAGTTAGTGTCTAGGTTTGGTTGGTAATTTCAACCTTCGAGAAATTGTTGGAAATTTCGACTTATCCAAACTTATTTACTTTGTTTGAATATATATACGTACATACATACACACATATATATGTACGTATATATATATCTCCGAACAGATACATACAGACATATATATGTATGCATGTATATATATATATATATATATATATATATATATATATATATATATCTCCGAACAGATTTTAAGTAGGTAGAAGGAATGCTTTCATATATATTGTTTTAAGGGATGTTATATTTATGAGTAAAGTGCTCAATATTAGAGATGGTACATATGTAAATATAATAGTGTACATTGATGTTTATCACAATCTTCAGGCCCGAAAAACAAACTGCCGCCGCTCAATGTTGATCTCAGTGTCTATTTTATATATATATATATATATATATATATATATATATATATATATATATATATATATATATATATATATATATATATCCACAGACAGGGTGTTTCGCTGTATCACAACTGCTCAATGTGGCTAGACGTCCTTGTTTCGATCCTAGCTTCTGAATTGGTAGATTCTACCCTTAAGCTGTTGGCGCACAGCAAGAATGAAGGTGAATTTAGCCGTATTTAATTTAGATAAACACACAGTGACTGAGAGAACTCAATTCGCTTTACCGGAGAGTCTTGCATTATTAGCTGTAATAGTCACTGTTTACAAACTCACACTTCCTCCTCAGAGAGCTCAACCGGAATAATTTTTCCAGGATCATATATATTGTCATCCACAGACAGGCTGTTCTGCTGTATCACTAGCTAGGATCGAAACCCGGTTCAATTGGCGTTAGTCGGAAATTCTACCTTTACGCCGTTGGCGCACGACAGGCATGAAGGTGAATTTAAGCGTATTTCTTTTTAGATAAACATACAGTGACTGAAAGAACTCGATTCGCTTTACCGAAGAGGGTGAACTGAAAAGTACATAGGCGTCTATGCAAAAGTGATGCTAGAGTTATGCAATCTTGTATGCATTATTTTCAACCGTTCTTTCTAATAACTGCATTTCTTCTTTACAGATAAACTGACATCTGACTCTTCAAAGAAAACTTCAAACGTAACTCGTTACGAATTCTCTTGAAAATGGACAAAATATGACATCGTGGTGTTATCAAATAACTGCAGAAAAAGAGTTTAGCACCGAAGGACATTCATGCTGACACAGTTGTTACATTAGATGATGTACCTGAATTTAGGAGAGAAAAACATTAATCATGTTCACCAGATTATAGATTCGTTTTTTACGACTTATCAACCCTTTGTGGGTTGTTTAAAGCCAGAAAATATTCTTAGATTGTATATGATTAAATACAAATAAAATAGCAAATGCATATCCTGTGAGAGTTGAGAATATTCCGTACAGCGAACTTTGCACGACGAAATTTCTACTCGATGGGTGCTACGTCTTCTGACACGTAATGAAAAACACACCAGGCTGATCACATGACGGTGAAATCTGACATCGTTTGAGGCAGATCTAGTTCATTTTCTCGAATGTTTCTTAACCACGAATGAGTTGTTGGATTCATCACTTTGAAGCAGAGACAAAGAGACAATTCATGCAGTGAGCACACCGCTCTTCTCCTAGGCCAAAGAAAGACATGGTCGTTTCATCTGCAGAGAAGGTTGTAAGAGTTCTTCAGTCAAGGGAGATAATTCCCATCATGAGAGTTACTATATAATTCCCTGCTACAGCAATATTGATAAACGTCTTGGAATGGTTCAGCTTTGCACATACCCTGAGATTCTTAGACGTGAAAGAATTCGCAGTCGACAGAAAGTAACAAAAACTCTTTTAATGAATAGAACTCAATGACGTTAAGGATTGAAATATAAAACATTCATATACTTCTTTTTGATTACTAAATATTATTTGTTCTTCAAAAGATGTCGTTTTGAATAATTGTCTTTGGAAAATGAATAACAGCAAAAATAATTTTAAAATAATTTTTTAAAACAAACAAGCTTTTGAGATTTGCATTTTAATCACTGTTAGAAATGGCGACTCAGTATCGTAATGTCTTCTTTGAAAAATCATAAAACGTATTCAATCAGCAAAAAAATATTTGTCAAACGTGCATGGCGTTTATTACATCAATTTGTCCACCATTCAACAGGTCAACGTAAATCGGTGTTTGAGCTGACATTTTGTCACTGTAGAGAGAATGTTTTCGGAATGGCGCAATTTTAGCGATATTTTAGAAGTATCTTCAAAGTTTTTTATAGTGTGTACGTGTACATGTGATTTTGTCGAAAACCATAGCTGAATATTTAAAAAAAATCACTTTCGGCATTATCTATTCTTCGTGTTTTCACCTGGCGATAAACAAAAGCGCATCAGTAATTTTACAAGGATCACTGAACTGAAATAATGCAGTCGGAGCAAGCATGTTTCTGGAATGGTTTGCGAAGCTGAACAAAGATTTTGAATTTGAGTACAAAAAGAAAAACTCTCTGAGAGACCCCCAGAAAACGGAAGGAAGTAACCTGGAGAATATTTTCCGAGAAGGCGCAGAGCCATCAGCACGTATATTTACACAATTATAGGTGAATATCCATTTAGATCACTACGAATTTGAAAAAAAGAAAATTCTGGAAATAAATATTTCAGAAGGCTTAAACTGAGGTCATAACCTTCTCTGCAGAGGAAACGACCGGAAATAAATATTTCAGAAGTCTTAAACTGGGCCCGTAACCTTCTCTGCTGATGAAACGACCGGGAATAAATATTTCAGAAGTCTTAAACTAGAGCTGTATCCTTCTCTGCAGATGAAACGACACTAAGGTCACCATCAATCGGTGACAGTCGGTTTCAATCTTGAACACCATCTTCAGGCCTGATGATGACGTCATCAAATATTCCTGTTGGCATGTACAGGGATCCTCGCTGTTGCACAATATGTGGTCTTGTATGCAGGTCACTGGCGGGGCTGAAGTGTCACATAGGACACAAACATAAAAACTGAATGAGGTTGTATATTATATATATATATATATATATATATATATATATATTGATAAAAATTATTTACAATTCAAAAAATATATTACAAAGGCTGGACTTCTTTCTGTGATGTTATGTTAAAGATATTGTGTATCCGGGAGCATTACTGATCCAAAGCAAAATATCACAGATGCCATTGTGTATACGGAATAAATTCCAATAACCAAAAAATAATATTCTTAAAAGAGTGCTCAATACAGAGTAGAGCAAATATAATTATTTATTCGAAAATTATAACATAAATATGATATTGAATATAGAATAAAGGAAAATAGGAAAACCCTTTATTTTACATTCAACATCATCACTTTATAAGACACCATAAGTGTTGAAACAAAATGGCTATATTTGTAGTGATTTTATAACATATTTATGTTATAATTTTCGGATGAATAATTATATATATATATATATATATATATATATATATATATATAAAAGAAATATAGTCTTAAGGTGTGCTATATTTATGGGATAAAGTGCTCAATATCAGAGATAGAGCGTGTGTAAATATAAAAGTGAACATAGAAGTCAACACTTAATCGTCAGGCCACGATCTGTTTCCTGACGATTGCATATAGCATGAAACAGACTGTCGTCTCTAAGTGTTGACTTTATGTTCACTTTTTATATATATATATATATATATATATATATATATATATATATATATATATATATTTTATGTTTATACGTTATCTTTATAGGTACAAATATTTAGTAAATGCTCTGTTTATAATAAAGTATTAACAACATTTACCGGCCTGAATGTCCGAGAAATTTTCATAGAATTTATTATAAACAGAGCATTTACTTAAATATTTGTACCTATAAAAAGAACGTATAAACATAAAAAATGTCTTAAAAAATAATTGTCGGATTTTGTCTATTTCATAATTTGTGACATCATTTGTTTACATTTAGATACGCATTGAGCAGATATGAATGTATAAGAGAAAACATAGAGAACTGTGTTTAATAAGAGTGTCTGCTAGAAGACCCTATGTCGAGCAATAGGGCTCTGCAGCGGGCCACACAAGCAGGAGACACCAGTCATTGCTGTCAGACAATTTCTGCAACGAGGAGACCGTCCAGAAGTAGGGGTTTCTGAAGTCGTCTGGTGGCAGTGGTTGAAGCCAATGGCGATTTTTATTGAATAAATTTACTCTTTAGTATTTGCAGATGTTGTTGCGTCATTTTGGTAAGTATATTTGTTAAAATAAGATGTCAGTGTTATTTTCATCTTTGCGTAATTTAAACGACAATTTATTTATCGCAACCTATAGAAAGATAGATAGAAATAACAGACTGAGATAGATAGATA
The DNA here is from genome assembly GCA_903632075.3 of Acanthosepion pharaonis. Classification (NCBI taxonomy): domain Eukaryota; kingdom Metazoa; phylum Mollusca; class Cephalopoda; order Sepiida; family Sepiidae; genus Acanthosepion; species Acanthosepion pharaonis. Next base: position 618,599 of record CAHIKZ030004366.1, on the reverse strand, counting down.
GATCGATAGATAGATAGATAGATAGATATAGATAGATAGATAGATAGATAGATATGTACAGACTGAGGTAGATTAATTTTGCGTAATTTAGACGATAATTTATCCATCGAACCTTGTGTATATGTAAAAATTTAATTCAGTCTATAGCTGTAAAAGAATAATAGTAAAAAAGACAAAAAGAAAACTTATCTTAGCCGACACGTTTCCTCGTCTGATGTACTTTATCAATGCAAATAATAAAGTCCCTCATATTTATATTCATGACTGAAGCGTAAACAAGATAATTTATGCCTTTATTTTGACATTATTCATTATTGCTATAAACGGTATTTTAGTGTTTGAGTCGAGATTTCCTTTTTTTTGTGAAACAGAAAGTCTTATTAATGGAAATGTCTCTCGTCAGAGATGGAACCTGGATTCTCTTTTCCTTCGAAAGCAAATCTTAGCCAGGCGTAATTTACAGTTTGCCACAGAGACCTGTGCACCTACAGATTGATCACCTGTTCATTATTTGTGGCTGTAACCTTCGAAGTATTCCTCTTTTGAAGCTGTGCACTTTGCAAGACAATGCTCTCATTGCAGGAAGTATTCTTGGGAATTGTTGTCTGGAATATATTTCAATAATCTAGTCACGTGTGATTAGATTAGAAAGAAACGACTTAAACAAATCTTTATATCTTCAGATATATTTTTTTTAATTTTCGAAATAGCCAGCATTCACGAGGAATATGCCTGCTTAATAAAGCGGCCTATTTTTGTAATGGCTTTCTTGTCCTGAAACCTGCGAATTCCTTATACCTCAGGAGCTTTACCATAATTTTGAATCCAGCTGCCAAGCCAACGTGTGGACCGGCGTTGGCTGATGCATGAGAAACCACTGGTCGTGTTCGTTAACATGAAAATGTCTTTTTTGTTCCAGTGATTCATTCAAGCAAAGCAAGTGCTTAGTCTCAGTTTAGGCATAACAGTTTATCTCCCCCCCCCATGCAAACACACAAACATAGATGTAGCGATTTACTAAGCATAGTTTAGAGTTAGTACGAGGCCAAAATTATGGAGCACCCATTGAGGATCAGACTCACTATTCACTATTTTGATTTACATAAATGATCTGCCTACTTTGATAACGCTAATATATAATATAATATAATATAATATATATATATATATATATATATATATATATATATATATATATATATGTGTGTGTGTGTGTGTGTATTTTGAACAATAAAACTATAAAAAATTAAAATTTTCAGACACACTGGGTTGTATATTAATATTTTTTTGTTTTATTATTCCAATTAGATTCCTCGACTAGTTTCAGCTCGATATTTTTCAGATATTTTTTTCTCCTGATGATGGCCGTGCAAGCCAACATCAGGAGAAAAAAATATTCTGCTTGTTACTAGCAGTGAACTACAGGAGTGAATGACTCGAAGAAAATGAAATTTATAGTTTTCATTTGTTTTTTTTTTTAATTATTTTAATTATTTTTTTCAGTATTTGTCTATATTTCTGAGATGAGGTATTATGTACACTATTTACATTATTTTTTCGGACCATTGTTGACATATTTATTACAACGTTTCGGCCGTTGTACGTTTCGGCCTTCTTCAGATGGTTGGAATGTCGAACTGAACCCATTATGTCCCATTAGTTAGATCCAGTGACAGGACCCAAAGAGTGTGAGTTCAATACCTGGTTAAGGCAGTGGTGAAATGATAACTGATAACTGGCATCCATTAGAAATGGCACGTGGAACTAGAATAGTCTACCCCAGTGAGCGAAATAAAGGGTTCAGTTCGACATTCACAACCACCTGAAGAATAAATGCAATTGTCAGGCCTCTAGACGCAATCGTCAGACCCCGCGGCCTGACGATTGCGTCTAGCATGAAACAGCCTGTCGCCTCTGAGTGTTGACTTCAATGTTCACTCATATATATATATATATATATATATATATATATATATATATATATATATATATATACTGCAATAATAACAATATATATTAATTTGTAAACATCTATGCCGATGATACAACGATTTATGGATGCACCTCCAAACGTCTTGATGCTCAGAGACTGGCGGTTGATCACTTATTCAATCAAGCACTAACTTCTCAGTGGGGAAAACTGGCTGGTTACATTCAGTCCCTCGAAAACCAAACTAATTACATTCCGAGTAAACTTCGAACTACCAGCAATCACGATGAACGAATGTCCCCTTCGGGGAGTCTCCGTAAGAAACTAGTGGGCCTTAGTCTCACACCTGACCTCAAATGGAACACCTACATACGATTCATCGCTAAAGGTGCAGGAAAAATGGTCAGTTCCCTGTACGGATTCAGGAAGTACCTCATTCCATATGGTATCCACTAATTTTACAAGAGCCAGATTAAGCCGAGAACGGGGTACTGTTGTCATACTTGGGCTGGAGCTGCCCAGTCCTCACTTTCCATTCTAGAGTTTAAAAGCGTCTCCGTCTCTTTGTGGATGAAAAGTTTTTTCCATCCTGCAACTCCTCTCTCACAGGCGGGATGTGGCAATATTCTCACTGTTCTATCACTATTTCCATAGAAAAATACTCGGACGAACTGCATTCCTTGGTTCTTTCAGTCGTAACCTTCACGGCTAGAACCCACCATCCTACTTACATAATAGCAAACCACCCTTATCCCTCCGAATTTGCACTCGGACAGATTCTTCCCGTGAACCATGGCTCTGTGGAACTGACTCCCATGAGAATGTTTCCACAATCACTCTAATTTTAATCTGTTCAAGTTTAGAGCTAACTGTTATCATTCCCTCTTATCTATATGAACTGCCTCTTAATATAACCGTCTACCTCGGCGGCCCCCGAGCCTTGTATAGGACGAACCTCACTATGAAAAATAATGAACCTGGCACGATAAGCAGCTAACAATTACACCATGCCAAAGTTCCCAAATATACATATATCAATCGATGATCAATTTAAGAGGAATTATTTATATATTTTTACCACCGCCTGATGAGATGTTATGATGTACATAGAAACATTAATACATTAATATGGCAGAAATATGTATGTTCGACAATAATAACCTATAATAAAGAATTATCGCCCTGCTTTTCTATTGAGGTCTATTTTAAAATAATGCTATGTGTTTGAATTTATTTTGATACGTTCTCACTGCATGTATATATATATATATATATATATATATATATATATATATATATATATATATATATATAGGTGTTCCCAAATCAATTAAAAGGTCAACCTATTTTGAAAAACAGTATTTGCCATCGTGTTCCAACACTGACCTGTAGCACAGGTATAAACATTGCAACTACCTCAATCAAAAAGCAGGACTGAAATAGCTTAGTACCTTGTCGGGTGGACGTAGAATACACCGAACACATGCCTTACAGAGGGGTAATACCAACCCCTTGGTTCGGTGATAGTAAATAGTAAAATAGATGCTTATAATCTATAGATGGTTGATATTTACCTAGCACTGAATCAAATAAATTCTTATAGACTCAAATATAAACGAACAGTATTAACCTGTTCCGAAAACAAGTAAATACTTATAGACTCAAATATAAACAGACAATTTTTATTTATGGCTGAACCAAGTATATTTATTTAAAAAAATGCTGAATTCGACATTAAATCACCCTATAAGTGTTGATGCCATAGAATCAAAAACACCCAAACTGTTGTTGTCAGTATAGATCAATTCAAATATCTCTATGTGTTCATTCGATTGCATTTGTTTATATTCTAACTGACGCCACACTATCTCAACTTTATCAGTGTTACTGTGTGTATATGTTTGAGAGAAAAAGAGAATGCATAATATATATAGAGTTATGAAGATAACTATATATATATATATATATATATATATATATATATATATATATATATATATATAAGATATATATATATATATATATATATATATATATATATATAGGGTGTAGGTACAGATATAATGCAAAATGTATTGATATAAAATGATACTAAAAGCATGAATAAACGATGTACGCATTTGAATAGGAATATATGACAGGAAGAACCAGTTTTTTTTAATTCGTTTTCTTTTTTTAATTATTTGACATACCTTCATTCACATTACATTTTCATCGCCATATTCTGAGCAGATATTAACTTATTTTGAAGTTCGGTGGTCATACAGAACTTATTTTACTTAATGCAAGCTAAGAGTAATCGTCATGGATACATACACATACCAAAACTTATATGAAGTCGTATGCAAATATGTATTTATGTATATACGTAAAGGTAAACTAAAAAATTTTCAAAGTAAGATCTACGGAAAAAATAACTTTTGTGTCTTTAAAAAAAAAAGAGTTCCAATCTAAGACGGCGAAACAAAACGGCTGATGAAAATCGCACATAGAAGTTGGGTTATTTAATTATATTCTCTACCCTGCGGCTTTACATTCGTATGTTGTTTTTGATTTGTTTGTTCTTTTTAAATTTTTTTTGCCTGTTTTGTTTGTACAATTTACAATATACATACTTTTTATCGACTTTATTTTATTCATTCCAATGTTTTTCGCAATCCATTTTATCTTCAAAACAAATGCATTATATTCTGCTTGCCAAGTAAATATACATATACACTTCGATTGAAAAAAGTAAAAAAAAAACGTACACACACACACATATATATATATATTAATAAGTAGATGGAAATCTATACTTTTGTTCAAGTATATTCATGCAAAGCAGATATCTACATACGTATACATAATTCCAGATATAAAGGCATGCTTACGTAGGTGCACAAACGCACACACACACACACATATATATATATATATATATATATATATATATATATATATATATATATATATATATATATATATGATTTATTTCTTGCTTATTAAAATATTTAATTCGGGAACGACTGTTGTGCTCTAATGTAAGTGTATGGTACATATTATTTAACGTAAGTCCTTTTGTGTGTTTCTGTGGGCACACCAGTAGCGATTTTATTTTCGGCTGTGGTAGGCAGTATCTGAATGTAAAGAAACCTCGATGAAAAAATACATCTACTAGCACACAAAAAAGCTAAAGTTGTATCTTAAAAGTAAGATTTTTATAGTCATGGGAGAAGTGAACATATATTAGGTGGATATATGCAAAAGTTTCCGTCGGAAAAAAAAAATCGACAAATTCTTTTATTCGCATAAATTCATCAGTCATCAGTGTCTTTGTTTCTTCCTCCGGTGTTCTCTGTCCGTACACATCATTTCAGGAAAACTGGGCAACTTTCTTTATCATAAGAGAAAGATATCAGTTTCTATTTGAGCTTTAATTGATCAATTGATTCGTTTTCTATGGGTTATCAACCTTTTGCAGTTTATTTAAATCCAGATTTTTTTTTTAATCGCAAAAATTGGCGATAGGCAGATAACAATGCCTTTCGTGATAAATTTTTCCTAATTAACTCAAAGCTGGGGGAAAAGAGGTGGATTCATGCCTTTCCCAGATGTATTTGCACCTAACTGAATATAACGAACCTAAATGAAACTTGAACTCGGCACTCCCATTAAAAATTCCGAGCCATTATTCCATTACACCACCCGCACATCCAAGTTTACAGCACGTGGTATTTCCAAATGGTCACACTGGTCCTGGGTAAGACGTTAAACTACATCCGCGTTCTGGGTAAGACGTTAAACTACATCCAGCAGCAAGACATGTGATCAGGAGGTCTTGAGTAGCGTGGAACCTCCTCTTAATTGCTGGTGTTCCTAGGTACACTCTAACTTGGGGTGGTAGCACCTGTTAGGGTCCCAGCTATGGGCAAATAGTTAACTATTACCAGCAATACGTTTTTGAAAGAAAATATTACCAGCAATACAATTTTGAAGGCAATATATTACTGGAAAGAGATTTTTGACAAAACAAAATATTACCAGCAACTTTTTGTCAGCATTAAATAACCCATTGAGGTTGAAATGCCGTAAAACAAAATAAACCAAACCAATCTAAACCAAAGAATACATATTCTATTTATACGAATCTATCCTAAAAATGTTGTCGGCATTAAATAACCCATTGAGGTTGATATGCCGTAAAACAAAATAAACCAAACCAATCTAAACCAAATAATACATATTTTATTCATAAGAATCTATCCTAAAATTGTTGTCGGCATTAAATAACCCATTGAGGTTGAAATGCCGTAAAACAAAATAAACCAAACCAATCTAAACCAAAGAATACATATTCTATTCATACGAATCTATCCTAAAAATGCCAGTGAAGTTGATATGCAGTTAATCAAAATAAACCAAACCAAACCAAATGGTCACACATCTAAGTACTGACCAGACTCGACTATTTTTAAGGTGATATAGCCGTAAGCCGCTCTGGTTTGAAAAAAAAAACTGACCAGAAAATGGCAGATTTTTTTTTTATACAGCGAGACAATTAATGACCTGAAGGTGAAAAATCTGGAATAATACAAGGCATTTAAAAAGAAAAATGAAAAGAATATCCTCACTTCCCCACCTCTGTCATTATTCGATGTGTCATATTTGCAAGTTGAGGATAGTCATTATCATCCATCACAGACTTGTACCCTCACCTTGAGAATTCAATAAGAAGAGTCATTCTTTCTTTCTTTCTTTTCTTCTATATGCCATGTCCTTTCAGGACGTAGGCGATCATGGCTCTCCACTTCTCTCTATCCTTCGGAGGTCTCAACGTGTTCTTTCCCTCTCTCACCTCCCCCAGACCACGTTCTGTCATTCACTTTCTTAAGGCCGCCGTTGTTTTTCCTTGTCTCTCTTTCCCTCTATTAGACCCGTGAGTATCAAATTCTCCAGGGCCTCCTTCCTCATGATGTGTTCCAGGAACTTCAGCTTCCTCTTTCGGATGTTAAACATAAGCCTCCTCCTTGTTTGCATCCTCTCTAAGACTTCATCGTTGCACACACGCTCGGTCTATGATATACTTATCATCTTTCTGTAGAACCACATCTCCATCACCTTGAGTTCTTCTTTGTAATGAAGGACAAATGCCATGTAACAACTCAGTATTCTTTTCATTGTTACCAAAGAAATCCTTCTGTCTCGCAATACTCTGCCTAACTTGAGGAATGCGTCGTTGGCCATCTCAATTCTTCTACGGATCTCAGTGTCGCACTTACCGTCCTCTGTCAAAACGCTTCCCAGATATTTAAACTTTCGCGTCTGCTTGATTCTAGTGTTCCCGACCTGCAAATCGCGTTTCGGGCTTATCTTTTTACTGATGACCAATGCACTCTGTCTTCTTGTAGTTTATGCTTAGTCCTTTCTTCTCACTCTCCGTCGCTACCTTCTGTAGGAAATTTTATAATTTCTTTTCCTTGTCTGCTATCAGTACTGTGTCATCTGCGTATCTTATGTTGTTAAGATTGTGAAAGCCGATGCTAAATTCCGGGGGGATTTCAGAATCTCTCAGTATTGCTTCGTTGTATAGATTGAACAGGTCGGGTGAGAAGACGCAATTTTCCTGTCTCATAATAGTCTGCTTAGATTTTGCAATACGTCTTCGGATCACAGTATTACACTTCCCGCCCTTTGCTAGAACACTTCCCAGCCGTCACGAACAAGAAAATTAAGACAAGATTGTACATCTGCTATACATTTTATAGATTCTTAATAAAATCCGAAGAAGAATCTACAATCTTATAGATCCTGACCTGGCAATTTCCCACCGCCGTAATATAACTCCGTCGTGTATCTTCTATAAATACTTTCATGGTGATTGTTCTGATAAACTTTCCTCTATGGTACCTAGATTTAGGCCATCTAGTTTCCACCATCTCCTTCGAAGCGATTGTTTCGGAGCTAGCGGATTCGTTCATAAAGAGGACTGCTCCTCCTGGATCCATACTCCAGTTCGCACTAGCGATTCAATTTTTACATATTTTGTCTTGCCTCTCGTAGATACAGAGAGAGATAGAGTGATATGACCAGGACGTAAGAGGGGGATAGACGTAAGAATATTAAGAGATATATGAACAGAGAAAGAAAATAAGATAGATAGATAGATAGATAGATAGATAGATAGATAGTAACATTGATAGGAAATCAAATCGCGCATCCTCTAAAAAATAACGTTTCTAATAATACAGAGTGCGATGGATAAATTGCCGCATTTTTATATTTTTGATTACGCGCATGCGTATTGTTTGTTTTCTATTTTGTCGACGGCGAAGTATAGTAGGGTCAGCTGGGAACCATTTTTGAGAAAAAGAGCACCATGACGCAATTCACTCCGCCAAAATTTGGAAACTGCATGCCATACTGCTTGGAATTTGCGCCGGAAGCTCAAATCCGAACATTTCAGATTGTTTGGGTGCCAATCTGAGGACAGTGCAGAGGATTCTGAAAGAGTTGGATGAGTCTTATGGTGATTACAGAGTGATCACTAGTAATGGCGACGTTATGTCTCCACGAGGCTTTAGACCCAACACAGAGGCCTTGAGTAGGTAGTGCTGCTCTGGCTCATGAGGGTGACTGCTGGAAAACACTATATCTGACAACAGAACTCTGCACCATATCTCACAAGCAGGAGACATTAGTCATAGCTGTCAGACAATTTCTGCCACCACATCACCCCTTATATCTGGCCACCTAACTCGTCATACTAAAAACTCTCTTGATTATTATGTGTGGGGCGCAGTTGAGCGAGAGGCCAACAAAATGCCTTGTAACAACCAAGATGAACTGAAGGTAAGGATTATGGCAGCATTCACCAACTTAAACAATGAAACCACCCAGAAGAATTGCAGGAGATTTTGAATTTTGTCTGGAGACCATGCTTGAAGACAATGGCGATTTTATTGAATAAAATTACTCTTTAGTATTTCAAGATATTTATGGGTAATTTTGATTAATATATCTGTTAAAATGGGATGTCAGTGTTATTTTCATCTTCGCGTAATTTAAACGACAATTTATCTATCGCACCCTGTAGGAAGATGGATAGAAATAACAGACTGAGATAGATAGATAGATAGATAGATAGATAGATAGATAGATAGATAGATAGATAGGAATTATAATAGCAACTTAAATACGTGTACAAACTAAAAATAACGTTAATAGTAATAATAGATAGGTAGACACTGAGATAGATAGATAGATAGATAGATAGATAGATAGATAGATAGATAGATAGATAGATAGATAGATAGATAGATAGAAACTTTGATAGCAAACCAAATACTCGCATCTACTAAAAATAACGTATCTAATAATAGATACATAGTATTTATGATAGCAACTTAAATGTCTGCGACCATTAAAATATCGTTTATAATAGATAGATAGATAGATAGATAGATAGATAGATAGATAGATAGATAGATAGATACGCTGTAAGAATATATATTACCAAGTAACGCTTGGATAGGAACATTTTTCTAATAACTTCCGAAAGAGCTGTATCTAAATAATAGAATACTGACGTAATAATCTCGACAAATTTATGTACATAAATCTATGGAAAACTTATAGTTTACATCAAAGCACGCGCCATCTTCTCAATGTCTGCGCGCGGTACTTACTACTACATCCACATATAGATTTAACAGATTTAATGATATTTAACATATAAATTTATATGCACACATATGAAAGAAAAACTAAAATCTAAGAAAATGTTATCTATGTATAAACATCAGAGATGATCGAATTTAAAAAAAAAATAATAAAGAGTTCTTTTTTAATATCTTTTTTCGAAAACATAAGCGACAACGATCCCAAATGGAGGTAGACTTTTAAAAACTGTTGAGTATTTGATTAAAAAAATGGTGTCCATATTTTCTTCTTTCTTTTCTTTTTTATTAACTTCCTGATGACGTATCTCGGGATGTTGACTTTCGGGCAAGTTTGACATCAACAGGATGCGTACTTAATATATATATATATATATATATATATATATATATATATATATATATATATGGGTGTTTTTTTAATGGCAATGCTTGACAAATAAGATGAAGGGGGCGAAAAGTGTGCCTTTATATTGAATAGAAAATGCCTGAAAGAAAGCAACGTAAAAATATTACATTGACTAGAAATTGATTAAACATATACATTTGAATATCTCTTGGTCTCGTATATCTCCGTGCGCATGCGTGTATGTCTGTGAGCGTCTCCATCTTTTTGAGTACACGTATGTCTGCGTCACTGTGATGTTGGTGAACTCGTTTTCTACGGCTTATAAACCGTTTCGCAGGTTAATTAAAGCCAGAAAATATTTTTAGATTGTATTATTTTTTTTTAGGTAATAATTGTTTCAGTGATACAGCTATTAATAATTAACCCATAGCTAGGGGAAGGAGTGATGGATTCATACCTTTTCTCATGTATATTTGCGTTTAAGTGAATATAACGAACCCAACATGAATTGGAACTCGGCTCTCCGATTAACAATTCTTAGCCATTATCCGTTACATGACCCGCACATCCAAGCTCACAACATCTGGTATTCCCAAGCGGTCACCCAACTAGGTACTGACCAAGTTCGACCTTGCTTAACTTCGGTGATTTTATGGGAACCGGTGTTTGAATGTGATGTGGCCGTAAGTCGTGTATAACTGTGAATTTGTGACTGCGTTTCTATGTGTGCGTGTGTTTGTGTGTATGTGTGTCATACTCTAAGTATGTTTCTGTCTCCTTTGATTTGTGTACACACGCACACGCATCCACACACAATCACACACGCATATTTTTTATTGCAATGAACTTTATATTCAATGGTTGCTTGTCTTTTTCATTTTTTTCAAAAAAGGGAATTAATGTCTACCGACCTAGACATGTTCGATTTCTGTCGGAAGGCAGACATTCATTCAGCCTTAGGTAGGTAGATAGGAATTTGATTATTTAAAAAATAGGGATGTCTACTCAAACACGTGTACCTATTATATATATATATATATATATATATATATATATATATAAAGAAATATTTTTAAATCTGATATTACTTCTCATCACTATAAAAGCTATATATTACTGTTATATATATATGTGTGTATGTGTATAAATATATATATATATTTATATACACACATACACACACATGTGTATATATATATATATATATATATATATATATATATATAAAGAAATTGATGTTCTTTTAATCTGATATTACTTCTCATCACTATAGACGCTATATATTAATGTTTTATACACATATATATATAATATATATTTGTGTCTGTATATATAAATATATATATATATATTTATATATATATATATTTACACACACACACACACACATATATATATGTGTGTGTGTGTGTGTGTGTGTGTGTGTGTGTGTGTGTGTGTGTGTGTGTGTGTGCAAAGTGGACATTGAATTCAACACCCAGAAGCGACAGTCTGTTTCTTAAACGCATGTTGTCATTTATATTTATATACTATTTATTCCAGATATTGAGCACTCTAACACATAAATATAGCATACATTAAAACTCTATTTTATCATAGATAGATAGATAGATAGATAGATAGATAGATAGATAGATAGATAGATATTCAAACATACATCCAAACACACATAATTAGCGAGTGGGAAGGTGCGCTCGCAAATGACTACATATAATCTTAGTTTGGTAAAAACTCACATTTAATCAGCCAGAGCAGATTAAACTCACTACAGATAAGCCTGCTGCTTTAGGTGGCTATCATTTTGAGACAAAGCCCCAGTAGTTAAACTTACACTCAGGCATGGGCGCGCACACACACACACACACACACACACACACACACACGCGCGTGTAAGCGCACATGCGCGCGAGCGCATATGCACGTGTCTGTGTGTATTTGTTTCTCTTCACCTGCTCCAAGTCCAGGGTGAATGAAAAGTAACTCTCTCTCTCTCTCTCTCTCTCTCTCTCTCTCTCTCTGTATATATGTATATATATATATCACTGCCATGAACAGACAAAAATTAGTTTTATTATTACCACTCATGATAATAAAAAAATAACCGGTTTCGTACCTCGCTCAACAGAGCTAAATCGAGGTAAATAGAGTAAATTATATAATAAAAAAAAATTTTAAAAAAACAATGGGAAAAGTTATTATTATATAATTTATTCTATTTACCTCGATTTAGCTCTGTTGAGCGAGGTACGAAACCGGTTAGCTAGTCCGTTATTCATTTTTACATTTTATTATCAACATGAGTTGTAATAATAAAATTAATTTTTGTCTATTCATGACAGTGATAAAATTTTGTACCACTATATATATATATATATATATATATATATATTTCATGCTATACGCAATCGTCAGGTGGCCTGAGGATTGCGTCTAGCATGAAACAGACTGTCGCCTCTAAGTGTTGACTTCTGTGTTCACTTTTATATTTCACACGCTCTTTCTCTGATATTGAGCACTTTATCCCATAAATATAGCACATCTTAAGACTATCTTTCTTTATATATATATATATATATATATATATATATATATATATACAGGGTGATTGAAAAGTAACTCCCTATTTTATGTATGACGGACTCTCCCATCTAACTATAATTTTTACAATATTTTGTGTATTACATCTTGATTTATTTAATTTACTTTAAATTAATTAATTTTTTAAACCGGACTGGATATTTTCTCTGGACGGTTGATACCGAAATCTGTTTCTTTCCACGTTAGCTGAACTTTGGTCTGAAATTTTCCCTGTATAATGTTCGATCTATGTGGTTAATGGAAAACGTTTAAGTACAATGAAAAAGACATCTATCTGTTTTTCCATTTACATACTTTTTTCAGTCTGTTCACATGGGCACTTCTACGTAGTATAATGGTTCACAAGCTTGTCCCGGTAGTTCAATTACGACTAATGGATGTCAGTTATCAGTTATCTCCTGTTAATTTCCCTTTGAAAGTTGGTTAGATCCAGTGTCAGGACCCAAAGAGTATGAGTTTAATACCCGGTTAAGGCAGTGGAGAACTTTCAGAGAGAAATTAACAGGAGATAACTGATAACTGACATCCATTAAACATGGCACGTGGAATTAGAACAGTCTCCCCCAGTGAGCGAAATAAAGGGTTCAGTTCGACATTCCGACCATCTGAAGAAGGCCGGAGCGTACAACGGCCGAAACGTTATAATAAATATGGCGACAAAGATGAAGACAATAGTCCTAATAATGTAAATAATGTACATAATACTTCATCTCAGAAATATAGACAGATACAGAAATGTCTTTCTTGATCGTTGCTTCTGTATTCCCACAAAATCAGACGCGAAAATGCCTTCTAGTACTCTCTAACAGTAAGCAAAACAAATTTTGTTTGTCTCATTTCCTAGAGATTTTAGAAGTATTTGGGGAAATGTTTACGCTCCTTGAACTTGGCACAGAAAAACGTCTATTTTATTGTTCGTTTTCCTCGACGCTATAGATATTAACTCAAACCTCAAGTGATATGAATAAGAGTTTTCTTACACCTGCTCTACAATGCACAATTAAGGTGTAATTTAGCCAAAAGAATATTAAACAGTCACGCTCCTCCTCCTGTTTGTTTCAGACTCTGAATAAAATCAACTGTGTTCAACAGTTTTTCTTGACTTTAATTCTCAATGTTTTGCTTTTTTTCCCCTGTTTCTTCCCATCTTTTTTGCTGAAGGTCCAGAGCCATGAACAGTTCCACCAATGACCAATGCATTCCGCTATCATCATTCCATCGGCACAACCGTTCACTCCGCCAGGATCCTCTCTATCTAATCTCTGATATAATCATTCTAGCATCGTCTTGGTTTTCTCCGTCTCCAGCCATCGATTCGGCCCTCCAGGATGTGAGTGCAAAGGTTCTGAGCCCTGAATACCTGGCTAAATTATTTCAGTTTTTCGATTCTTTCTGGTCGTGACCAACTGCCTTTCCGTTCTCATCTCCTCCAGGCCCGACTCGCTTGCTTTGCGATCCGTCCAACAAACGAATCAATTGTACAGGAGATGGAAACAGACAGAACTAAAAGGAGGTGAAAACTGCCAATGTAATAATGTTAAATTAGTGCTGTAATTAACGAAGCATTTCCCAATAAAATAGCAATACCAGTGAAAAATTTCACAGGTTTTTCCTCTTGGATTTTTTGAATGAATCATAATTTTTAACTTAATGATTAAATGCGCTGCCTGCAAGTTTCATGACTATAAAATTTGCTTAGAAATTCCCTTACTGCAATCGTTATTTGAGCTTAAAAATGTTCGCAGAGCATTATAGCAAAAATCATGAACGTTAATGTGTATCACTACTTAAAGAAGTAAAAGGGTACAAATGAAAAATTCAAAACTGACAAGTTTTCCCATTTCACTGAAGCAGACGTTAAACACATGAATGTTATCGCATCCTCTATCTTCCTTTTCTTTCTTTCTTTCTTTCTTTCTTTCTTTCTTTCTTTTCATAATTTTCTCTTATTTTCTTTCTTTTGTTCGTTCCTTCTTCTAATAATTCACTCTTCATTTCTTGCTTTGTTTCTTTCTTTTTTTCTATCTTTATTTCTTTTCCTTTGCTTTTTCTAAAACCAAACAGCGCTTTGCAGATATATTTTTTTTCAATTTGCGGGACGATAATGGGTAAGCTATTAAAGGTCTATCTTCACAATCGAACATAAATGGTCCATTGTTTATCTGACGCAATGGCAGGGCGTAACATACACGCCAAGAAACTAAGCAAGAATCAGAATTATAACATGACCAGAAATACCCATGGAAATTTCACGTTTTTCCTATTTGAATTTTCTTACAAATCATAATTTTTAATTTCTTTTGTGATATATTCCTTTAGTTTTTTTTTTCTTTTTGTTATCTCAACTAAAATCTGTTCCGTCATCCATTCACTCAAGATGTCTGTTAGAAGTTGTTTTGCTCTGTCCCTCTTACCTTCAATCTGTCCCTATGAGTATCAAATTTTCCAAGCATGATTTCCTTATTATGTGTCCGAGAAATTTCAATTGTCTCTTTCTGATGTTAATTACAAGTGTTCTTTATTGTTTCCGTTTTCTCTAAAAGTTCTTTGTGGCTCATATGTTTAGTCCATGGTTTTTTTCAGCATCCTTCTGTAGAATCACATTTCTGCTGCTTCAAATCATTTCATGCGGAAATTCCCCAATTATCTAGTTGCTAAGGAACTAACCGTGAGGCAAGTAGGTTTTATTCGTAGAAAAATTGCAGGGTGTCCCCCAAAAACTGACATTATTTACAATGTGAATATTTAGGTAGCTACATGGACCAGGTAAATTAAATTAAATAGACTTCATGTTGAACAAGAAAAGATTTATCAAAATTCGGACAAGAGATTCAAAGGGATGTAGATTTTATAACCGATTTCTCAAAGCTTACAAATGTTTAATAAGCGCACCACCTGTGGCACGATACACGTCAAATCGGCAGTCCAACTCCTACCAAACACGTTGTAGCATGTCTTGCGTAACATTCTCCAGCGCATTTGAATTCTTTGTGCCATGCCAAAATTAGCTTTCTAGATGATGCATTTTTCTTGAATTCTCTGGAAAATGAACGCTGCATACTCTTCCTTGACTGCGTACGAGCAAATTCTAACATGCAAAATGACTATTCATTTCTACTGCACTCCATTCTTCACCGTGAAATTAATAAAAACTTAAAAATTCAATTTAGTTTTTTCTTAGCATGTCTTGCCTAACATTCTACAGGGCCATAGAGATTCTCTGCTTAAGTTCTGCTAAGCTTTTAGGAAGCGGGGGATATCGAAATGTCCTTTCACATAGATCCCTAGAAAAACAAAATCATAAGATGTCAAGTTAGGTGAACAAGGTGGCTATTTCAGTAGCACATTGTTATTATCACTGGCACGCCTGAGCCATCTTCCCGATAGACTTTCATTTAGATAAGTCCGCACAATCTTAGTTTTTACACATTTTGTTAAAATTTGTGATTATTTGCGAGAATTGGTTAGAAAATGATGTCAATTTATTGGGTACACCCTGTATTATTAACGTTATTATTAGCGTAATTATTTCTAGTTTAATGAATTTATTTCATTTAATAAAAAGTTAAAATAAGTAATTTTATACCGCTATTTCTGATGGTAATATTATGAATAATCAGGAGTGATCTCCCCTTGTTTTATTACTCTCCTCTTTGAGAGGGCGATTTCTGTTTACTGGGATTATAAAAAGACACAAAACGCGAACCTTGTATTCTCAGTTGAATAAAGTTTTCTTAAAGCCTACACCTGTGTACTTTTGTCATTACAGGTAACGTCAAGAAAAATATTCATGTCATTATGTAAAGATTTAAACATACAAAATTCCAGTGGACATTTTTAATTTCGCTTACCAAAATACAGCATAAGTAGTCGTATATCACAATCTCTAATCATAGCACTAACAGAAAAAGACAGCAATATACACGAGTTCAAATATCTAAAGTAGCTTAACATGTCTTCTACTGCTTTTATGCATGTTTGTTGATATCAGTACAACAAAGATGAGGATATTCATTTTCATCGTTTTTTGAACAAGTTTGACTCCAATTCCTATATCGTCGGACCTTATTTTTTTTTTATTTCTACTCCACACTGTTTAATAGTCTTAGAATATAGAAATATCGAGACAATTCAGTATGTAGAACCTCAGACAAATATATCAGCCAATATTAGGTGGCTCTTGCAGCGTGTCTCAGTGGCAATAGTAAAAAAAATGTTTATAGCTACTTTAGCAAGATGGAATTTGCATTATCAGTTAATTCTTGTAAAAAATTACGTCATGCTTCTTCAGAATAAAAGTTTAAAAGTAATGAGAAATTTATTTATTGAAAAAAAAAAGTTTGAACAAAGTAACTATAAAGAATTTTTTTCTATCCTCTGCCAGCCGCAATGATGAAGAAAGCATTACCCGAACCATCGCCAGTGAGATAGGCTGCAAGAGCCACTCCTTTTCGCGAGGCTCGGCCCTTAATCGAGATGCAATCGCGCCAATCCTCCGAAGAAACGCCATCGAACGAGGGTCAATAACCCCAGAAGTCTCTACTACCACAGAAGTAAAAAAAAAAAAAATCTATCAGCAACTATTTTTTTTTATCTCTGCGTCCCGGGAGACGGACCCCGGCTCAACCGTGGACCTGATCAAATTACCGGCCGAAAATGTATCCGCACAGGGAATTTTAAATTTCCTTTTATAAGGGAAAATGGTAATGCCATCCGGCCGCTTTCCATTACCACGATCGAGGCCTACGGGTTCGATTTGGGAAGGGAACCTAGCTGCATCCAAACCTCTTTTGATGATGTCGTTTATTGCTGCATGCCGTGGAAAGCGGTCGGCACTACGACGACAGGAGAGAGGATGCAAACCAAACTCATCAATGGAAGCTCCACATCTGCATCTGTGACGTCCACATAATTTGAATCCAAGACGGATTGCGACTCCGACCCGAGTGCACTTATCATCTAGAAGGGTACCGATAGATGAAGAGGGTACTGCGTTGAGCCAGGGGCCACTACTCGGTTGTGAAGCAGATAGTAGAGAGGCGAGGCAGTGCTGATCCAGAAAGAAACTTGGTCAAATTAAAAGTTATCTATTGAATTCAACATTGGTAGAAATGGTTTTCAAAAATATCAAACGCATAAAAGAACGACTCGTCATGCATGACGTCACAATATATAGTCGGGACGCTAAATCAGCCATGACGTTTTCTGATCCTCTCAATAAAATAAACGCTTTTTTGGTGGTAGGGGATATATTATCCTACTCACCACTGTAAAAAGAGTTTTTGTTTTGATTTTAAAATAAATAAATAAACTTTTTTTTTTTCAAAAAAAAAAAATATATTAGGTATAAACATGAATTCTGTCGCGGAATTAATTTCGAATAAACAATAATAAAGCCATAGAAATAAATCCGATGTCCGCCTGCTGGGCAGCGTCCGTTACTTCAGAAGTATAGGATGTCAAACACGAGGGATTCGAGTTCTAATTGCGTTAGAGGTTTATTTCTGAAATGGGCTTTTTACGATAAAAAGGGAGGAAAAAAGACAACACGTAACGCAACTAAAAAAATACGAATAATGACAATAGTTCCACTAAAAAAAGATTCCCACAATATGAATACAGTAGTCTGAATAATTCTTGCCGTTGAACAGTTGGGATAAAAAAAAAAAATACGCAGACAGCTCTCCTTAGGGGTAGTCTCTTTCAAAGAGCCACTTTGTACTAGGATTATCTCTACTTTTAAGCCTCTCGTACAAACCAAATCTATATCTGCCCTTTGATTCAAGTGCATAAAAGCCAGTATCTACATTTTTTACTCTCGGACAAAGCTGAGTCTTCCTTTTTGAATATCGGGCAAACCACACCAACGTTCAAACCAAGCCCATGACTACCTTTTTGAACCTCGTTCAAACCAAATCCATGTTTACCTTTTTGTACCTAGTCCAAACTAAACTCATATCTACCTTTTTGAACCTCGTTCAAAACAAAGCCATGCCGAGCTTTCTATTGTGTGTGAAAACGACAGAATTAAGCATTAAATAACTTGGGATAGGTTGATATACTTCAAACTCAACCAAGCCAAATAATTCATAGAATAATGACACTACATTATCTCAGTTTCTCACACTATGCAAACAAATTCCGAAATGCTGTCAGTAATTCAGAGATCTAAATAACTACCAATCACGTGAAAAGGAATTTCACACCAAGACAAGCAGGACTCGTTAGCTGGAACGTGATGACCGAAAGTACAAGAATAATCCATCAAATAAAATCAATACAAAATCTCAGAAAATAATTATCTTTGCTTCGTTGTTATCAGGTATTATCACACATGCCCGGCGTCCATATTTATTGTTGAGAATTCCGTCTCCTATTAGAAGCTAGCTCCTCCTACCGGATATCGTAATTGTGAAGACTTTATAAAAGTTTGCAGATCGCAATTTCAAAGAGTAAATAAATTACGGGTTTATACTTAGGGCGTTTTCATTACAATATCTATATTCAGTGTCAATATATATATATACAGGTTGTCTCCAAAAGATTGATATCATTTAAAATGTGAATATCTGAGTAATTACATGTTCCAGGTAAACAAAATTAAATAGGCTTAATGTTGAACAATAAAAGGTTTATTTATCAAAATTCGATCAAAAGAGTCAAAGGGCTCTAGATTTTATAACCGATTTTATAAAGATTCACAAATGTTCAATATGCGAACTTCACATGTGAGACGACGGATGTGAAGTCGGTAGTCCAGCTCCTGCCAAATACGCTGTAGCATGTCATGCGTAACATTCTCCAGTCCCTCAGCGATTCTCTGTTTAAGTTCCTTTAAGGGATGAAGTACATACCTGTTCTTTAACATAGCCACATAGAAAAAATCACAATGCGTCAAGTCAGGTGAAGCTGGTTGCCATCTCAGCATCACATTGTCATTATCACTGACACGCCTCATCCATCATCCTGGTAGATTCTTATTGACATTATTCCACACAGTTATCTCAGATTTTACACATTTTGTTAAAATCTTAGATCATTTGACCGAGAATTGCCTACAAAATTATGTCAATTTTTTAGGAACACCATATATATATATATATATATATATATATATATATATATATATAAAAGTATGAACCAAAGAGCCAGGCAAATCTACCTGGGTTTCACCTACGCGGATCGTCAGGGTAGGCTAGATTTGCTCTTCCTAGCGTATTGAGCACTTTGCTTAGTTATTTTTTGTTTTACTCGTGTCGGAGTTTTTTTCTTTGGACTCTGAACTTGGATTCTAGACGATTATTTTCAAGAAGACAAAATTTGATTATTTTCAAAATTACATGTTCTTAGTTTCTTTTTTTATTCGTTTTTTTTTTTTTTTTTGTTTTCTTTGGGTATTGGTTTGTTCATTTTACAAGCCAATACACCTAAAATTTCTCCGGACGAGTATACTTACTTATATTTATAAGATTATTATTATTATTATTATTATTATTATTATTATATATATATATATATATATATAGATAGATAGATAGATAGATAGATAGATAGATATATATATATATATATATATATATATATATATATATATATATACAAAAAGTGATTTTACCCAAGAAATAAAACATAGAGTTAACCAAAACGGGCGTCATGTTATAGCTTAGGTACCTTTCGACCAACATTTTTTCAAAGGTATACGTTGGCAAATTGAAAAACAATCAAAGACACACTCAATGTAAACAAAGAAGAGGGAAAGGTGGAACGCGATTAAAAAAGAGATAAATTTTAATTACAAATAATTAAAATTCAAACGGGAGTGAAAATAACAACTTCCACAAGAGTATAAAAAAGAAAAAAGTCACTCACAGTCCCTCCAACAATCGTAAGGAGCGTACAAAATGCTCCTTCTGTTTGCACAGGCTAGGCTGATGAAACTTTATAAATACAGCCTCCAGGATTCGGAGATAGTATACCAAGCTGTATTCTTAGCAGTTCACCCCGATGATGATTTTGGATCAGTTTCAAAGTATTTGGGAAAATAAAAGAAATAACTAAAACTATGGCGGCTTTCTTATTCGGTTTTGTAACAACACTAAGAAATTGATCCGTGAATTTGAGAATATTAAAATAAAAAATACATAATATATCTAGATTATTCAGCCAAAAACTTTTGAATGAAGACATGCTATATATATATATATATATATATATGGTAACAAAGATGAGGAAAATAGTCCGAATAATATAAATAGTGTACATAATACCTCATCTCAGAAATATAGACGGCCTACATTCACTTTTAAAATTTAGTAGAAATTTGATTTGATGACTGGTTCGGTTTTTACGGCTTATCAATCTTTTACACGTTATTTAAAGCCAGAAAATATTTTTAGATTGTACGAAATTATTTTGGGGGTGTTGTGGGGATAGTAACAGTTTAGTGATAGCTGAGAGAAGAAGAGGTGAACACATCCACGCTTACAGCACGTGGTATATCCAAACGGTCACCCATCTAGGTACTGACCTGGCTCGACGTTGCTTAACATCGGTGATCGTACGAGAACCTGTGATTCAAAGTGACGTGACTGTAAAACTTAGTAGAAAATTGAGAATACTGATAAAAAAACTAATATAGCCTCTACACATTTGATTGATAAACAATATTGACAACGCTTTTTAATCGCTACACAATCTTCCCTTACCGTTATGGTTATGGTAATGGTGAGATAACCCGTTTCCCTTCAGGAAACATTCGACAACTCATAGACCGAACAGTTGTCAACTTATAAATTTCAATTTCAGTTTCAATTTATAAATTTTTCTTTTGAAAAGATTTTTTCAGACCAGATTTCTCAAGTCCACTAAATGTTATAACTCTTTCTAGTACTGATAAAAATTTCGTTCCGAATTTCTTTTTTTTTCTTTCTATTATGGGAAGTTAACGGCTTGATCATATTATTTCCTGTTCCACTTACATCTGCTACCCGTTTTTGTTGTTGCTGTTGGAAGTTTTCAAATGATGTGATTTTTGTCATTTGCTAAAGCTCTTACGGATTTTGTAGCACCAGTCTATTAAGCTCGCTGAGTGATTGTCTTCGTTAAGATTCACAGGATTAATTGCTTTCAAGTCATTTAAACCAATGCTCTGAGAAATCGTTTCTGTCCAAAATGATAGTTTTAGATGTCACTGAATAACACCATATAAAAGCAGAGATCAGAAAGACTATTTTCGAACATGACTCGAGTTTTCAGGTCAAATACTTTGTTTCTGTAGCATCTTATGGTGATGGACAAAAGTACCGACAAACGCAACCTATCCATTCCTTATTTCCTATTCTATTTTCTATTTAGCTACCATCGTCAGGAAGGTATGGTTACACCATACGATGCAATAACGATGCCACTGCCATCCCACAAGAAACCACCCTAGGTAAAAAAAAGAAGCGGAGAGAGAAAGGAAATCGCCCGATAACATCACTGTGGAGGACTGGAAAATCATTACAGACACTCAATTTTGAAGCGGAAACAAGACATATGGGGGAAGCTGGTCAGGTGTTCCGTGACGCAGAGATCATGCAAATACACCCGCTCCTGAACGATGATAAGGCGCTGTAGAAACATTTGCTAGAATGATACGAATGACACTTCGCATTTGTGGTAATCCCTCAACAACTCTCAAATCACAGAGAGTAAGAGTAGGCTTTAACATTCGTGAACAACGTATCTACCATTTTCTGTTATCAGGAAACGCAAGTAAATTACATCAAACATGGTTGCGCTGGCCTCACCATGCTCCTTATCATAAGCTAAGGGACTGACATTTATTTATTTCAGATTTGTGCATTAATAATTTAAAACTCATTTGCTACTGATGAGTCGTGACAGGTGTTGTTATTGAAACCTCGCTTGAGTAGACTTAAATATGAGAATATGCCAACTTCAATACCTGAGCTATTTTCGTGTAAAGCTGCTTCCAAATGTTATTCACCAAGTAAAAACAAATACCGAAGTGACAAGAGTACATCTCCAATTTCATATTTTTAACTTACAGAAAGAATTTTATCCGGCCACTAATCGAATTACCCGCGCTTTGCTACGTGTCTCACACTTTTTTTTTTGTAAAAAAAATGATGATCGATTTTAAATCATTGTTTTATTTTATTTAGAAAAATGATGCCTTTCATTATTATTCAAGGATCTTGCCGATGTGACGTCAATCTTCTGGCCTTTCTCTTTTATATTTTGGATCGGAGTCATCCTTTTGTTCAAATTTTTTTTTTAGGCATTACGCCCCGAGCAAGACGTGAAGCCACTAGGATGCAGGGGGTTGCAGAAGATTTGGAGCGAGAGCAGATAGGAGAAATAGAAGAAAGGATGAGGAGAGGGATAGTGGATAAATCAAGGTAACTGGAGATGTCGATTGACATTACATTTGAATAGTTGGATATTATAGCTCTCAGGGAAACTGTAATTGGGAAGGGTGTTCCACAGGCGAGAGGTGCGAGGTATGAAGCTATTGGAGTAGAAGAGACGGCTACATTTAAAAGTTTCTACAGTGTAAGGGTGGGAGCGGGATGCCAGCCTCGTAAGGCGCTTGAATTCATGAAGTCTGGGAACCAGTGAAAGCAGCTCGTCAGAGCAATTACCATGAAAGTATTTGTAGAAAAGACAGAGAGAGGCGACGGCGCGTCTGTGAGAGAGTGACTGTAGACGCGACGCCAGATCAGGGCCAATTATATTACATATCCGTCTCTGGATCTGTCAAGAACTCCGAGGTAAACAGAAGGTGCCCCAGACCATATATGGCAGCAATACTCCATGCAAGGGCGAATGGTTGATTTGTATATTTGAAGTATCGATTCCGGGGAGAAAAATTTCCTGGCGCGGCACAGAGAGCCAACTTTCCTCGCGGTGGATCAGCAATTGACTCAATGTATTTGTTCCATCTCAGGTCAGCAGTCAACGTGAGACCGAGCAGACGCAGAGAGTTGCTCTCAAGAAGTTGACTATCAGACATTCTAATGGGGAGCAAGGAAAATTTAACTTAAATCAAAGGGAAAAAATTCAGGTAGGTGGAATTGAACAAAAACTGTTTGATCTGACTCCTTTGATATGTATTTGGTGCAATACTTGCTTGAATGACTTGATGAACAGATTTCAACATTGATATAACAGGTGAATTGTCAAATATGTATTGTAAGCCACTATCCACTGATTAGTGATTTCTTACTCAACTTGACGTCTCATTTTCATCTTGCCGATGTGACCTCCATCTTCTGGCTTTCCCCTTCTATGCTTTCGATAGGAGTTATTCCCTTGTTCAAATTTAAATGAAAGGAAAAAATGTCAATGGGAGTGCCCCCTCTCCGTTAACCCCTTTTGATCAAAATGAAATATACTTATACAAGTTTCCTGGGTAATGTAGTTTCAGAATATATGTGGCTATGGGGGTCTATCTCCGAAACCCTAGGGTATTCGATAACAAAAGAAACAGACAGACAGAGGGTATAATTTTATATATATATATATATATATATATATATATATATATATATATATATATATATATATATATATATATATGACGGAGAGAGAGAGAGAGAGATTATAAATAGTGAAAACGTGGTACGTGGCCTTGATATGACTCTCTATCCATTTAAAAAAAAAAGGTTGTGGCATAAAACTGAACAGACACTCTCCCGTGGAGTTACTCAATTGGCGGTAAGACGCCAAGGGGTAAATTTGTGTACCGTGCAGCCGGCGTATTCATGAGCGCCTGCGCATTCTTTACGTCTCGTACAAGGTTTTTGCTAGAAAACATCACGTCTTCAGGATATGCTAGTATCTCAAATACCACTACCACCAGATGCAATTCAAACTGTCTCACTGCAATAGCTGATATTTTCAAAAGCTATAACCGTTAAGTAAGGGAAAATTTCAAACCAAAGTCGAGATTAAGAACACCAAGTCCAAATAGCTTTTCGGGCGGATGTCTTTATGATTTTTTGTTTTAACAGAATGTTTCAGTCGATATATTCTTTGGCTTTCCTGTATCGTCTGCTGTCTAAGAAGTATTTTTATTGTATTCAGCAATATACTCTCTGTTTTTATCGCTTCTAGTTTACATTTAACTAAACATTTCACCCATAATAATCTGTCTTTATATATTGCGTACAGGTCTGAGGTGGATGATTTTTGTTTTTCCTTATACTGGATACGGCAGAAATACCTCCAACATTTTAAAGCCTTACAAAATGACCAAGGTAACGGCAACTTTAAAATTATTTCACTAATTTTTACTCATTTGACTTTTGTTATAACCTAGGGAATGTTACTGAATAGAATAATCAAACGAAGGTTGGTAATGAACGATAATACTTAGGACAAGAGCAACACATATAAGATTCTTCAGCGGCGCGTAGAAGAAGTAGTCAACTGCTAGAAGTAATTTAAGTGAATTCCACAATGAGTCTCCAGCTACAAGATATCTACCAACCGCCAAACGCGGTCAGATGTAGCACAAGACCGAATTTAATGTGGAGCATCCGAGCCCATAGGCTAGGCCAAAAATTTCCTGTAGACCCCGTATAAAACAGGGTCGGGTAGCTGTTTCCCGAGACGAGATTCTGCCCTTCGACACAGCCTCATCTGGGGATCCTCTCTGCTCGTAGAGAGAGAGAGAATTTGACCAGCACTGCTGAAGACGAATCTCTAACTGCAGACCAACATACAGTATATACTACTGTATTTATATGAATGACGATATACTCATTATCCGTAGGTATGCTACAATTTTTTTTGGGGGGAGGGGGGGAATTTATTTCCTCCAAATGGTGGCTTCTAGTCGCTATATATTATTGTAGACGATTTCTAAAGTTTTCTATCACTCGGATGTTCGAGCGCGTCGAGGTCTTCCATGTGGTTTTCTTTTAATCACTGAACCTGTAACCCTGATATTTCCAAACCATAGCAGTATCGATTTTCTATAGAGATCACTTCGATGTAGCTAGAAATGCGCACGAAAAGCTCTCTAATGTTGCAAATGCAGATACACCAGACTTCCAAATGGTTTCAAAAGAAAATGTATGCTGCGCACCAGTCCAAGTCAGGATTATATATGACAAAAAAGGCTAAGACATTAGCTAGATGAAGAGGCCTTTGTCACTTGTCAAAGTTAACTAGCACCACACAGATGGCAGTTTAAAATGTGGGAGGTGTTTCTGCCGCAACCCGTATTTCTTGTTGGCCAAAGGTTTGAGACCATCTGTCAAAAATTTATTTTTGCAGGATTTTACATCATCAACTTTGAGTTCATGTAAATCAACTGCAGTTATAAGCAATAACCCATCATCCTCGAGTTTGAAACAATCAAACACAGAGTTTTAGCTAAAACCTGTGAAGTTGTTTTAAAGAATATGTTTTCAGTGAGATGTTATACATACAAAATGAGTAAGAAATGTTCACTTCCTGATATTCAAAGAACAAATATTGTACCATTAAGAGGGGGGTATGCAGAGCGTGAAATTTCAGTACAGCTGAATTGTAGTTAGTTGGTGGGTTGGTTGAATGGCTGATAATAATAGTTAAAAGTCTTACTAAGTAACCAATAGCTGTCAGGGGAAAAGGTGAATTCACACTTTTGTCAAAGGTTCTTTGCACGTAAGGGAATATAACGAAGCCATCCAGAATAAGAACTTGGTTGTCCGATTCATACAGACCCTAATATTCCCAAACGGCAACCATTCTAGGTACTAATCAGGCTCAACGTTCCTTAACTTCGGTGATCGTACGGAAACCGGTCTTCCAACGCGATGTGGTCGTAAGTTTAGTTGGGTTGTAGCAAGACTGTATTTCACAATGCTATTGCCAAGTATCAAGAACCCGACAGAAATTGGTACAGTTTTTCTGGATATTCAACGACACACCCCGTACTCACTGAACTTGCACTACCGGGTTACCACTTAATTCGAACCCTACAAAATTTTATTAATGATAAATTCAATCCCCTGGGAGGCTAAAAAACATCTTAGTTGAGTGCAGAATCGTGAAGCAACCTCAAACGACGGTGAAATGTCGTGGAACAAAACATATATATTGTTGAAAAAATCTTACTTATTATAAAACGCAGATTGTGTATGTGTGTGTGTGTGTGTGTGTGTGTGTGTGTGTGTGTGTGTGTGTGTTGGATCGGATTTCCTACATTTTTCAACCGATTTCAACAAAACTTCACAGGACTATGTAAAATTACCTTGCGGTGGTTCTGACAGCGCCCAAAATTGGAAAAACAATTGTTTTTGCAAAAAAACAATCTAAAAACACGATTCTGTCGCCAGAATGAAAGTGGGACAACTCATATCGAGTTATACTTATTATAAAACCCAGGTTGTGTGTGTGTGTGTGTGTGTGTGTGTGTGTGTGTGTGTGTGTGTGTGTGTGTGTGTGTGTGTGTTCGTTTATATATTGGATCGGATTTCCTACATTTTTCAACCGATTTTAACAAAACTTCACTTTTTTTGGCAGGTAGTGTTTCTTATTTTCTTGCACATTTTTTTCTTTATTTTTACGTTCAGAATGCTTTAAAAATTCCATTTACAAGACAATTGTTTATAATAAAATTCTATTCAATCGGTAGACTCATAACGATTGAAAACAATGTTTTTGTTTGAGTTTGGGTTTGACCAATTCGTAAAACAAAAAAAACAAAAAAAACTAATTAAGACATTCGTGTCCGTCAACCTTAAATCTTTGTCAATTTTATTTTCCAGTCTTTATGATGGTCGATACTTGATCTATCTCTTACTGTTACATCCCCGGGCAACGCCGGGCTCTACTGCTAGTCTATTAATAAATCTCTAAGTATTGACTTTGAAATTTACTTAAAAGCTTAGTTTTTATTTTGTTACTTTCTTTAGCAATTAAAATGAAGAAAACAGTCCTAAAATAGCTGATGAAACAATAGAACTTTATGTCAGAATTTCACACAGTATAAGAAACTGAAAAAAAAAGTTCCAATAAAAAAAAATATATGAAACACTGAAAATCCATCTAAGTATATCACTCAATATAGACAACTTATAATATTTTATTTTAAGAATTTATGTTAAAGCCAGTAAGAATGTAGCCAAACTATTACGTGCTACCTAAAAAGAAATTAAAATTTCGAAAGTGGATTTTGCAGACTTTTATGATTCACAAGAAATGTCTTCCCCTAGGTAGGCTATTTTTTTCGTTAATATTAAGTAATTGAATACTTTCTGGACAGACTTTATATCTTTGTCACTCACCAGATTTGGTTGCGGATATAAAACAGGTCAATGGGCGGAAGCTAGACAGAACTTTAGTCAGCTAGGGACAAACCACAATGACAAAAACATGGAGGGAACAGCAGTCCCCATTTTCCACAAATAGGCAAAGGATACATTGTCTTGAAATTCATTGGTCGATGGTGGATATTAAGTGGCAGAATCAAGTACAACAACAAGGATCAACCAGTTAGCTGAATACGGCAGTTGCTAGAATGATTTGTGACCATTAGCACTGATTGATTGATTCATTGATTCATTCATTCATTCATTTTTTACAGCTTATCAACCTATTGCAGGTTATTTAAAACCAGAAAGTATTTTTAGATTGCAAGAATTTTTTGAGATAATTATGATTTAGTGATAAAATGTTTACGAATTAACCCATATCTAGGGAGATATGGGTTCATGCCTTTCACAAGAGCAATTTCGCGTAAATGAATATAACGAACCCAATTGAAATTCGAACTCAGCTCTCCGATTAACAATCCCGAACTATTATCCATTACATTACTTGCTCGTAAATATATATTTATGTTTCAGATGTTATAAAAAAAAGTGATCAATGTTATATAACAGAACTATTAAATATATATTAGCGAATATACATAATATCCAATGTCCATATGTGGCACCATTTACCAAGGCAAAAAGAAAAGAAAGGAAAGAGAGGAAGGAAAGAAAGGAAAAGAGAGGCGAGACCCAAACGTGGATGATAAGTAGGACACCCACGACTAAGAGACAATGGATAAAGGATATTTTGATAAGTAGCAAATGGCAAAAACTGTCATTACAATGGCAGAAAAATTCTAAGTGGATAAGGGAATCGTTGTGTTCTGGCGACGAGCTGTGTTATCGGGGATACATAAACAAACCGCTAATGCGGGAAAACATCTGATTAAGCAAACCACAGACCGACTAGCCAAAGAAAAATCCAATTGAAAATGTTATTTTGATAATTGACAAAAACAGGTGAACTACAGGGCTTTGGATAGATATGAAAATTAATTGTGTCAAAGCCGCACACGAGGTGGCGACTGACCGTTTTTTTTGAAAAGACATCTTTAGCTGCGATAATAAAACTATGCTATCAGAAATGTGCACCAAAGAATGAATGAAACCATGGAAATGTTTTTTTTCGAGGCGACGGACGATTGTGTTGTGTCAAATAGACCACCCATTCTGATAATTAGCGATAATCTGACTGACGAAGTCCAGGTGAGAACAAGAGTTATGACCACCACCGATAGCATTGTTCTATTTGCGGTCAGAGAAAATGAGAACTGCGATTAAAAGAAAGAAAAGGAAAAGAAAAAGATAATTTTTTTTCCCTGAAACAAAACCGGCTGGACATCATTGGCCGAGTGGTGATCACGTGACGCAAGGAGGAAGCTGTCACCGCCCATTTAGAGGATGGGTATGAGAGGTCGCCACGAGGAAGTGGGGAGGACAGCCGACACCCCCCTGAAGCATGGTGAGAAGGTGGGAGTAAGAGAAGACTCCCAAGAAAATGGAAAGAAGTGGAAAATTCCTAACCAAAAATAAAAGAAGTGGATAGGTATTTAGAATTATCGAGGAACCCCGGCGCCGACAAACCCACCCCGGTTTTTGTCGGCGTCCATATAAGCGAAGTCGCAGCGAGCGAAAATCAGTTCCAGCAGAGAGTTCCAGCAGAGAGTTCCAGAGTTGAGTTCGGGAGAGACAGTTCCCAGAGTCAGTCTCCAGTGCTCAGTTGAAGCAAGCCTCGCATCGGCTGACCAAGATTCGCGCAATTTCCGGACTCATCTTCAATCCAAGAACAATTATTTTGAAGAGCGACTTAGATCCAGACCACCAAAATAAGTTTTTTTCGACTTTCGCCCGAAGACACACCAAAAAAAAATTTCTTAAAGAGCAAACAACTTGAAGTGTTAAAACTCGCCTAACGGAAAACAACGTGTCACAATCCATAGAACGGGTCGGGAGATAGACGCAGTCCTATGTATCCAACAACTAGACATAAAGTTTGTTATCCTTTTCTTTTGATACCTTGAACTTTTTGAGTTATCATTTTATTTCTTTTATACGTATTTGTGCGATACCACCCCCGCTTGGACCCAACTTGCATTGCGGCCCCAACGACTGATTGATTTCGTCTGCCTAATATCGATTCACAACGTGGGTAGGCGGACTGGAGATCAACGCAGTTACTTTGGTAACCAGGCGTTGGAAGCGAATTGGGAACGACGAGGCTGATATCGAATCTAACCAGATTCCCATCCGAATCACCAAAAGGTTAGAACGTCACATTTGGGTGCCGCGACCGATACCAAGCCAGTTGGTCGTCACAGGACGAGACAACACGACTGACGCGACAGGTGGACGTCACGTTTGGAGCGGCGACACCCGAACGAAGCAGCGAGGAGCGAGCTAAGGCTGTGTTCAGGGACGTCACAATAGCACGACTCGAGGCTTCATGTAAACATGCAATCTTCAGGTGCGAAATACTCATTGACCGTTAGAGCATTATGAAATTCGCATTCTCGTGATGGTGATTTAAAATCGAAATTCGAAAGACGAAAATTTAAAACTTAAAATTAAAAAATATTCTAAATACAAAAAAAAAATGAATTTATGTAAACACGTTATGCATCAAGGGGGTAATCCTACTAAAAGTCAGTGCAACTGCCGTAAAAATGTAACCTGCCCACTACATGGCCAGTGCATGACTGAACGCATAATCTACAGAGCTCGGAGCAATTAAGACGATGACGATAAATATTACTTTGGATTCACCGAGAACAGCTGGAAATTGCGTTTTTACTATCACAAAATGACACTGAACAATATTAAATACAAAAACTGCACAATACTCTCAAAGTATGTTTGGCGATTAAAAAACAACTATGAGAACCTTTCCATTAGCTGGGAGATAATCATGAAAGCTGAACCATACTATGTAAAAGGGGACAGATGTAACTTGTGTTTGTTGGAGAAGCTCATTATATTAAAACAGTTAAACAACGCTAACCTGAACACGAGAATTGAGTTGATTGTCAAACATCTGCTTAAACACAATGACACCGATTAAAATATATTTCAAAATAGATTTTACGAATATTAATATATGTAACACCTTTTAATATTCATAGAACTCATGATAAATAGCATTTTTACATACAGTGGGCTATATGTTTTTAGTCACCCTTAATTACAGCAATTTTGGCTTGTGTAATAACGTCTCTTCTTTTTTTTTCAGACAGTACTGTATTAGTATAAATATACTCTCATCTATGAACAATAGTTGACTAAGGAATTGGTGAATTTCAACGTGGGCAAATAATAGGATGGCATCAGAGTGGCAAGTCAAACAGAGAAATTTCTAGGTTTTTTTAGGTTAATCATCAAACACTTAAATAATATTGTCAAGAATTTTAAAGAAGGTCATTGTCATGTGGAACAACGTTCAGGAAGACCAAGCATCGTGTTTGAGTGAACGAAAAGGGCACTGAATAGGGAAGTCATCAGAAACCGTCGTCAAAGCGTCAAAGATGTCGCAAACAGCATGGAAATGTCGCCATATACGGTAAGAAAGACTCTGAAAGAGGTAGGTTATCAAAGAAGAGTTGCAAGAAAGAAGCCCTTGATTTCAGAGGTTAACAGGAACAGGCGTATGGACTGGGTGAGAGAATTCAAGAGCAAAGATTATGAATTTTGGCTGTCTGTAATTTGGTCAGATGAAAGTACATTCTACCAATATTCGAATTCGAGACAGGTTTATGTTTGGAGAAATAAGAATGAGACTTGGAACACTAAATGTCTGCATGCAACCGTGAAACATGAAGGGATTGGAGTAATGGTGTGAGGCGCTGTCTGGTTTGGAGGGAAATTTGAGCTGATTCTTGTTGACGAGCAGTCGAATGGTCTGAAATACTGTCAAATATTACAAAAAGGGCTACTCCCACTATTTGAAACTAATCAGATTGACAAGAATGTCGACTTTTTTCAAGAAAATGGAGGGCTATGTTATACGAGCAAAGTAACAAAGGCCTGGAAGGAATCACAAGGAATCAAGTCATTTCCATGGGTAGCCCAATGTCCTGACATGAATCCAATAGAGCACGTTTCGGAGCACCTTGACCGAAGACTTTGAGAGCGTGCAACCAAAATCACGTCAGTGGCAACCCTTAACGAAACATTGCTAAAGGAGTGGCAAAATATGAATGAGACGATCCAATCCAGGCAAAATCGAATACAAGCACTGAAACTAGTGAATGGAGGACCTACTCTATACTAGTTCCAAATACTCTTTATTGATGTTGAGTTGGGATAACGTAATTAAATTTTGAAATTGGGTGTAGTTTATTTCTCCTGATAGTCATAATCAATTATTATATCAAGGTCGTGAGTGCTAAGTTTATTCCATAAGATATTACTTTAAAAGAGAGTTATCCCCCTTGATAAATAACATGTTTACATAAATTCATTTTTTATTTGAAATAATTTTCAATTTTTATTTTATAATTCTCCTTCTTTCGCACTTAAGAATTCGAACGATATAAATTATAAATAATTAATTATAATATCATAGGCAACAATAATAAAATAAACAAGTTTTAATCCACTATTTTCAATCATCACCATATATATATATATATATATATTTATATATATATATATATATATATATATATATATATATATATATAAAAAAAGAAGAGAGTGAGGTTTCACGTTGTATTTAACAACACGTATTGAATAAGTTTAATAAATCTCCTGACCGTAGTTACAGTTTGACATTTTGAGATGCCATATATATATATATATATATATATATATATATATATATATATATATTTGTGTGTGTGTGTCTCTTGTTTATGTTTATGTCTCACTCTTACTCTGTCTATGTATCTTTTCCTCTATCTCATGTTTGTCTATCTCCTCTCTCTCCCTCTATCCCTGTCAATATCTGTCTCTTCTCGCGCTTTTTCTTTTTCTCTCTCTCTCTCTCTCTCTCTCTCTCTCTCTCTCTCTCTCTCTCTCTCTCTCTGTCAATGTCTTTCTCTTCTCTCTCTCACTTTCTCTCTCTGTATGAAAGTCTGTCATTCTTTCTCGCTTTCTCTATCCTTCTCCCACCCCTCTTCCTCTCTCTCTCTCTCTCTGTCAATTTCTTTCTCTTCTCTCTCCCTTCCTCTCTCTCTGTGAAAGCCTGTCACTTCCTTCTCTCTCTCTCTCTCTCTCTCTCTCTCTCTCTGCATATAAATGTATTTCATATTATGCACATGGAGACACGTCCTCAAGTGTACATCTCTCAATTTATAATTAGTGAGTTGTGCAAAGGCAGACGCATGAGTCGGCAACGCTACCTTTTATTTTTCCCTGCCACTCAATGGGTTTAATTCACTTTTGATTATTTTCCCGTGGTTTATGAAAAATAAATGCAACATTTTAGGCTACTGGTTTGTTTTTCTCCTCCACCACCGCCCCCCTCTTTCTCTCTCTCTCTCTCTATATATATATCTCTCTCTCTCTCTCTCTCTCTCTCTCTCTCTCTCTCTCTACCGCACATTTTTTTTTACTTTTTTTTTTCAAACTCCACCTTCAAAAGCGTAACTTGATAAAAGTTGTCTCATCTTATCAGTTAAGGAAATTTAGCATGAAAAAAATATATGTGATCACTCGATGCATTCAAATTTGTATCTAAAAAAAAAAGACGCCTTTCATTATATTTTTATTCTATCACAATGAATATTTTCACTGACAATCGCAATACATTTTCAATACAAAAGCATAACATTACCCTTATTTTATACTTCGGAGAGGCGTAATGTCTACCTCGGTAGTATCGCAAAGCCATTACGAAAACAGTGACTTTGATTCTAACTGGGGCGTTCTACTGCATTTTTTTTAATCATTTCACCCCAAGTAAGGTAATAAAGCCATGAAGCTGTAAGAGGATACTGAAAGTGAGAGAATATGAGAAAACAATTTTTAAGGAGAGAGAACAATAAAAAAGAACACGAATTAAGAAGATAACGATTGACATTGCATTTAAGATTATGAAAATCAAAGTTGGATGGAAAGCAAGAAGAGTACCCCAAGCGAGAAGAGCGAGAGAAGAAATTGTTAGCATAAAACCTACGCTTAAATCTAGACACTTCAACTGTAAAATGATGAGACCTAGCTGCCAATCTAGTACTGCGCTTAAATTCAGGCGGTCGAGGTACCAAAGAGGAATTTTATAAAAATACAAAAATGTGGCACAAGGCAAAAAGTGTGGATACTGGTCTTCTTCTGTTGTATAATTAAATTTAGCTAACCATAATTACTAACCCAAAAATACCACAGTTTTTCTTACACCAAAACAACACTTTATTACTTATTGTTATATACCGTACCTATGAACACTAATGGTTATGTCCTAATCCTCACAAATACGTTGGACACTATTGTAAGTTTGGGGGCTGTCTAAGTAGTCCACCACTAGCAGTGGTTTACCTACTTCACGCCGCTGGCGAGTAGTGTATTTTGTTGATGTTATAAAGATTAACATTTCATTTCCAACCTCCGTTTTGGTTATTCCTCATACAGTAACCCTTTATAGGTTACATTGCTTACCATTCTTACTACATTCTCTATAATGCATCAAAGTCTATATGAAGACATAATTAGCCCCCATGTATACAATTTTTATCTGTGTGTGTGGGGAGGGGGGATAAAAACAACAATGTAAAAAAAAACTATACCCAATGTCTTTTTAATATATGTTTACAAAGAAAAATGTTCATGAAAATATTTATAGGAAAGGTACAGGAAAAACTACGTTGTGATGGTAGGTAGTGACTGGAGCTGATATGTCTGCTTATGATCAATAACATTGCAGATTCTTTTTTGTATTTTATCAAGAATCTCTAAATACATAGCAGAATCACCAGACCAGATGTGACAGAAATATTCAAAACATAGAGGAATGGTAGACTTATAAATACGTTATAGATTCGAGTGAGAAAAATTGTCTAGCATGACAAAGTGAACCAACTTTCCTAGCAGCAGACCGAGGAATTAATCCAGTATAACCTTTCCACTTCATACCATCTGTCTCACTACACAAACTTTTGTACATAGCTCTCAAAGGAATCTTGCCGGTGTGCGATAAAGAGCAAGTACTTCTTAATCTTTATATTTGCTGTGTCCTTTCAGGACGTGGGCGATCATGAGTATCTGATGGGATTGAGAAAGCATTATCTATTACCAGCTTCAAAATTAGGCATTGAATTGACACAAGTAATGTTTCCAAATGGACCTATCAGAGATAAAAACCAATAAAAAGTGTCCAGAACAGGGCAATCGAAAGTGCGTCGTCTTCTACCAGGACAACGTCAGACCACATGTCGTATTGCTGACCCAGCAGAAAGTGCCAGGGCTTTTCTCTGGACACTTTAATCCAATAATTCTTACAATCTAAAAACATTTTCTGGCTTTAAATAACCTTCAAAAGCTTGATAAACCGTAACAAACAACGCAATCAATAAATTAACCCTTCACCCATCCTTTTTGAATTTACTTGTTCACACAAACAAACATGTGTATTCCCTTGGTTCTTTTGCTTTCAGTATGTCATGTGAGTGTTAGTTTCTTTAGGCCACCTTTCCTCGTTATGTGTCCAAGAAATATTTCGTAGCAGTTCAATACTTTTAGTAATTTTTGGAAGGTATCTTTCGCTATGGCTCTACACCTTGGGATTTCTGTGTTACAGTTTCCTTCGTGTATTATTACACTATCCAGATAATTAAAGACGAGTTGGTCGCTCATCACCCACCCACATTGACCGACTATGTTATAAAATTGGCGCCTTAATGACCTTTCGACGCTGATGCAGGACCTTGATTCAAGACCTTAATGGTTGACGTGATAGACTCATGAAAATCCGAACCTGCTCGACCGAATAATAATATACTATAATATTCTACTATATACGCCATACGCTCCTGACCATGGGTTATCATTTGTTTCCATCCCTACTAAATTCTCTTAATGGAAACCATTTCAAGTCTTTAAGCCTTGCAAGTTCGGTGGATTCTGATGGGTTCTTAAAACGCATGAGGATATTTACGTATACAAACTACTTTCCGTCTCGAGAGAATGGACAGAATGATAGGAGAGTTCCATGAGATTTATATCACGCTGCTTGATTAGTTTCACGGAAAATTTCCAGCTGAGCACGATCAACCTCATATTATTTCAGTTACATGCCATTCACGCTGGCTGCGTTTCATTCGATTTGATGCCTTAATTACCAGTACAGCTGTTTTCTCAAGACAAGCGATGTCTGTGCAAAGATTTATAAGTTTTTGTAAATTTTTTAATATTTTTATACTTGTATAAAATTTTTAAACATAACGTACAAAAAACATACTGTCGAGATATTATTAAACATTGTTAAACAGTCTTAACATTTCTTTTCTTTTTATTTTCTTAAATCGTGCTCTTCTCTAAGTATTGTTAATAATACTGAAGTTTTTATCCTTGCTGCACAGGACCAATGCTTGCTAACTAGGAATTATCAAGCACATATACTAAAATATTGTGTCAGCCCAAAATGCAGATTCTGCGATAAATATCCAGAAACGATTGATCATCTTGTATCAGGTTGCACGATATTGGCACCCACTGAATATAAAACCCGGCATGACAGAGTGGGCCAATATCTGCACTGGAAAATATGCAACTTCTACGGGAAGGAAACTGAAAGAATCTGGTATGAACACCACCCAGACCCGGTTACGGAGATAGGACCTGTTACAATTCTATGGGACTACACAATACACACTGACAGAACAATCAAAGCAAACCGCCCAGATATTGTTATTAGAGACCACAAACAAAACCAGTGCCTCCTTATTGATATGGCAGTCCCTGCAGACTGCAATGCATCTTTGAAGATATTCAAAAAGTTGTCAAATTACAAGGACCTTGAAATAGAAATCTCAAAAATGTGGCATATGGGAACATCAACAATCCCTGTTGTAGTTGGAGCCCTAGGACTGGTTGGAAAAGATGGCAGTAGACTAATTGAAGGGATTCCTGGAAGTCCATGCCTGAAGGAGATACAAAAAATTGTTCTGACAAGTACAGCCCACACTTTACGAAGGGCTTTATCTATGTAATATTTTTTTTTTTTTTTTTGTCAGTGGAAAGTGTCATGAAGCCATTTCTAACCTTAGTTCCCTGGGCGGGACCGGAAAGAAATGTGTAAACGCCAGAAATCAAAGAAAATAATAATAATAATAATAATAATAATAATAATAATAATAATAATAATAATAATAATCTGATCCAGCACATTAACCCAGAAGAATAAAAAAAATAGACATGAATGGGTGGGAAAAATGATCTATTGGGAACTGTGAAAATGCCTGGGATTTTGAATGCTATATGCACAACTTAGAGTAGAATTTTAAAACTGCATTTTAATTTTGGTGGGGCATCAAAATTCCAACATATTATCCGATTGAAGCCAGAAGACCAAACTACGTTACTGCAAACAAGAATAAAATTTGTTATATATTGATTGCTCCTATTCAAACGTATATGGAGTAAAACTGAAAGAATTCTAGGAAAAGATTCTAGACCTCGGGAGAAAACTTGGAATAAATGTGAAGTAGGAAGCTAACAATTGTAATTTTTGTTGGAATTCTTTTAGATCAAGAATTATCTTTATATATACTTTGCTATTCAAACCAAGGGATTAATATAATCCCGTGGATTAAGTGAAGAGATTGGTTCGAAACTCCAAGAATGTTACCAAGTAGGAAGATATACACCTGATGAAGTCCAGAGGGTACAACGGCTGAAATGTCGTGAGGATAACAACCAAAATAAAAATGCTGGTCTGAATATCAAACTAGGGTAAACTTAGTAAGTATCCACAGAAAGAAACAGCGGGTACATCAAATGTGTCCTTCTTTTGTTGTCCATATACTCTGCCCTTGTGCCATACTTGGAAATATATCATCTTATATCGCATTAGCTTTATTTATTTTATTTCATTAAGGAATTCGTGCTGTGTCACTTTCTCGCTTCGTCTCATTCAAATTCCTTCATTTTCTCAAATACCGGGGGATTTAAATGTCTAGACGACAGTGGAAGTCCATCAAACAAGTATTCATTGGAAGAACTTAAAACTCATATATAAAAACATTGTAACGATATTGTTCCGAGAATGTCAGTTGATATAAACCAGAGGGAATGTACGATAATATTCGAATTGATCTTTTATTATCTGCATTTACAGTCGATTTTTTTTTTTAACCGAAAGAAATATCATTTTTTTGTCTGAAATTCGGCGCTGAAGTGTTGTCATTATTCGACGTTTTATTTCCTCTGGCATCTTTATCTTTGTTCCGTCTATCAATACGTTTCAGCTCGCGAGCTTTTTGGCTTTTTTCAGTGTTGTCTGAAGAGCTGAGGGAAAATGAAAAAAAATTTTTTTTTTAAAAAAAAGAGAAAATATCTTGTCGGTCCACGCGAACTGACTTCAGGACTTCTGCAGTCAAGTATTAATTATCGAGTATAAAATTTATCAAGATGGTGTCTATCTTGAAGGAACAATCATACAGTGAAAAACGTTTGAAATGCTATTACAGCTGTTTCCAGTAGATAGATAGATAGATAGATAGATAGATAGATAGATAGATAGATAGATAGATAGATACGAACAGAATAGCAGACAGACAAATATACCCTGTCTGAAGTAATTATCAAATTATGGTTGAAAAAATTGTCAAACTTTAATCAATAAATTTAGATTTAAAAACAAATCCTGAGTTAAAATTTTAGGTAGTATCAATATTTTTATAGAAGTTAATTTAGCCACAGGTATGGCTGAATTGGATTAAATCCTTCTTTAGGGCCAACCATCAAGTCCATCAACTGAACATGCAGATAAGAACAATAACATTAGCATTTTCTATAAAAATCAAATGCATAATAACTGCAGGCAAGATTAATCTTCCCTTAGAAAATTTTTAATGAAATATAAAACTCCTGTCGGTAAAAACAAGAAATTAAATTAATTATCTACTATAAAAAAATTTTTAAACTGCTGACCACATCGTCAACAACAATAACTTGTCTCCAGATTACAGAGAAAAATATTATTTATGAATTCACATGTCCCTTAAGGAACTGTGATTCTGATCAAACTAATTCATTAATAATTATATTGGATATACTACAACATGCCTAACAAGAAGACTCACGTTACATCTCTATAACCATAGCTCAATTATGTCTCATTTAAATACAGATAGAAACCTATCAAACACCATTCACAACATACTCGTAGAAAATACAAATACAATAGCGTCATGCACATGTAAAAAAAAGACTAAAAATAATAGAAGCATTATTATTTTTTAAAAAAGCCAATATTCAATAACATCAACTATGAACACGGCCACAATACGCTGACCGTTTTTGGAAAATAAAAACATTCCTAATGTTCTAAATACAGACATAAAAAATGCAGACATTCAGTTAAAAGTAAAATAATTATTATCCTTGATAATGGCTAAAAGAATAGCAGAAAGCGCTCGGACATGCAGAACATTCGGACAGTTTCTATATAAAGAACTTAATCGCAGTACCTTGCCAGTTGTTTTTTATTAAACTTCAGCCTGTTGTTAGTCTATCGCTATTTTCATGGCAAATGTTGAGAAGAGCTGCCAACCTTTGCTTCCACGAGTTCAGACTTTCAATAGCTAAGATGTGCGATGGCACTTCCAAAGAGTCGAATCACTCCCATTTCCTCCGTATTTCAAATGTAAATAAAAAAAAAAAATCATCTCAGACAGCTACTTCCCTGAAGAACTGCTACTTTGTGGAACAGACTCTCTGGTAAATACTTCCTTGAACATTACAATCTTAACTTCTTCAAGTCAACCGTTAAATGTTATTAAAATTCCTTATCCTCTTAATCTTCACTTGGTAACCTCCTTTCATTCATATATATCTCATTCATCATAAACATTTTAACAATAAACCTCTACCTTAAGTAGCTATCTAGCCATGTATTGTGTGAAAGTTAGCATAAAAATAATTATTATTTATTCATCATTATTATTAGTAATATTCATTTATTCATCCAGAACCCTAGAAGCGCATTCTTTACGAAAATATACGACTTCAGAACCTTACTTACCTTGCTGGGCCCTTGATTTAAAGATGTGCGCGTACTTCATTCCACCTGAAAACTCCATTAACATAGGTGTGATGATTATTCCTTGAGTCTCCAGCAACCGATCAGAGAGCTACTTTAACATTTCTGGATAAATGTTACATTCCTCTTTTCATTCGACAACTGGAAATGGGAAATTCTTTGAAATTTGTTTTCTAGGAAACTCATCGAATATTATTGTAATATCTTAAATGTTCAGTTCTTATATTTTCCTTTAAGTTATTTTTGCTTTTGTTCTGTTGTTACTTTCGAAAGTTATGATAATTTTTCAGTATTAACCTAGGTTGATTTCCCCGGATTAGTGTTTTCATCTGTGTCATTATAGTCATAATGGTTCGGCTATTGTACGAGATGGTTTGATGAAAAAAATAAAGAACGTTTGTAAAGTGGATAGAGTTACCTGGTGAACGTGAGTTCAATCCATAAATACGGTAGAGGAAAATGTTATATACACTGATTTAGTGGCAGTGACAAGCGACATCACACGATCGTACTAATTAGACTAAATTAACTGATACGTGATATACTTTAACAAAGACAACTGTATGGAAATGGGCCAGGATTTCGCTACAAATCCAAATATAAACTACTAATATGTACCTACAGACTAAACATAAACTTATATATCCGACATTGAAGAAAATCATTATAGACTCAAATATAAGGTAAATAACAAATAGGTGACGTTTTTGAATGTAACATGTTTCGCTTTGATTATAGCTTCAAGAGAGAATGGAATTTGAAGTAAAAGAAGACAAGAATTCTGATATTTTTGTGTTGTTTAATTTGCATTGTACATTATTTACATTATTCGGACTATTTTCCTCAGCTTTGTCGCTATATTTCTTAGAGCATTTCGACCGTTGTACGCTCCGGGCTTCTTCAGGTGTTTGGAATGTCGAACTGAACTTTTTATTTCGTTCACTGGGGTAAACTGTTCTAGTTCCGCCATGTTTAATGGATGTCGGTTATCGTTATCTCCGTTAATTCCCTCTGAAAGTTCTCCTGCCTTAACCGGGTATTGGACTCATACTTTTATCCTTTATTCACTGTGCCACGTGTCGTTGAGGACACATGGCACAGTGGATAAAGGCGTTCGTTAGATCCAGTGACTGGACAAAAGAGTGTGAGTTCAAACCCGGTTAAGGCAGTGGAGAATTTGGAGAGGGAAATTAACAAGAGATAACTGATAACTGACATTCATTAAACATGACACATGGAACTAGAACAGTCTACCCCAGTGAGCGAAATAAAGGGTTCAGTTCGACTTTCCAACCACCTGAAGAAGCCCGGAGCGTACAACGACTTAAACGTTGTAATAAATATGGCGACAAATTTGGGGACAATAGTCCGAATAATGTAAATAATGTTCATAATACCTCATCTCAAAAATATAGACAGATACTGATTTTCATTGGTTCATCAAGTTTCAAGTGCATTCAAGTTGTTAAACAAACGTTAGGCATTTCAAGTAAAGGCGATGCATCCCTTCAAACCGCCATGAAATTGACGGATTCCAAGACCAACTGAAAAACCGGAAATATTGCCTTTTCTATGTAATTGTATAATAATTCTAGTTTGTCTATGTACGATTCAGATGATAATGTCTACTCGTAAGTGCGTGTAAGAGTCAAATATAGTGAGGTGAAACAAGATTTCTAAAGACCTATGTTTACCTGTGAGCACTGTAGGGTACATAATTAAGAAATGGAAAGCCTTCGTTACTGATGAAAATATGCCAAGAACAGGTGCACCGCGCAAAATATCACAAAAATCTTCACGGAAAATAGTACGGTGAGTAAAAAATGACCCTTTTGTGACTCAGAGAGAACTTCAAAAAGATCTCAGCAATGCAGGAACTCACGTATGCAAGAGGACCATAAGTTCTGAACTTCACCGACAACAATTAAAATCTTGCTCTCCTCGCAAAACTCCATTGCTAAAAAAACGTCATTTAAAATCCCGACTTGAATTTGCCAAATCTAATTTATAAAAGCATGACGATTATTATAAGCAAATTTTATGGTCTGATGAAAGCAAGATTGAACTTTATGGCCACGACGATGCTACCCATGTTTGGAGAAAAGATGGAACAGCCTTCAATCAAAAGAACACCATCCCCACTGTGAAGCACGGAGGCGGTAGCATTATGGTTTGGGGATGCTTTGCATATAATGGTACGGACAACTGAAAATTATTGAGGGCACAATGAATGCAGCCAAATATATTCAGATTTTAGAAGATTGCTTGCAGTCATCAGTTGAGAAATTAGAACTTGGACCAGATTGGGTTTTTCAACAGGACAATGATGCGAAACATACAGCCAAAGCAATACGTGCATGGCTTCAAAATAATAACATCAGCATGTTGACATGACCCAGCCAATCACAGGACATAAATCCAATAGAGAATCTTTTGGAGAACACTGAAGAATCAGATTCGGGAAAGGCGACCAAAGAACCTCTGTGAATTGAAAGTTTTTGCAGAAGAGAGTGCTAAAATTCCCACCAAATCATGCCAGACGCTTGTAGACAGCTACAGGAACAGACTGAGAGCTGTGGTTGCAAATGAAGGACGACCAACTAAATATTAAACACATTTAAAGCATAATTTATATTCTGTCCAAATACTTTTTTCACTACCTGTTTTAATAATTTGTATATAAAATATATATGTACGTGTCAATTTATTTTTGCTGTTTATTTGCATTTATAATTGTTTTACGAATATATTGTGAGCTTTAGACAATGCTTTTCTTTCAATATATGATTCTAAATCCATTTTTTACTGTCCAAATACTTGTTTCATCTCACTGTATACTACTAATAAAAATGGTTGATTTTAATATTAAATAATGCAAGGGCTAACATGCTGTAAAAAGAACATTGACTTTTATATTACTGTGTATATTGAAATGTTTTACATAGGAGTTAACGATTTGCACTTTAATATCATTAAGTTGTTGCATCGTATGTTAGAAAATTTTTCTATATCTTCCAACGCAAAATCATTATTAGACTTTAAAAAGTCATTCCTTACGTGTTAATTTTTTTTCTTTGGTTTATTTCTGTCAATTATATCATTCGTTCAAGAAATATAACAGCCGTTAAACCAGAACTTCAAGAATGATTAACATTAGACGTTTTGCGCTCTGTCCAAATTACAATGATGAAAGTGTATCAATTCGCAATAACTGATTTACAAACGTTGCATCAATAATCGATGATTCGATAATCGGATGATCGAAAATTCGATTTATTTCTAGATGGAAGTCAAATCATATTAGAAACGCATCGACTATTCTTCTGCTTTTTCAGAGGACGTCACGTGATCAGTCGTGTGTGTATGTGTGTATGTGTGTGTACCTGTGTGCGCGTGTGTGTTTGTGTGTGTGTGTTTGTGTGTGTGTGTGTTACATTTGAAAAATAAGAAGGAATATCACACGTTTTGAAAGATATGTTCAACCAAACAATTTCCTAATTTATAATTCTAAAATTTATGTCAGGTCATTCTACGGGCGTTACTGGTAGCGTGTAACACAATAGTACCTGTCGCATGGCCATGTCATCAGCGACTATGTAGATTCCCCAAAAGACTTTTTACCTACTTATCTGTATGTGTGAATGTTATGACCAAGTAAATGGTTAATGAAATAGCAAAATATTTTATATATTGCAGATATATATAAACAGTAAGTACAACAGAAGAGTAATACACGTCTAGTGAGTGTGTGTCGTTTGACCAGCATTCACTGTATTCGACTGTTATAATTACCAGCTTCCCTACGAGGTAGGATGTGGCACAAGGCACGGCCAAAAATTTCCCATATACCCCGTATAAAATGGGGTCGGGTAGCCGTTTCCCGAGGTGAGACTCTGCCCTTCGACATAGCCTCGTCTGGGGATCCTCTCTGCCCGGAAGCGCGAGATTTTGACCAGCACAGCTGGAACAGATCTGTTGCCCCAAGGCCT
Source organism: Acanthosepion pharaonis (assembly GCA_903632075.3). Taxonomy (NCBI): domain Eukaryota; kingdom Metazoa; phylum Mollusca; class Cephalopoda; order Sepiida; family Sepiidae; genus Acanthosepion; species Acanthosepion pharaonis. The sequence goes on along the minus strand of CAHIKZ030004366.1, from coordinate 574,568 downwards.
TCTCTGTTATTCATCATGACGGACGTCTTCGAGTATAGAATCCAGAGGTTAGCAGTGAATATTTCGAAGACAGTAGGAAAGCGTTGTTCAGGTTAGCAGTGGATATTTTGGTAAAAGTAGCAGAGCGTAGTTCGTCCTTCTGTTTCTCTTCGCCTGACAAGCTGGACTGGACATTCGGGTAGAGTGAACAAAAATGGCCGTCTTTATACACGACGAATTGAATGTTCTACGTCTTCTGATTGGTTAAACTTCTATTGGTGGACTATAAAGGGAGTTAAGTCATTTAGAGTGGCTCACTATTTATATAATATATACAAAAAACTGCAACATTCTCTACTACTAATCTTATAGTAGGCGGAAGAGTCAAACATAGACTCCTTAGAGAGAGGACACCACAACACCCCTCCCTTTTCAGCCTGATTCTGTATGGAGTCTTTCTTTTATATAATTACTACACAATACTTTTATTCAACCAAATAAACCCTTTTTTTTCACAAAAAAATCAGAAACCACCAATTTGAAAAAGCTATATACAGGAATTACATTGACAATTTTTTTTAGTTTTACGACAAACATTTTACGTGTTAACAACAGTCCCTTTTTATTAAGGTCTTTAGTCATTAAATAAATGAAAAGTTAAATAATGAACAATTGAACAACTTTAATGCTAAATTATAATGTTAATAATTTCCAATAAGCGAATGCGTGTTGTGCTTTTCTGGTAATTCAAAGTTCATAAGTGAGGGAATGTTTTGTTTTTTACTCATTCCTTTCCTTTTTCTGTAGACATGGTAAGAAATGAAAGATGTTCAATATCTTTTTCTTTTCGGGTTAATTTCTAAAGGTTCCATAAATTTCCTTTTTCTTTTGGGCCTTCTGAGCTCTGGCACTGATTGCGGTTTTGGTACCTCCAAAGTTTCAAAGACGACGTCCATAGTGTCATTTTCTATGGGATCCCTGTAGGCTACTCTTTCATACCATTTTCTAATTTGGCTTACATGATGTTTGTGTAAACTTCGGTCCCTGAACCATGTAAATCACATTACCAATTTGTCTGTCTATTGTTCCTATCTCCCAGTGAGCTTTATTATTCCCAAGTACACGAAAAAAAAATAACCTTTTCACCGATCTTAAAGCGCTTTTTAAGTACTTTATTCCTATTTCCCGCTTTCGTTTCACTCGGAAAGAATTTGTCAAATGCCGATTTTATTTTCCTAGCACACATGACCTCCGCTGGCGTCTTGGCAGATGGAACACCGCTATTAGAGGTTACACGATAGACCTGCAAAAGCTGCTGTATATCCGTATTGGTGGGAGTACCTCTCGCCTTCTTCAGTGCCCTCTTGAAAGTTTCCACAAAACGCTCTGTCTGTCCATTACTTCTTGGGTGATATGGCGCCGTGATAATATGTTCGGTCAGGAATGACTGACCAAAATCCTTAAATTCACTGGATGTGAACTGTGTGACATTGTCTGTTACGATACAGTCAACCACTCCGAAACGGGAAAATAGCTCGTACGACAACTTTACTGTCACCTCTGCGGTCGGCTTCTTACATTTCAATATTTCTGGCCACTTGGAATAACTATCAACTACTACAAGGTAATAAAAACCATCAAGTGGTCCAGCAAAATCAATGTGTATCCGCGACCACGGATTGAATTTTATCGGGGGTGCTTTAGCAGCCAAAGCACATCCTTTGCACAATCTTACAGTGTTTTCAATATCCTTGTCCATGTTGTTCCAGTAGATATAATTCCTTATCAGACTCTTCATTCTTGAAGTTCCCGGATGGCCTATATGGAATTCCTTTTTTAAGTTCACCTTTCAACTTTTCTGCTTCGTCAGTCAAATTTTCGACTTTTTGAGTTAATAGGCATATCCCAAATTTGAAACTGTTCTAACTAATCAGTCCCGAACAAATTACCCGTATTCCTCATAATAGACGCCTTTAGTTTTGAAGCTTTACCCTTGAATGACACGTTCGTTATAAGTTCGCCCATAAACTTAATAGGGTCGTCAATTACACTTTTAGCTATTCGGTTCGTTCTTAACAAAGTCGGTTTACCCAGATTTTTCCATGTTTGACAATTAATTATGGATAAGTCATAACCCGAATCAAGCTGTAGCCTTATATTTTTGGCAAATATTTGCACTTCAATATATTTCCTGATGTTATAACTTTCTGCTTCATGAGACTTGGTTAATTTTTACAAAAACTTTTTGTCTTGTTCTGAATCCTGCAGTGGGAACTTCTGTGTCCTAATTTATCGCAATGAAAACATTTTTTATCTTTAAAAGGACAATCACTATACCAATGCAATTGACCACACCTTAAACATGGAATTGACGGCAAAGTAACTTTATTATTTTTTGGTTGACCCTTTTTAATTTTTCTTGGGCGTATTTCTTTCATGTAAGCCACGCCACCCTGTTCAATGTTTTTTTAATCTTCTCTGAGGCTCACGAAACGTTGACAATCTTCAGCAACTTGCTGTAACGTAATGTTGGGCACCTTTTCAAGCTTGTTGAGTACCCTACGACGTATTTCGGCGTCTTTCGCTGAAATCAAACCCTGGACGAAAATCAGACATTTAAAGTTGTTGGTGCTTACCTCTACCAATTTGAAGTCATCGTAATGTTTACTGACTACACTCGTGAAAGTAGTATAATCTTCGTCTTCTTTACGGGTGAGATTCATGTATTTTCAACGCTTGTGGAACAGTGATGTTTTTGAACTGAAGAGTTCAGTTAATGATTGAACCGCCTCTTTAAATTTCAAATTTTCTGGTTTTCTTAGGCAAAATATAGTTAACAAACTTAGTATATTCTGCTGTGACTAATTTCCTGTGGAGCAGGCGAACCTTTTTATGGTTCTTTTATGGTCAGTCCTACTTGCACAATCCGTATTGTATAAGTCCTCGTAACGTTTAAAGTACGAAGCGAATGTAATTTTTTTTTCAATACAACTCCATATGGGATTTTGAGAGAACGCATTTTTGGTGTCCTCATTTTGGCTTTTGTTGGATATATTATACAAGTACCTTTGCTCTTTCTGTGTTTGAAGGATCATTTTTTCCAGTTTCTGTTGTCTAACCTGAATTTCTAGGTGCAATTCCTCAAATTTCGTCTGTTATTCTGCTTTTACTCGTTGGAATTTCTCTTGTCTTTCATGATATTTCTGTTCCAACAGTAGTTGTTGTTCCTGTTGGTGTTTCATCAACTCTAGTATTGCACTTTTTAATTCGTCCATTTTGCTGTGATGGTACGTAAAATTAAAAAATGAGAGGTTTTTTTCTCTCTTTACCCTCTTAACCAACAATAAATCTATTTGCCTTGTACGATATTTTTACTGAAAAATTTAAAAGCGGAAGAGGTGGTCATTTTTTACTTTGCCCTATTAGCGAAAACAACAAGTCTGTTTGACTTGTACAGTTCTTTTACTGACTTGTTGGAATGGGAAAAAATATAACAAGGTTCACCAACCTTCTTCCCAACCACTAAATTGAACTTGTAGAAATCCTATTGTTTTAAAGAGTTTCTTTTTTTCAGGGTCAGTGTTGTATTTAACATTGGATACCCTTTTGTCGTAGAGTTTGATTAGAATTCCTTTCTTCACTATTGTTGTAGACACTGTCATTTTTTTATGATTGAACGTGAAATCCGTTGTGAAGATGTTGTTGGTGTCTACTCCTGTGAAAGTAAGCTTATTATTTCTAACTAAATTCAGATTGACAAGTGGTTATCGGCTCAGAAACTGACACTGTTGTGCCGAGTTTAAATCCCAGCCGAGAAAGTTGTTGCATTCGATTTCGCGTAAATACGCCAGGAAAATAATCTGTAAATCCATATCGTCTCTATAGGAAAATAGTAATAACCAGATTTCGAAGAACGGCCAGGCAACACAGACCTGAGGAATTCCAAAGTTGTCATTTATCTGCAAAAACCACGTTCTAAAAACTAATGTGAAACAGGTCAGAAATTAAAGTGTTATTTCGGAAAACCATACAAAAATTGCTTAGAAAGAAATGAAGAAGCATATACAAACTGAAAATTTATGTTTAACTAACAAAATGAAAATCATATCTGAACAATAAACGGGATGGTATCAAATAGATGACGTCAAATGGTATGTACGGGATGATATCAAAGAGATGATATCAAATTTTATAAACGCAGTGGTATCAAATACATGATATCAAATGATATAAACGGGATGGTATCAAACCTGGGAACAACAGCAATTAAGAGATTGTGCCAATCTTCAAAGAATTATTTGCCACAATATATATATATATATATATATATATATATATATAAGATGTTAGAATTCGTTGTATGTGCGTGTCGTTGTTGGTGTCTGTATGTATGGGCACATGTGTGTACCTTTCATTGTGTTTGTATGTTGTCGTTTTTTTTAATATAGATTAAATTTTAAATTTTAAATTGGTCATTTAGAATTTTATAGTATAATTTAATATTTATTAGTTTTTCTGGTCAGGGTGAATCCGGGAACAACAACAATTAAATGATGGCTCCACTCTTCTCAGAAGCACCAATCTGCGCCTGTTATGATCCCACGTGAGAAAAAGCGTTTCACAGATGCATATGTAAACAGGCCTCCCAGAGAGGATTTGGGCAGTTTCTGAGCAGATGTCGCCGGACTAAAATGTAAGGTCGGACGAGAACTTTGTTGAGCCGCACACCCGCGCTGGCTGATAGTAACTGTCGAAGTCAAGATTTTAATAATATGCAATATTTAGAATAAAAGATGTTTTCATTCCCGTATTATCACTCCGCCGGCCATTTCACGACATCCTGGCGAGAGTAGATTCACGTTTGGAGAAAGCTCCCATAGCCACACACCCGCACGCTGATACTACCGGAGGTGTGTAAATAATAATCTCACGTATAGCAGATTTAGTTTCGTGTTATTTACTGCCTGATCAACGATATTGTTAAAACATTTTGATTATATTGTATTTACCCGTCGGTAACAAAATTGTGTAATTTTACAAATGTAAATTTCAATAAAATCTCCGCAAAATAAAATCAATAGGTGCCTCCTTCCATTTTTGAAAATGCGTTAATTTTGTTTAATCAGCTTTGAAAATTTGTGCAATAAAGAATCATTGTGTGCCTTGAGCTATAACGTGTCGAGGGTAATTCAATATACAGTTGGCTCCCGGCGTTTTTTAATCTTGTCCTTTTCGAAATATTTTACCTAAATAACATATTTCTGATATACTGATGTCGCTGCATTCACGCAAAACTACCTTTCCTTGTCGATAGATTAAGCATAGACAAAGAAAATCATGGGGAAATTCGTAAACTAAAGGAATCAGCACATATACTAGGCCACAAAAATCTCCTGAGCCGACAAAGCATAGAAATGAATACAATATGGGAACCAGTAATAAAGAATGCCAGAGAAAAGCGATAACAACTACAAAAATTGCAATATGAGATCTGATAAAAACATGTAATGATAACAACAAAAAATTGCAATATAAGCACTGGTAAGAAATTGTAGCTGAAGACATTAGGTTTTTAATACCCAGGAATTTATACATAGATATCCTCAAGAACACATGGCACATCGGATAAAGGCGTTAGTTAGATCCAGTGACTGGACCCAAAGAGTGCGAGTTCAATACCCGGTTAAGGCAGTGGAGATATTGGAAAGGGGAATTAACAGGATATAACAGATAAACATGGCATGTGGAACAGTCTACCCAATTGAGCGAAATAAAGGGTTCAATTCGACATTCCAACCACCTGAAGAAGGCCGGAATGTACAACGGCCGAAACGTTGTAATAAATAGTCCGAACAATGCAAATAGTGTACATAATACCTCATCTTAGAAATATAGACAGATACTGAACGGACGAAACGTTGTAATAAATATGGCAACAAATATGAGGACAATAGTCCGAATAATGTAAATAGTGTAAATAATACTTCATCTCAGAAATATAGACAGATACTGAAGGGCCGAAACGTTGTGATAAATATGGCGACAAAGATGAGGACAATAGTCCGAATAATGTAAATAGTATACATAATACCACAACTCAGAAATATAGACAGAAATATAGACAAATTAAAAATACGATAGAATTCACTTACGAAGCTGAAACAAATAATACTATATATTCTCTAGATATTATGTTACATCGTAATGTCAATAGCCTAAAACTAAGCGTGAATCACAAATTAACTATTAAAAATTATAATTTTTTATTCGCGCAATAGCAACAAACTACAATCTAGAATAATCATTGGGTTCTATTTAAGAGCAGTTAGAATTTGCAGCCCTCAATATTTACATGGAGAGGAGAAATACATTGAAAATATTTTTAATTTCCTCCAATATTCTAATTACTTCATATTTAACGCGAAACAAAAGGCTCGTAAAATATTTCAAAATAGAAAAGTGAACGGTTCTGATAAACCCCGTGAATAAAATATATTATTCTACCCAAGCAACTCTATCACAATTACAATTGAAAAGAATTTATCTAAGCTTAACATAAAATTTGTTACAGCTACTTCTAAAACAATTAAAAAAAACATAATTAATAGAAAACAAAATAATAGGCTAAAAATTGAAGGTGGAATTTAAACTATCAACTGTAATAATTGCTAGTCGGAATAAACAGGAGAAACCTCAAGGAATTTAAATAAAAGATTATAAAAACGCAAAAGACGCTCAGTGCATTATTGCTCACCGTAAGAGGTCTGAACATAATTATGATTTTAAAAATTCTACTTTAATTAAAAGAGAAAGTAATTTAATAAAAGGAAAATGTATAGAAAGTGCTATAACTGCTAAATCGTCCAATGTTAATTTACGTCCAGGTTCTTACAACATTTCAACTTTCTTGGCATCTATTATGACAATTTTGGGATATTTAATAAAAAAAACTAATAAATGCATAAACAAAAAAGAAAAGGAAGTTAAATGAAATCGGCTAGACTATATACCCAAAACACTCTTTTTCATTTCAAATTTAAATTTAAAACTTCAGCGTTTCCTCACTTTCGTGTACATGTGTAGTTAGATTAATATAAACATCACTTTAATCCGATGAAGTCCTAAAAGACGAAATGTGTCCCACGAAAACTTTTTTTCCATTTTGTCATAGATTTTCTTTAAAATTGTTCTTGATATATAAAAATGTATATATCGTTTTCCCATAAACAACTATCTAGACAAGCCCCGCCTCATCTCAATCTCAAATGCCAATGAAGCGTTAAAACATTCACAACATATCAACATCCGTCCGGCCATCTTGTAATCCTTAAACGTCTATTCAGATGAAGCAATTTCTTCTGTTGAAATCTTCATCGAAATCGGGGACCGTGTTGGGAATTGAGAATGACATAAATAATAATTCGCGCTTCTGAATTCCCTTAATTCAATGAAGATTTCAAAGAAAGTCGCTGATTTGCTTAGTGAATGATTTTGAATTCAACTCATTCCTTTGGGTTTTTTACGTTTACAATCTTTTTATAGCAAGTGTATTGACAAGATCAAACAGTCTTTTGAAACTGTGAACAACACTCAATGAATATTTCAAAGGATTCTTTTATTTAGTCCGTTACGGACTTTTTGGTTTGTTTTTCGACAAGGCAGTTTACGGAGCTAGACGAGCAGTTAAGTTGTTAGTTCCTTGGACATTTCCTCTAATCTTTAATGAATAAAATGACGTAACGTTGCAGCCGATTTATTTTCAGTTTTTTTGTTGTTGTTTTTTTAATCCTCTGGGTGAGAGTTCGATAAGTTATTACATCGGGGATCTCTACCTTTCGTCCATTATTTATTTTCGCTTTGAATATCATTAGTGGCAAATGATCTTCGAAAGCAGAATGAAAAACAAAAGAAAGAAAGAAAGAAAGAAAGAAAGAACTGGGCAAATATGACCACCGTCTATAAAGCATTAAAAATAATAGGAAAATTATGGAAATTTAATTCAGTTCATGTCAAAAGTTTTCTTCGACCAAAACATCTACTGAGTTTTTTTGATTGTTTCTCTAAAGTAATATTCGGCAAGTTGTTTCTTTAAAGTCAAACAACTAGTATTTAAAGGAAACTCTCTAATTTATAAGTATTAAAATACTTCCCAAATTAGTGTTACTCTTAGATCTACAATTATTAACTTGTACAGTTAGTGCCGTATAAAGAGTTAGTGACTCGGAAATAGAAGTAGGCAAGCCAAGTTCGAATCTCGGCCGTGTTTGTTGCGTTCACTTTCACACAAAAACTTTTGGGAAAGGCATGATTGTTCCTTTGATAAAATCAAATTCAATTCAATGAGCTTCTTTCCCCAAACCCTTACGTTCTGGAACAAAGGAGAGAGAGAGAGACTGCTTCCCTAATTGTGATACTCTTTGTTGTTACCGCGGTAAAATAAAACATAAGAAAGTTTTCTTATCAATAGAAAATGTTATGTGCTGAGAGACATTGAAACGAGAAGGGTTAATACCAAAAACCCATGGGAAGAATTAAGAATTTAATTCACACATAAACGACTTGAATTGTAAGTTGAGTAGTTTGAACAATGGAAAAGTGACCCAGTGTCATTTTTTTTTTAATGCTGTTCTGCCGTCCATTAAAAAAGCTCGTTAAATAGGTTATGCGCTCTTTTCGTCTGCCCCACCCCTCCTTGCTGAAATCCGAAGACGCATTGGTATAGCCAAGTATGCATTCCCTCATTAAATTCGGCCTTGTGTCAAATCTGACCGCGTGGGGCGGTTGATAGATGTCCTGCAGTTGGAGATTCGTCTCCAGCTGCTCTCCGAGCAGAGAGGATTCTCAAACGAGGCTATGTCGAAGGGCCGAGTCTCGTCACGGGAAACAGATACCCGACCCCGTTTTTACAGGGTCTACGGGGAATATCTATATATTATATATATTGTTCCTGCCCTAAGTATTATCGTTCATTGCCAACCTTCGTTTGATTATTCTATTCAGTAACCTTCCCTAGCTTACAACAAAAAGAGTATCGAACTGATACGTGATATCAGCACTTCTGTATGGCGTGAATGCTTGAAATTTTCTCACAGGGGGAGGGGAGACTTGAGACAACTGAAATGTGATTCTACAGGAGGATACTACAAATACTATGGACCGGAGATGTGAGCAACGACGAAGTTTTAGAGAAAATAGAAACAGAAAGGAAATTTATTTCTTAACATCAAGAAGAGACAGTTGAAATTTCTAGGGCACATAATGAGGAAAGATTGCTTGGAAAATCTGATACTCACAGGACAGACTGAAGGCAAGAGGGACAGAAGAAAACAACATACGACTTACTTAGTGAGCTGGAGTGAGGTAACAAGGTTTAAGAGGAATAATAAAAAGACAATTTATTAAGAGCTACAAAGAGCTGTGTGAGAAAGTGTGAATGAATAAGTGAGAACAAAACGTTATTTTCCTCATGAAATTAAAACAGGCCATTCGGGTAACTGCACGGGCTGCATACAGCCCGTGAACGGCTGTTTAACCATAACCGACTTAGATGATGATCTTATTGGTTATTGTTTTCTATTTTAGGCTGAGGGAGAGAAATGGCCAACGCGATTGGAATGTGTGTTTGTTTATAGCTTTATTTCTAGCTTTATTTATGTTTGCTTTAAAATACTGTTTAAAGAGGCAAGCTCCATAAGGTAAATTACATAAATTCTTCTTTTGCGTCGATACAAACCGGATAAAATTTTAAAAAGTGTTAAAACTGAATTAAACTTCTAAAATGTCAGTGCGAGAGATGTTCTCGAATTTTCCTGAGCTGTTCTGCTTTGGATCACGACTGCATCAATTTAAACATGATACTAGACTGGCAACAACGTTAAGCGTTTTACTGTTGAACTAGCTAGATGCAACCGTCAGTTCTATTCTAACTTTCTTTTCTCGCCCTTCCTAACTGTGAAACTCCCTTCCGATTTATTGCTTCTTTACCATCTCAGTCAGTCAGTTATGTACCATACGTGATATACGCTTAAGCGATGATGTATGTTTTGATATATGACTGACGAGGCATATTTTTTTCTCGCAGTAGGTTGCCATTTCTTTATGCGGTAGACCAGTTGTCATTCAAGGCTATAGAACCCGGTCTCTCATGCTATTTAACCATAGTTGGGGGGTGACGAAGAAGGCTATTAGCTCGTAAGGGAATGTAATGGATTCGAGTGGAATTCGAACTCGGCGTTCTGATTCCTCAATCCAAGCCGCTTTACTATCTAAAATCTCCAAAAATTTAAATCCAACGTCAATCGCTAATTTCTATCTTCCTGGAGCCTGTTTCTTTATTCCTCTTTCCCGTAATTCTCCTCACTAAAGTATGCTTATTCTCTTTTGTTCCCTGCAACCTAGTGTTATTATAGACTTGCTTGGGGTGAAATGATACAAAAGTTAGGCCTACATGTTTTTTTAGAATGATGTTCCCCGTGTAAATAAAGTATTGCAACCCTAAATATGTTTTTTTTTGTTTGTTTTTTTTTTTTTTTTTCTTTTTGTTTGTTTTTTCATTACATCCCACATATACAGGAGTGCGCATTATACACGAAAAATTTCAGTCTTGAAGAAATGCGCGCCTGAACTGGCACCCGCCCTCTCTAAACTATATAACTACTGCCTCAAGGAATCTTGTTTTCCTGACTGCTGGAAGTCCTCTTCGATTGTTCCTGTCTTCAAGAACTCTGGCGCCCCCTCTGACCCTTCTAATTACCATCCTATCAGTCTCCTACCCCTCTTCGGCAAAGTCTTCGAAGCCCTAATCAATGCCGAAGTGGTTAACCACCTTACATCTCATGACCTGCTCTCAGACAAGCAATATGGCTTCCGCTTTGCCCGTTCTACAGCTGATGTGATTACGGCCATCACTGAAACTGTCCACTAAGCTCTTCAAAATAACGGGTAAGCTCGTGCCGTGGCCCTAGACATCTCCAACGCATTTGGTAGGGTTTGGCATGACGGCCTTCTTCGCAAGCTCCAGGGTTATGGTATTACGGGTCGATTGTTTGACCTAATACAATCATTCCTGTCAAAACGTGAATTGAAGGTCGTTCTCAACGGATTCTCCTCCAGTTCTTCCTATCCCACGAACTCAGGTGTTCCTCAATCCTCCATCCTAGGCCCCACTCTATTCTTTATCTACATAAATGACCTTCCTGGCGCCATAAATTCCCAAGTTGGCATCTACGCGGATGACACCACAATTTACTCCTGCCTCAAAAACAAATCTAGTGTCGCTGACAAAACTCACCTGGCCGTGCGTCTCGAAAAGGACCTCCGATCGGTTGTGAACTGGGGCAGGAATTGACTGGTCAACTTTAATGCCTCAAAAACAAAACTGCTCTCTATTAATCACCACAGAGATCCTTCCCTGCCCTCCATTAGAATGTCTGACGCTCAACTTCTCGAGAGCACATCTCTGCGGCTGCTCGGTCTCACGTTGACTGCTGACCTGAAATGGAACAAATACATTGAGTCAATTGCTTCGTCTACCGCAAGGAAAGTTGGCTCCCTGTGCCGCGCCAGGAAATTTTTTTCCTCGGAATCGATCCTTCAGATCTACAAATCAACAATTCGCCCTTGCATGGAGTATTGCTGCCATATATGGTCTGGATCCCCTTCTGTTTGCCTCGGGGTTCTTGATAAGATCCAGAGGCGGATATGCAATATAATTGGCTCTGTTCTGGCATCTCGTCTACAGTTACTCTCTCACAGACGCGCTGTCGCCTCTCTCTGTCTTTTTTACGAATACTTGCATGGTAATTGCTCCAAGGAGCTGCATTCGCTGGTTCCCAGACTTCCTGAATTCAAGCGCCCTACGAGGCTGGCATCCCGCTCTCACCCTTTCACTGTCGAAACTATTAAATGTAGCCGTCTCTTCTACTCAAATAGCTTCATATATCACACCTCTCGCCTGTGGAACTCCCTTCCCTATTCCAGTTTAACTGAGAGCTATAATCCCCAACTATTCAAATGCAATGTCAATCGACATCTCCAGTTGTCTTGCTCTATCCACTATCCTTCTCCTCATCCTTTCCTCTATCACTCCTATTTGATCTTGCTTCAAATCTTCTGTAACCCCTTGCGTCCTAGTGGCTTCCCTCCTTGCTTGGGGTTAAACGCTTAAAAATAAATAAATAAATAAAATTATTTAATATGTTTATGTGCGGGCCTAAATGTATTAATATCACGTAATATATATCAGGGATATATTTAATAGTGAGAATAATCATACCCATAGTAACATATATATATATATGTGTGTGTGTGTGTGTGTGTGTGTGTGTGGGCTGCAAATTCTCTTTGAGACATGTCTGACTGAATAAATTACAGGCATTATGTCTGCTAATTTTTAACAACATCCGTTCATACTTACAAATAACCTTCCGTGTATTGATCTAAAACGATGAGAGAAATGTTCTATAAATGTTTACATCACTTTTATTTTCATTCCCCAAGTAAATAATAAATTCAAGCTACAGATCTTAGAAGTAATTTATATTAAAAAATTAAAACCGGCACTGAAGTGAATTAACTATGAATACTGCAGTAATCTTCTGAAATGCCTATAAAGGAAAACAGTTTTTTAGGCTTTAATGTGCGTTGATGACATTGTAACATAGAGGAAAAAATTGCATAACGGATAATTTTTTTCACGTTCTAATGAACGCTCAGCACATTGTCAAGCGTTTGCATTTAAAAGTATAATGAAAAATTACGGTAATGGATAGCAACGCACAGCTTTGTATAAATAGTTGTACTCCTGAACAACATATAGCTTTGTAATACTTGCACCCCAGTAGATGATCTTGGAAGAAGGTCGAAAGTACTTGGGAAATGAAAATAAAAGAAATTTAAACAGATATTGCACATTTCTTTCGTCCTTTAATATCAACACACGGAAGTTTATTCGTGAGTATAAACGGATTTTGTTAAAAATTAGCAGATATAATGTATGTAATTCATTCAATCAGGCAAATTATACTTAGTAATATATGGATACATATGTGCGAAAATTCGCAAAAATATATGTGTATGTGCGCGCGCGTGTGGGGGGGGTGCGCGCGCATGTGCTTGGCAATGAATGTGTGGTTTGCAATGTGTGCCTAAATCTTTGATCTACGCTACCTAACTCTTGTAATTAGCTCTATTCTAAACGGACTTGTCAGGAAGCAAATCGGATAAAAGATGTTCGACTGTCAACGAATTCTTCTATCCGGCGGCCATGCAATTATATAAAGGACACTAAGCGCTCTTTAGGAGGCGGCCTTATGGCTTAATCGAATTGATTTGAAAAGCAATAGCATTCGCCCGTAAGCAGAAAATATGTACTAATAGAATTTTCTGAAAGCACTTTTTAGGGATTCAACGCATTTGCTAGTAACCAGTACCTGATAATATATATATATATATATATATATATATATAAATGCACACACTAACCTGCTTGTATGAAAATGTGTAAAAATCGAATACAGTTGAGAAGTCTGCAAATTCTAAGAATATTTCTGTAGCCGGAGAAAAGAAAAGAACAAGACGTGTATGAAAAATCGTAGGAGCAAGCAATTAAGTCAAGTGCGGTTACACACTTGGCGTGAATAGCACACAAGATGGTATCTTCGAAAAGATATGAGATCTCAGAGAGGTTGCAAAACAAGGAGGAGGCTTATACTTAATATCAGGAAGAGGCAGCTGAAGTTTCTGGGACACATTATGAGAAAGGAGGGTCTGGAGAATCTGATACTCACAGAAAGGAAAACAACGTATGACATACCTAGCGGGCTTAAGCAAGTGGATGACAGAACATGGTCTGGGGGAGGAAGCAGAGGGAAGGAACTTGTTGAAAGCTGCAAGGGATAGAAATAGGTGGAGAGCCATGATCGCCTACGTCCTGAAAGGACATGGCACATAAAAAGAAAGACTATAACTCGTTTAAACTAACAAAACGAAAACAATTTCGAGAAAAAAAAATGTTATTTTTTGTATCGACCTAGGGTGGCTCATTATTTACTACAATATGACGACGAAAAGCGTCGAATGTAGGGAAAGGAAATTCTTCTCAGTCTTTTCCTATATACACTTTTGTTCGACCAGTGCAAAGCCCTTTCCCAAATGAGTGGACTTGAAATTTAAAGACAGATTTCTCGCTGTTTCTATCCGAGGTAACTTCCCTTTTACTCCCTCACTCTTTCTCCCAAGCTCTCACTCTCTCCTTTCTCTCTCCTCCTATTCTCACTTAGGATCTCTAGTCAGTTTAATATGTACAGTATAACCCGGATATAAGAGAGTTGTCGGGACCGGAGAAGAAGTCTCTTATATCTGGGTTTCTCTTATATCCGGGTTTGGTCTATTTTATATACATTAACAAAGGCTCTAATTTGGGACCAGAGAAAATCTCTCTTATATCCGGGTTTCTCTTATATACGGGTCTCTTATATCCGGGTTACACTGTATTACAAGGTTATTGTTATAACACGCACCCGTATTTGGTATAATTCGTTAAAGTATTCTCTATACGTAATGCTTAGGCTACTGCCGTAACGCCTGTATAGTTAGTATGAAGACAGACTGGTATCTACTCAGTCCTCCCACTGAGATGATGTTGTGACCCAATGTCGGGATTATTGAGGAGAGCCCAAGCGTTTCTACCTGAGCCATTGCTCAAAATTTACCCAGCCTCTGCGAAAGTGAACTAAGCAGATTACTTGTCTGTTTTTCTCTACTCGAAGAGTAGATTGAGTCACTCTCTGCACGAAGACAAATTTTTTGTCACCCTCTGCGCGAAGACAGAGGTCTTGTCACCATCTGCACGAAGACAAAGCTCTTCTCTGTCGCGAGCCTGGCAGCGAACTGCCTGACTCTAATGCGACTTGAATTTACTCCCCACTGAGAGGAGATGCGACACAAGTTCAAGTTTAGTTCTGTGGAGAACACGAGCGTTTCCACCCGGGCCACTGGTCAAAATTTACCTAGCCTTCGCAAAAACGGGCTCGGTATATTATTTGACTGTTTTTTCTCAAATGAGTCTTTTTCCGAAGACGAGGCCCCGTCTGAGTCAAAACTCTGCCCGAAGACAGAGGTATTGTCAGTCGCATGACAGCGAACTGCCTGACTCCAACTTGTCAGTTTTTCTCAACCGAGTCTATATTCGAAGACAGAAGACCGACTGAGTCACCCTCCGTCTGAAAACGGAGGTCTTGTCACCGAAGACAGGGGTCTTGCCTTGTCGAAAACTTGGGACTGACTCCGATTCGACTGTTATTTACCGGTTGCCCCAACTTTTATGTAGGAACCCGAGTGTTTCCTCCCAGGCCTCTGGTCATAATTTAGCCAGAACAAGCAAGAGTGGGTTCGGGTACAATACTTATCTGTTTTTCTCAGTCAAATCTCTATCTGAACACAGAACCCTTTTTACGTACCCTGTCTTTGCATTTTTGTTTTAGAGCTTTTATAAAACTGGGTCTCATTTAGAACGATCTTTCGTCCACGGCATTTTTCTTTTTTTTTTTTTTTTTGGTGGGGGAGGTCTTTTACGCCTCATGCTGTGAAAAATGCGGAAGGAGAATACAGAATAAACTTACACTTGATTTCCGCTTTTTCTCCTAGAAGCCTATCTTTGTGTGACGGCTCCTCCACGGCTTGGGCTATCCAAGACAGCGTTTGCGGACCAACTCTAATAATATATCTTTATTCTGCATTCTTCCATATTTTAGTTTGTGTACACTAATGTGCATTAGTCTGTAGTAAGATTATGTTGTATTTTATTATTAAATAAAGCACAGTAAATTTATCTCCTCCTTTTACTCTTCCTCTTCTTCTCCTTCCTCTTCTTCTTCTTCTCATTATTATTAGTATTATTATTTGTTCACGAATTTTCTTCATTCCTGAATGATCAAGTATCCTCAAGGGGTTTTGTAACACATAAAGTCTAACCACAAAAGGGGACAACTTAAACTGCTGCTTTTCCCTGATTTTCTCCTCCAGATTTTTATTCCCATTGTGTTTTCGTCTCTTCTACTTCCACGATGTTTTTTTTTCTTTTTTTTACAAATGCTCACCGAATACAAAGCCCAAGAACCACTCACGGTAGAGTTACTGTTTGGTGTTGTCTTAGCGTAAGAAAGGGCAAGAAGCTAAGTACTTGGAGCTATGCAGGAAAAATAACAACTAACTCTCGCCTTGATGAGTTCAGGATTTTCTGCTGGACTGTAGAAGGAACCGGAAACCCAATCCTAAATAAGAATTAGTAGATAAACCGCTACTCCAATTCAAAAGACTGGGGAGGAGGGTGAACTGGATGATAGACGAACCTATTTACTCCTACTGAGGGAGGAGAGAAAAATAAATAAAATGGAAATAAATAATTAGTGAATAACATTTCAGAATTCAGTCGGAGATGCTAGAAGAATAGTCTGGAAGTAGACGTTTAGGCGGAACCGGAAAGCCGATTCCAAGTATGACAAATTAAATAAATAATAAATATAAGATTACGGCGATTGTCTCCGAATATAAGCGTTGAGGTCGAGTTAGTTATGAAACTGACAGTATGATATTATCTATTATTTTAACTTCAAATATTCGCTATCAAAATAAAATCGAGCAGGGAATTAACATTATTTGAACTTTTTTCTGTGAAAAAAGACAATGCACAAGAAATATGGCGAGATATAAATACAAATACATCCAAATTTTGTGCATTCTGTTTAGGCTAGCAAAAGATGATTACAAGTCAAAATATACATTTACCTATTCAAAAATGAATAAACTTAATTAAATGAAATCATGTACGAAATAAAGAATATATAATAAGAATTTTTTTCTGTTCTTATTTGCATGGATTTAGTCCGCCTTAATCAACCATTCGGGCCCAAAAGGAATCAGCAACGGTATCTTAATTCAAAATACATTAACTTTTATCAGGATTCATTCATGGCTGCTCTTGTCCCCAAGTGGGATGTCAGAGCGATTGCTCTCTAAGCGCTTGTCAATCAAGATCGTCGTATATCACATGAGTTTTACTATTATTATTATTATTTACCCGCATTTATTTCATCTTAATTTCACTTGATTCTTTTCGCATTTACTCAGACAGTAATTCTATAGGTTATAGAAATATAGAGAACAAAGCTATGTGGTCAGATCTGATCTTCTAAACAGGTTGGCTTTCGTATGTCATACTTTAGAAGAGCTACCGCGGGAGGAAAGAACTTCTGAAGAAAATTCTTTATGTGCAAGTGTTTTAATGGATAGAGACATGGTATGAGAACTGGGAGAACAGAGTTCGAATTTCGATCAGGTTCGTATCTAGAATCCTAGAATATATATTATCTCCGACACGCGCTCTCTACTAAACGCCATAGAATGTCGGTCTGAGTAGTTGTGATAAAACTCAAGATAGATAGATAGATAGATAGGTTACATTACGAGGATACAAATATATTGAGTAGTATAAAGAGACACAAAAAACAGAATAAAACAGATAGATAGATTGATTGTTTGACTGACTAATTGATTGATTGATTGATTGATTGATTTTGTGTATTTAGGCAGTAAATATTCTTTAAGGTAAGTATTATTAAAAATGACAGACATTTTGTGTCGATTAGTTTTATTGGTCGTCTTTTCCAAATTACGAATAATCTTTCACAGACAAGCAGAAAATTACGTCAGCAATTGTCCGGAGTTCATTTGGGAAGAAATATGGTTCAAGTTTTCGACTTTCTTAAATCATCATCAGGGTAGGTAGAGAAAAATGGCGAGTTTCGTAGAACTGGTGAGGGTCATGATGTTGTTATGTAGGCAAGGCGTGTGCATGCGTGTGTGTTTATATAAATTTGTGGATGCGGGATTTTAAATTATAATTGACTTATTTATAGATAGTTGTTTTTTTTTATTGTATGAGCTTGGACCGAAATGAACTTCGGACAAATTCCGATGAAATTTCCTTCTTGCTTGAGAAGGGTCATTTATAATTTGGAAAAGTCAGTCAGTAAAATTACTCGTTACAAAATATCTGTTGTCTTTAATAACATTTGCCTTAAGGATAGATAGATGCGGCCCTGTGTCGATATATGTACAAAGAATTCTGGAAATTTCCTATAAGTTCCACACATAATTCTCTTTGGCGACTTAGACTCCATAATTTATTGTTAATCGAAATCATTTTCAAGACTCTTGTGCTGATTGCAGATAGGTCATCGATTGTTTGCTTCGCTCTGCCAATTCCCTTTATGGTTCCCTGCACCCGAGTGGCATCTCTGTCCCACAAGAACCACTTTGGCCATCGGTCAACTCCTGTCCACCCAACCCTCTCTTCTCTTCCTTCGCAAATCAATGGCTTCAAGTCAACCCTGTACAACGTCTATTCCTTTAGACTGTAGTCAGCGCTCGATTGATAAAAATCAGGCCTACTGCAAAGCCTTAGCATCGAGGGATATTAAACTGTTCAAATTTATCAAGGGAGGTAATAAATCTTTTGGTTGTAGTCATTAATATTTACAAATGTAAATATGTAAAGATGTTTACAGAAGGCATCGATCCTTTGTCCTGTTTATTGGACCTGATGCACAATTTAGTCAAAGTACAGGTCAAGAGGTTCATCCCTCCAGGTTTCACTGCCCATTTGCTCTTAATTTGCTCCTCGGGTCAGAATCAGTCTCCGATGCCAGCGAAATCTCAGAAAGACAGGCACAGAAAACTGGGTAATTTTAGGAACCATTAGTATGTACAAGTGCTTTACTCCACGTTAATTACGACCGTGGTCCGAGGTAACAGTATGCCGAGGTTACCACCGTTTGTGTAGCTTCTTAAATACAGGTCACTTACTATCTAGATAACTTTCTGTCTTTCTGTTTCAAAATAAACATTTCGAGGTGGGGCAAGCAGCAATTTTTATGCGATTTTAGCTATCGAACAACAGGAAAGAAATCGTTACACACAAATACGGAATTTTCAGGTCTAGCAGAAAACTTAGAATCAATAATGAAAGATAATATCAAGGGATTTAGATTTAGAATTTTAGCTTGTGAATTGAATTGTGTAATGTATTTTTTATTGTGTTTATTTAAAACTAAGTCGACCAAACTGAAAATATAACTTATTTCTAATATACGAGGTTCTAAATAAAATCTATCGGGACTGTTGCTATCGTAACGGGGTTAAAAGTACACAGATTGAAGCCGTTTGACACAGATTGACTACGGAAGAGATCGCGCCTGCACACGAAGTTATAACGTTCTCGCTCGCCTTCGTGGTTTATAGCAGTACTTGGAAGGAAAGTGTGCAGAGTGTGACCGCAGAATTCCCATCAGTGACCATGTCTTGTGCAGGTATTTTGGCCAAACACAATATTTCCCAGGACCGATAACCACCATATTCCCCAGATCTAGCCCCACTCTTGCGATAATTTCCCGCTTCAAAAATAAAGTCCCACTTGAAGGGAACAAGATTCCAAGACGTCGAGAACATCGAAGAGAATATAACGCTACCCCCCACCACACACACACACCAGAAAAAGGAGGTCGAGAGATGCTTCTATCAAGGGAAACGAATTTGGATAAAGTGTGTGTCTTCAGAAGGAGATTAGTAGGAGATTAAGTGCGGAATTGATGTGTTTTGTAGCTTTATTTTTATAGCACCGTCCGATACTTATTGATCAGCCCTCGTATTATTAAAATGGATTTTGGATTAATTACTAAGTTCAAATTCCGATCTAATCTTAAGCCCTAATGCTTTTGGAAAGGCAGAAATTAATCTCTCCACTCCGATCTACAAACTGGCTTACGGCCATATCACATTGAAATACCGGTTCTCATACGACCGCCGAATTTAAGCAACATCGTGCCTGGTCAGCACCTAGATGGGTAATCACTTAAGAATGCCAGATGATGTAAGTTTGGCTGTGCATGGGGCGTAATGGATAACGGCTCGATATTGGAAAGCAAATTTCCAATTCCAGTCGGTTTCGTTATATTAGGTTTTGCGCAAGTACCCTTGGCTAAGGTACGAATACACTTTTTCTATCCCCAGCTATGGATTAATTAGTGAGATTTATATCACTAAATCATTATTATCACCAAAAAAATCTTACAATCTAAAAAGGTTGATAAGCCGTAAAATAACCAATCAATCAACCAAACTACAAGTTAAATAGCAGGATAGACTGGGCTCTCAAACCTTGAGTGAAAGTCATAATAGGAAAAGGAGAAAACTGGATTGAAAAGGCAAAGATAAACCACTCCACTATTTTCCCCAAGAAGTCATGACAACAGATACGAAAGAAAAATCTTTGGAAGTCATAAATATAAGAGTCAGTGTTTAATGTTGGAAATAGAGTGATTATACATATAGACAGTGTAGACATGGGAATCAACACCTCATGGTAACTGTCGGTTTCACCTATATTCTGAAGGGACATAGCATTAAAAGAAAATAATTCGTATGTGAATCCGGAACATGCTTCTCTGTATTTTAACTTCTGCACATTCGCGTGTAAAATGTTGTTATGAAATTTTTAAATTATCTCACTCTAGCTAAAAATGTTTTTCTTGGTAAGCGCCTCGATTTATTTATTTTTTTTTTTTTAGCATTTCATTCCAAGCAAAGCAGGAGTGCCACTGGTTTGCAGAGGGTTGCATAGAGTAATAATGAGAGAAAAGACTGTGTATAGGGGAAATGATAAAAGATGAACGAAATTCAAAATGGCGATTTAAATTTTTGAAGATTTTAGTTATCAGGGAAGCATAAACAGGCATGGAAAGAAGCTGTCGGGGTAGAAGTGACGGTTACATTTAACTATTTCAACGGTAAAAGGGTGGGCCAGTCTATTAGCACGTTTAAATTTATGCAGTCGGGGCAGCAGGGAAAAAAGTTCGACAAAACAGTTGTTATGAAAACATTTGTAGAAAAGACAGAGGGAAGCCACATCACGCCTGTGAGAAAGTGAGATGTCAGATCAGGATCGATTGCATTACATATCCTTCTTTGGATTATGTCGAGAACCTCAAAACGAACAGCTGGGTCACCAGAACAGATATGGCAACAGTACGAATGGCAGCAGGGACGAATAGTAGATTTGTAGATATGTAAGATGGACTCAGACGAGAAAAACCTTCTGGTTGACACAGCGACCCAACTTTTGAAAATGTTAAGTTAAATTTATTCAAAAAAATTAAATACTTATTTTAATCAACTCATTGGTGATACTGTTGAAAATTTAAAAAAAAATACCCATTTTCTTGATTATGGAAAAGTATTGTTTGAAATACGCACACTTAATTTCCGAATGATATATATATGACATATATTGACTAACTTATAAGCTGCAGGACACCCATTTGATCGATCTGTAGATGTATATTCGAACACAAGATCTCAAAGGCTGATCTGTTTGCAAAGTGCAAAATTTGGTGGTATCGAGACATTGTTCGAACATGTGAATCTCTTCTTTGTATAATTGTCGTAGATAAAAACATTTCAATCGAACGAAGATTACCATGATTCTCGTGGATTACTCCAGAGGGTTGTTGGAGAATGGACTGGCTGAAACATTGTATTAACCTCTACAACTATGTGAAGATGTGATTTAATCGTCCGAAATGTATTGGATATTTTCGTAAAACACCTTTAAGATTTCATACGGAGACGCACTGGTTTACAAGTAAATCTCATTAATTCTTTACAATGAGCATTAGCCATGGAAATTTTCTGGATTTTTTTTTTATTTGAATTTACTGAATCATAATTCCTAATTTAATAATAGAATGTGCTCTTTGAGATTTCGATGGCTATAAAATACCCGTGAAATTTCTTTATTGCATCGTTAAATATCCGAGCTTTAAAATTTTAGTAAAATACTGCAATAGAAATGATTACTACGAATACAAATCATTATTTAAAGAAGTAAGATTCAAAATCGACAAGGTTTTCAACTTCACTGAAATGGATGTTAAACGCATGAGAGAGTTATAATTTTCTCTATCTCCACTTCTTTTCTTTCTTTCTTTCTTTCTTTCTTTCTTTCTTTCTTTCTTTCTCTCAAAGTGTACACAACAAAATAGTCCTTTGTTTCTGAGGTATCGGTAAAACGTAACGTACGCGCTAAGGAATGAAAGAATACATATTATAATATGATACCTCGATTAGATAACTAATACCCTGGAAGGTACTTATTTATTTATTATAATCAATTCGCCCTAAGCGAGGTAATAATGCCTCTAAAATGCAAGGGCTACTGGGAAATAATAAGAAAGAAAAGATTTGGGGTAAATAAAGACAAACGCCAAATAACACGTAACAATAAAAAGGGGTTTATTCGGTTGGTAAGTAGGTACAGAAATCGCCTGAGTAGTCTATAACTAGCTCAGCCAAGAACTTCTCTGACTCTGTCTGTCTTTTGACATGCCACTATTTAATGTCTTTGTTTGTAGACAAGTTCATCTTCAAGAGGGGTGGAAGGTTTCCGACAGAACACAATCCTAAAACAAGGGATAAACATCTACTCTTGTCAGGGGAGGGTTTTAACCGGGCGATAGATGAACCTATTCATTTATTAAGAAATTTTTTCGACTCTTTTCCAAAACCAACATATATATTAATCTCGCTACGACCACCTTCAGATTATTGCAAATTGAGAACAATTCAAACCCCTTCGATTATTATGACCTTCCGTTTTATGAAGGACCTTAGAGTAAGGGTGAATCTTATTCTGCAACTTTGCAGATGCTGAAAATTCTTGTAGAGTATTTTTACTTTGAATTCCCATGAACTATTGCGTCATTGTCGTCAAAGTTTTCTAACAAACAAGTCACCTGACTTTTCAGACGTAATTACATACAGGGAAGTTATCGTAAAGCATTATATTCTACGAGTGCAGCTATATGTTGATAACACACATACGTATATAATATATAAAAACATATACAATCAATTATATATATATATATATATATATATATATATATATATATATATATATATATATATATATATGTGTGTGTGTGTGTGTGTGTGTGTGTGTGTGTGTGTGTAGACAAAGTGTATCCTGGAAACTCCAAATGCAATAAAGATAAGATATGATAACTAGTATTTCTTTCGCTCAGCTAACGTGCGATGGATTCTTTTTTTTTTTTTCTTTTATCTTGAAAAACAGTAAAACTTATTCAAGTGCAGGTATCAACACCAGCCGTAGCCTTGCCTGATGTAAGAGCATTTTTAAACCATCGGTTCGATTTTTGCCAAGTCCAAATAGTATGAAAGAAAACAAAACCAAAATAGGAACGTTGGCGTTTAGAGCTTTTCGGAATCTAATCAGGAAACAAATATCGCCGTCGCTTAATTTGATGATTGAACGGAAGTTTCTTTCGTCCTTTTTTTTTTTTCTTTCTTTTCTGTAAGAAGAGGATAGATAAGTAACAAATCGAATTGCTAGGCTGTCGACACTGACAACGATCGGTGGATATAATCGAACAAATTGCATTTTGGACTTAGTTTCCACGATATATTTTGAGTACACAAACACATACGCACACACCCACACACACACACACACGCGTGCGCGCGAGCACATATATATATATATATATATATATATATATATATATATATATATATGGCTGTATGTATGTGTTTATATATTATATAGTATGGGTGTTATCAACTGATGAATGAGATTATTTCTTATTTTAAGTGCACTATTCTTGTATATATATATAACTATTTACACATGCGCACACACGTATATATAGATAGAGAGACATATATATATATATATATATATATATATATATATATATATATATATATATATATATATATATATATAGGCCTCATTGAATAATTTAAACAAGTTTTGTCTACTTACTTCAATATGATTCTCTCATATTCATGTTCAAGCTTTTTAGTACCCTTATTAAAGGAAAATTACCATGTCTATACATATTCATTTATTCCGAGTACTTTCTACATTAGCAAAATGTCATCATCAAGGTGTTGTTTTTTTAAGACACAATTGTTGTATTCAGCTGAAAGTTAATTTTTTTAATTGTGAAGTCAAAAACGCTAAGTTACGCTAAATGCTTATGTACTGCACGGTTTAAAATTCACTTTAAAAAAAGGTATAGTTACCTCCATGTGGTTTCAGACGTAAAATTTAAACCGTACAGTACATAACGCTAACGTTTTTAACTTTATAGTTAGATAAAATTATCTTTAAAATGAATAATCAAACCGCTATGTGTAATTAACAGTGTTTAATTAAAAAAAATAGAGCATTTAGTTAAATAAATTGTATCTTAAAATAACATATAAACAGAATATATATATTAAATAATTGTCGAACTATATATATATATATATATATATATATATATATATATATATATAACCTGAAAAAAAAATAAACTACGAAATCTCCACAAATATTTTTAAATGCCTATAATTGATAACAGAAGCCATTGGTTTATACCAACGGATTCTCATACTTCTCGTTTTCACTCTCGCGTGGTCATGTTTGACGTCACGAGCTACGACGCGATTTTCACTTCCGTGTCTCGTATACACGAGTTAGACGTTGCTTTGAAATTTGTCATGCAACAAAAACAGACTATCATTATTGTTTCGTCCGTGTATTGGTTGATATATTGAAAAGTAATTGTCATCTTTGATAATGGCTTATGTAATCCGAAAGCTTGGATTGGATTTAAACATGTATCAATATGGTGATTTTCTTTCGTCTTTCAATGATAATGTTATTAAGCTTATCAGACAATATGAAAGGAACTTACTTAAAATAAATAGACAAAACTTGTCTATATTATTTAATGAAACATGCATTAATATATATGTGTGTGTGCGCGTGTGTGTGTGCACGCGCGCGTGTGTGTGTGCATCTTTCAGCTTTTTTTACAAAAATTATCATCGTATGAATTGTATTTGCGAAGAAATTTTAAAAATAAAATGCATTAGAATGAATTCGAAATTCTCAGAATTAAAAAGTAAATATGAACGGTAATAATTCTTATTCCCAATTATTATTATCGTTTGTTTTTACTTTTTAAATCTGCTGATAATTTCGAAACGCTATACATATATGTTTTTTTTTTAAATTTCTATTCTCTTGAATTTATTCTCACATCTATCGTAAATAAAAGTGTAACTTTTTAAAAATGAATATTAAAACAACAAAGTTTATTTAAAAGAAATATATTGAATACAATTATTTGAAAAAGTTGAATATTTATTTATTCAAATATTCGTGTGTGTGTGTGTGTGTGTGTGTGTGTGTGTGTGTGTGTGTGTGTGTGTGTGTGTGTGTGTGTGTGTGCCCGGCTAAAATTAAAAAAAAACAATCTAAAATAATTACAAACAAAATAGATATGCAGACAATCCTCTCATCTACGGACCCCTATCAGCGGACTTCGGATGCAACGGACAAAATCTGCAAGCAAAATAAAAAAAAATCTTCCAAATCGTCAGCGATGTATTTTAAAATCCGCGGGTTTAGCGGAACAAGTCGTATTGTTTCTCAAAGTAACCTTTTATCGGCGGTGGCGGGCCTTTCAACTGTAAACAAAGACGGGTGCAAATAAAGTGCGATTCATTAGCCCGTGCATGAGAAAATAGCTGTGAGAAATCTATTATTTTTTGTTATTTTGATTAATATATCCGCATTAAGTATATATTTATTTATGCCACATATACATGTTTATAGTATTTTTATCATGATCATAATTACTGGTAGATACTACGGTGGTTTTATAACAAAAAAAATAACCCCTTTCCATCTACGGACAATCGGCTTTAACGGA
This sequence comes from Acanthosepion pharaonis, assembly GCA_903632075.3. Lineage (NCBI taxonomy): Eukaryota > Metazoa > Mollusca > Cephalopoda > Sepiida > Sepiidae > Acanthosepion > Acanthosepion pharaonis. Next base: position 548,745 of record CAHIKZ030004366.1, on the reverse strand, counting down.
CCATCCCCTATTAATCCGTTAATGAGAGGTTAGACTGTATATACAGATTCAGTACCACCCTAAAGGGTAGTTGTATGTATATGTATTGATTTCTTAATATTTTTCGGCCATCTCATGAAGATAGTTTTTTTTTATTCAATCTTTAAAAAATAAACTCTCTTTTTTTTTTGGTTTGTAACTAACATAAAAAAGTAAATAATCTTAAATTAAGTTTTATTAAAGCGAAAAATATAGCGTGCCATAATTTTTGAAAATTGATTTAAATAACATATAGTTAAATTCGTAAAACAAATATTCAACACGGCTAATGTTGACCGTAACTAATGTCTGTCCCACCGAGATTTGGGATATATATATATATATATATCCCTAATGAACTATGATTTCGTCATGTATCTCACATCGCAGGGTCTTTTTTTCTTTTTTTCAGGTAAGCAATATGGCTTTCACTTCTCTAGGCCAATGGCTGATGTTTTAATGATTGTTGCTGAAAAAGTCTATCAAGCTTTTAGATAAAAATGGTGAAGCTTGGGCGATTGTTTTGAATGTCGCAAAGGCATTTGACAGAGTTTGGCATGACGGGCTTATTGGCAATTATAAAGATTATGGTTTTTCTGAAGGAATTTTTGAACTTATTCAGTCTTTCTTATCAACCGTAATGGCTATGACAATTAACTACATCCGCGTCCTGGGTAACACGATAAACTACGTCCAACAGCAAGATCAGGAGGTTTTGAGAAGCGTGGAAACACCTCTTAATTACTGGTGTTCCCAAGTCCACCTTGACCCGGAGTGGTAGCACCTGTTAGGGTCCCAGCTATGGGCAAATAGTTAACACCCAAACTTGTGTAAAGATAGGTTTTAATACCAGAAATACTTTGTAATAAAAAAATATTACCAGCAATAATTTTTGAAGGAAAAACTATTATCAGCAATACTTTAAAAATATATACCAGCAATACAAACAGTTATACATTCTTTGAAAAAAACATGACCAGCTATAGATTTCTTCAAGGAAAAATATTCCCAGAAATAGATTTTTGAAGAAAAACGGATTACCAGATTTTGTCGGCATTAAATAACCCATTGAGGTTGATATGCCGTTAAACAAAATAAACCAAACCAATCTAAACCAAAGAATACATACTCTATTTATACGAAACTATCCTAAAAATGTTGTCGGCATTAAATAACCCATTGAGGTTGATATACCGTAAAATAAATTAAACCAATCTAAACCAAAGAATACATATTCTATTCATACGAATCTATCCTAAAAATGTTTTCGGCATTAAATAACCCACTGAGGTTGATATGCCGTTAAACAAAATAAACCAAACCAATCTAAACCAAAGAATACATATTCTATTCATATGAATCTATCTTAAAAATGTTGTCGGCATTAAATAACCCATTGAGGTTGATATGCCGTTAAACAAAATAAACCAAACCAAACCTTTCTTATCAAATCGCGAAAGATGTCACAAATTATGAAATAGACAAAATCCGACAATTATTTTTTAAGACATTTTTTTATGCTTATACGTTCTTTATATAGACATAAAAATGTCTTAAAAAATAACTGTCGGCCTTTGTTCATTTCGTAATGTATGACGTCATTTGTTTACATTTGGTTACGCATTGAGCAGATATGAATAAAAGAGAGAAAATCATGGAGAATTGTGTTTAAAAACAGTAAAATCGACCTTGCTAACCGAACGCTCCTCTGTGGCCCAATCGGTTAAGACTCTCAGACTATATGACGGTTCCTTATAGGATACAGGTTCGATTCCTATCCGAGGACGCATATTTTCTATGAAAACCTCTCGGATATTCAGGTCGTTGAATGTTGCTAATACTGTTTATTATAAACAGAGCATTTACTTAAGTATTTGTATTTATAAAAAGAACGTATAAAAATAAAAAAAAATGTCTTAAAAAATAATTGCCGGACTTTGTCCATTTAATAATATATATATATATATATAAAAGCGCCTAGACGATCAGATGCTTAAAGATGATAGTCGGGCTTAGTATTTTTCTTTGTTAGTTTTTATTGATATAGTAGGTCCGTTTCCCTTGACAGTAAGCGCTGTTTTATAAATCAATGTTATCTTTATTTTTATCAGTAATAACACTGTTCTGGGTACCACGATGCGGTGCAATGGCTAGCAAGCTTGTCTCGCTAGCACAATTATGACTGAGTAGTGAGATCCATACTTTCAGCCTTGTGCCACAACTAAGCTACACCTTTAATAACACTGTTCTGCTGTATACATACATTATCTATATGATACTAAGCTTCTCTCTTTTGTCACCTCATAGTATATACGTAGGTATATATATATATATATATATATATATATATATATATATATATGTATGTATGTGAGTGTGTGTGTTTTTGTTTGTGTGTGTACGTATGATGGAATAGCTCAGTGAATATGCAGAAACGAAAACCAGTAAGATCTAATCCGTATAAAAATATCAAAGTTCTTGTAATATTAGTAGATTTTTTTTTTACGATTTCCACGTTTTCTGATATTTCTGCGGAGGTGTTTTTTGGAATGCCTCATTAGAGTGCAGATATTTTTTTTTCAGACATGTTTTGTAGAACGCGTCAAAGATATCTTAATCATAATTGTCTTTTCTATTGACCATCTGAAGGTTTGGTTTTTTGTAGTTACCTACTTGAAAAAAAAATCGTGATAAACACGATGTATAAAAACTGACCCTTCAAAAACAATCAAAAGGCTCAAGTTAGGTGTTTTTTTTTTTTTGTTGTTGTTGTTTGTTTGTTTGTTTTCGGATTTATAATTTGTTCATGCATGTTGGAGAATAAAGTGTCAAAAGAAAACCTCTCCCCCCCCCTTCTGCTGTGTGTTCTGTTACTAAGTTATTACGTTATCTGGATCTACAAACTTCCCAGTGTATATTATTGTCGCGCTTAGGTAGTACTAGTATCGAGTTTACAGAAGGTAGCATTTTGTACGGAAGTACAGTTATGGCCGAGAAGAAGGGCCGTGTTCAAAAGATAAATAAATAGATAAAAAGAAAGAAATCATGTTACCAAAATCGTGGGAGTAACCTGCCTTATATTCTCAACTAGCTTAAAAGACGCCCTATCAGGCGGCATTTAAACTAGTTCCTTCGGCTTGCTCAGGTGTTTGAAGAGTCCCTAAGTCTTTGCATATTCTCAGCATTGGAAGCTCTCCTGTCGTACGATCTGGGTTTTCATTTGCACGGAACTTTCTTTTCCTAGCTGCAGTCTTGGCTCTTTTGATTGCAATATATTGCCGGAGATTTCTTTTTGAAATGCATACGTCTGCCGTACGGAATAGGCAACAATAAACTATAGAAAAACTTAAAACTGATCACAGCATTTAAGTATTGCATTATTATTTAAGCTTACCTTTTAAAAGTTCAACGATAATTCTTCTGCCGCCACTTAATTTAAAGATAATTTGGTGTACGTAGGTCCTTACTTTCCGTACAAACAATTATTTTTCGTTCATGGGTGACTTTCGCTGGACTTTGCAATTAATTTCCATTATTTCCAAATATATTTCCAAGTTATAAAATCTGTTATCGTACAAAAAAAAAGAAATTGTCGCAAAATATCACATGAAAAAATCGCCGAAAACAATCGCATTAATGAAAACTTGGGAATCTAAAATTTCAGTATTGCGGGTCCGCATCGGAATGTTTTTAATTTGCTCGCAGATTCAGTCTAATTCCAAAATGGTATGATATGTTGAGCTACAGCATCTAGGAGTAAAGTTGAAAAGGTGTGACACGGTGAGACACAGACATTCGCATTTGTTATATAAAGACAGTATAACAATTAAGAGCTGGCTTATAACATATATTTTTGGCCTTGATTAGCAGACAGTCTAGGAGAATTACTACTCTGAACTGAGACTTGTGTAGAAAGCAACAAGAAATAACTTCATCATAATTTCCAAGATGACATGTAATTCAGAAATAATAAATAAACGGAATCTATGGAGAACCATGATCTCCTACGCGTCCTGAAGGACGTGGCATCAACAAAAGGAGATAAATTTAATCAACATTTTAAATTTGTTTACATTTCTATCCGGTTCGTATCAACTAAAATTAAATTCTATAGAGTTTACATTATGTTTTCATATACAAATTTTACACAGTGTTAGGAGAAAACATAAAGTAAATAAAAAAAGTCTCTTGAGAGAAAAATAAAGCCACACTAAGATAAACAAAAGTATAAACACATTCTTATAACTAATGGCTATTTCTTTGCAGCGGTGTCTCAAGGTGTTGGAAATCAAAAAGAAGATAGGAACAATTCTTGGCAGTTTTATGATCAGTGTTGACAATCCCCCAACGGGCGAGGAGAAAACTAGAGGCATTAAAAATGTGGGACTACATTGAGCGATTGATTCGTTTTCTAAGGCTTATCAACCCTTTGCAGGTCATTTAAAATCAGGAGAGGCGGTAAGTGAATATAACGAACCCAACTGGAATTTTCCGATTAACAAATCCGAGTCATTATCAATTACACCATCCGTACATTCAAGCTTATATCACCTGGTATTCCCAAGCGGTCATTCATCCGGGCTCTACATTGCTTAATTTCATTCGTAGGGGAACCATTGTTTCAACGTGATGCGTTCATAAGCCTGTGGTTCTTGATAAGGATACTGAAAATTCCATGGATGAAACTAGTATACAACAAGAATGCTGGCAAATGGCAAAGGAATGAACACTTATAATCAGAACCAGGAAAAGATTGCTGGAATTCCTTGGATGCATAATAAAGAAGGATGGCATGGAAGACTTAGCTCTCACGGGACATATTGATGGCAAGAAAGATAGGAGAAGGCAGCATTCCTTACGAGCTTCTGTGATTGGATGGGAGAATGGGATTAGGAAGCTTTAGCAAAGAGTGGAAAATTGCTAAGAGACTCAATGAATAAGAAGTTGTGGAGAGCCTTGATTACCTATGTTCTGATGGAATGCTATAGACAGAAGAAGAATGCCGCTTCAGAAGTTCATTGGTCGTTGCAAAATTTGGTGATATCATTATTGTGTCTTGCGTATTCCTTACTATCTATTCGCTTCTTTAAACAGTCCTTTTTTTATTAAAGTAGTCATTTTAGGGTTACGATGGCCCTAAAAATCACTATACACTGTGGAGCGAAGACGGAAATAAGCACCAAGACATTCAATCTTCAAATAAAATAAAAATGGTTTCTGAGTCGAAGGATTCGCGCATCTTTCCGGTGAATAAATTAATCCATTAAAAATAAATATTTAACATTTTCCAACCAACGGAAAACTCCAATCTCTCGATCAGAGCGCTTATGGCTGCGTGTAGTTTATGGTCATACACAGAACCACCAATATTCACGATGTTTCGACCGTCGTACGACAAATTTGTTAATACTTTCCAGTTAAATCAAAATATGCTTTCTACGGTTCACACACAAAAAATGCAAATAATCTAAACATTAGACAATCACTGCAATAAAGAAATATCTGTGTCAAACGCGTTTGCTTTTAATTTAATCATTCCGTTTTCACTGATACGTAAATCCGAACTCTTACCTCTGGTGCCACAACTGGGTTGGCTGCTAATTTGAGCCGGAATTCATAAAGATTATTCGCCTGAATCTCACCGATTCAAAGGTTAAAGTATTTAACGAAGATTTTCTATTTCATGTGATCTTTCATCAAAGAGTGTCAGTTCGTGCGCTTCGGAACAAGAAAAGAACGCAGAGTTTTATAAATGTGGCTTAAGTGCGATTGGGTGGTCGGAAGTTTATATATATATATATATATATATATATATATATATATATAGATATATATGCAGGCATTTATTTCGCCGTAGGCCATTTATCGAAAAAAGCAAATAATATAATTTTTGTTAAAATCTGTTAATTAAATTCCATGTATATATATATATATATATATATATATATATATATATATATATATATATATATATATATATATATATGGGGCGCGTGCGTGCATCAGAAATGAAAAATTGACGTTACAAAGAAATAATTTTATAATAGAATTTTAAAAATGTCAAATGCTTATTTATTTGTTCATAATATTACTAATGGGCCCATCCGAAAAACTTCCAAGTATCAGGTCATACAAACATACACACACACACACACACAGAAATATATATATATATATATATATATATATATATATATATATATATATATATATGCGTGTATTGATAATGGTGATGGCATTCAGGTGTATGTTTCAGGTGTATAGTTGCTGAATTAGCTAAATTACGCAATAGCAAGAAAAATAAATAATTGTGTGATGAAATTATTGCGAGCTGTAATCATGGGATTTATCAGGTATTCGTTAATATAAAACGATAGATGGCTAGCATTCGAAACAAAGATAATATAAAAAAAGCAATGAAATAGCTGAGTGTAATGTTCGCCAAAAAAGTTATAAAAGACATCAATCATGTTTCACTAAAAGCTATATATAAACATATATGTATGTATGTGTGTAGGTATATAAATCTATATGTATATATATATATGTATGTACATATATATATATATATATATATATATATATATATATATATATACATGTGTGTGTATATATATATATATATATATGTGCGTATATATATATATATGTGTGTGTGTGTTTATGCATATATGTGTGAATATACAGTGTTGTTCGATAAAAATGACTCACCTAATTTTTTTACTTAAAAATCTTTTCGCCTAATGTTTTTGGAATCAAACTAATTTTTAATCTTACTAATATAAAGACCCCTTCCCGACTACCTAGTAAAAAAGTTTACTTACCTTAAGGTATTCTATTGATAATTATCATTTTGGATGTAAATGAGATTTAGGGAAAAACTCTGTGCAAAAAAAAGTGACTCACTTATTTCCTGCAACTAGTAATCAATAGAAATATAACCGAACAGCTTTAAATAAAGAATAATAGAGGTATAATTTATTTATAATAGGTAATATAGTTCAAAATATTTAATAATCTATGGGTCCTCCTTTATTTTGAATAGCCTTTTCAACCCTTTTGGCATTGACTTGATTAGGTTCTGGCAAATCTCATCTCTAAGCATTGAATTCCATTCGGATATGAAATTCACAATCAAATCCTTTGTTGCTCAACTGCTTTCTTGAGAGCCTGTACTGTATAATGCTCCATAAATTTTCTATGGGGTTGAGGTCAGGAGATAGGGGCGGCCATGTCATAACACTCACCTGCTTCTCATCAAAGTATTCCTTTATCAATTTTGATTTGTGACAGGGAGCATTATCCTGCATAAAAATGAGCTTGGTCGGGTCGATGTGCACCCTTTCAGAAGAAGAGAGCAGACAAGACTCTAACATTCTCTTGTACTGCTTGCTCCTGACGGTCTTTTCGATAGGTTTTAAGAAACCAGTTCCATGAGAAGTAAAGCATCCCCAGAACATTTATACTGAACGGATGCTTGACAGTACTTACTGCAAACTTCAAAGAGCTTTCAAAGTTTCTTCTTCGAATTTTAGATCGCTTATCCTTTAAATTTAGCTCAACTTTCGTTTAATCAGAGAAGAGAACATTCTTCCAGTCTTCTACGATGAAATTTTTGTAATAGTGAGCCCATCCAAGTCTCTTGGCTTTGTTGGCTTTGCTTATTAGCGGCTTAAACCTTCGTGTACAAGATTTGTAGCCTTGTTCTAACAGCCACCGACGGACTATTGAAGAAGCAAGTCTGATACCTTGCTCTTCGCTTAGACTGGCTGCAATTTCTTGGATAGTTATAGTCCTATTCTTCGCAAATTCTCGCTTGACTACCCTGCCAGTTCTATCATCAATCATTTTCTTTCGTCCCCTTGTTTCCTTCCTTGAAGCAGGAGTTGCATCATTATATGCCCTAAGCACTCGAGAGACAGTTGATTGCAAGGTTATAACAATTTCTGCAATTTCTCTCGTAGATTTGCCTGCTTTTGAGAGGGCAATAATAGAGGACTTAAGTAGTTCTGAGTAGCTATTTCATATTTTATACTGTATGAGGTTTTCTGAAATATTCTGGAATACTCTAGATTTAATTTAAGCTGTTCTAGAATTCTCTAGAATTTTGCTCTGAGTTTATTGTAAAATAGATTTCAATATTTTGTCAAAAGCTCTTTAAATTTACCAGTTCAATCATTAGAATGCGATATCTGAATCACTTTTTTTGCACAGAGTTTTTTCCTGAATCTCATTTATATGCAAATTTATAATTATCAATAGAATACCTTAGGGTATTTTAACCCCAAAAGCAATAGACAAAAAACATTTTTAGTAAAAAAATCAGAAAAACATTTTTAGTAAAAAAATCATTTTTATCGAACAGCACTGTATGTGTATATATATATATATATATATATATGTGTGTGTGTGTGTGTGTGTGTGTGTGTGTGTGTGTGTGTGTGTATTTATGTTTATATATATATATGTGTGTGTGTGCGTGTGCATATTTATATATGTTTATATATATATATATATATATATATATATATATATATATATATATATATATATATATATATATATATAGATAGATAGATAGATAGATAGATAGATAGATAGATAGATAGATAGGAAAAAGCATAATTTATATGTCATTTTAATGTATATTTTAAAAAGCTAAAGAAACAACCGGTTCAGTCCAAGCCTTACCAAGTTTATTTCTGGGATATAAAAATAAACGTGTAAATTATATTAATGATAGCCAAAGGAGGGAAAAAATGAATTTCAAGAAAGTTAGATTCCAATAACTTTCAGACGCAGTAAGCATTCCCTCTGTTTACAGAGAGAAGGCCCACGGGATCTGATATATAAGGACTCTAAAACCTTGAGGTGATATGAGGAGTGGGACCTCGATAAAATCGAAAAACAGTCCACCCTAAAATCAAAGAGACAATTCCTACAATTTATAACATGCTCTGCAAAAGAATAGCCAGAAGTATTGGTTAGTTGGCTTTTCCTGGCATCCGGATTCAAATTCCTGGGTGGTAAGTTTTTGCTTTATTCTAAGAACCAAACGTTAGGACGTCCTCCCTATGATGTAGTCGTGTCCACAACTACACTTATATTTATAAATCACTGAATTAACATGATAGGACACACACACACATACATATATACACACACACACACACACACATACACACACACACACACACACACATATATATATATATATATATATATATATATATATATATATATATATATCCCATAAATTTCGGCGTACATGTCAAGTTTTCAATCCTAAAAACATGCTTACAAAAGTAGTTTCTGCTTATATGACGAGTATAAAATGTAAATCTGTAGCATCGAGTTGCAAACATGTGGCACAGCAATCATAACAATTACTTTTTACCACGTATTCTACCTAAGCAGGCTGCCACAAATATATCCCACTAAAACGTTGGTTTTGTGGACATATTTATCATATTAACACAGAAACTAATATAAAATGATCAAATAGTAGCAGAAACTAACACTATATTACACATAGCGTCCAGCAGGTGATACACTAAGTTTAAACAATGAGCGAAACGTATATTATTGGGTCGTCCTATACGGTAAGTATAGGTCTAACTCAAAATTTTGAGCTAAAAACTTGAGCTCGACTTGTACGCCAGGTCGACTTCTATGCAGCAATTTACGGGATGTATGTGTATGTGTGTGTAGTGCGTGTTCGTGCGCGCACATGTGATAGTTTTCGCATCAGTGTGCGCGCGCTGGTATATGTGCGCCCGTTTACGTCACGGGGTTTGATTAAAATTAAGATGTTGGTTTGCCCGGAAAAATAAATTGTTATGCCTCTACTGCATCCTGTGGTTGAGAGAACCAAAAAGCGAGAAAGACTGTTTATGCCTTTTCATTTTATACATCTTATTACCGAGCCACCAAGATATCGATTCCGCTGACAGACAATCCCACAGATACAATATTGAGCAACAGGACTTTCTTTCCAACCTCAGATGAACGAAGTGAAGACGCCATGAAGAGCATTATACACCATTTAGACAACGAATTCCTGATATGTGCGAATTTGCTTACACGGTGGCTAATATGTTATCTTTTGCTTTCAAAACAGATTTTAATGCCATCTCCTTTCAAAACTGAAGCGATCATGACAGTTTGAACAACAAAAGGCCTGACCAAAATTAACGATAAAAAAAAAATGAAAACTACAGATAAAGTTTATTTGCTTCACGAAGTCATTCATTCCTGTAGTTCACTGCTACTAACAATCAGAATTTTTTTCTTCTGATGATCGCCATGCAAGCCAAAACTAGTCGAGGAATCTAAATAAAATGATAAAACAAAAAACATATTAATATACAACCCAGTGTGTTTGAAAATTTGTATTTTTTAATTCTCTTTTTTTCATTATCTTTAAATTGCCAATATTTCTAGAAAAAATAGTGCAGTGGTATCTTGTTGCCTTCTCTATCGTTTCGAATTTAAAATTTTCTTTCTCATCGACTGGTTGCCTACCAAAGTAATGCAAAGTCTATCATGCTCTTTAACCTGGAGCGGGGAACAGAAGAGGTTAATTCATACCTTTTCTGGGGGTATTATTTCTAACGTGAACTCAGGATTAGGCTTAACGAGTTCTAGTCGTCAAAGTCTCTCCACAGTTGTGGCCCTGTGTCTGAGCAGGACTAAACGTAGTAAATATCGAAATAAATTCATTAATAAGCTTTCCATTATTTTTGGGGGTTGATTCATTTGTTTACTTGCAAAATCCTCGCTACAAAAAGGATTTTAAACTTCTATAAGTCTACATTGAAACATAAGAAAACGATCAGATCTTCTCATACAAAAAGAGAAAAAAAAAGTAATCATTTAAAACAATGTTTCCTAAAACGTGTAAGCCACCCACCATCATCTTCTTTCGAATTTTACATCCGATTATGCAAAGAATACAGAATCTCCTTGAGTCTTCTATGGGGGATCAGTTTCATAATTTCCACCCCCGGTCACGGAGAATGTATGACACGTGGCGTAAGTAGAAACAAGTCTTGTAATGAGGTGAGGAAAAACTGGTATGTAGGTTAATGTGCTGTCAAAACTGACAACAGATCATTACATCTTAATTGTTAAATAGACGAAGTAGTGGTAAATGTTGTACTTTGCCTTTTTTTAGTTGATGAGAGGGAAGACAAAAAATTGAGGGTGATAAAGAAGAAGAAGAACGACGAAAAAGAAGAAGAAGTGGAAGAAGAACGACGACGACGACGAAGAAGAAGAACGAAAAATAAGAGAACGACGACGAAGAAGAAGAAGAACGACGAAGAAGAAAAGGAAGAAGGAGAACGACGACGACGATGAAGAAGAAGAAGAAAAAAAGAAGAAGAAGAACGAAAAAGAAGAACGAAAAAGAAGAGAACGACGAAGAAGAAGAAGAAGAAGAAGAACGACGACGACGAAGAAGAAGAACAACGACGACGAAGAAGAACGAAAAAGAAGAGAACGAAGACGACGAAGAAGAAGAAGAAGAAGAACAAAAAGAAGAGAACGACAACGACGAAGAAGAAGAACAACGACGACGAAGAAGAAGAAGAACGAAAAAGAAAAGAATGACGAAGAAGAAGAAGAACGACGAAGAAGAAGCGAAAGAAGGAGAACGACGACGACGACGAAGAAGAAGAAGAAGAAGAAGAAGAAGAAGAACGAAAAGGAAGAGAACGACGACGAGGAGGAAGAAGAAGAAGAAAACGAAAAAGAAGAGAACGAAGACGACGACGAAGAAGTAAATGAACGAAAAAGAAGAGAACGAAGACGACGAAGAAGAAGAAGAAGAAGAAGAAGAACGACGACGACGACGACGAAGAAGAAGAAGAAGAAGAAGAAGAAGAACGAAAAAGAAGAGAACGACGACGACAACGAAGAAGAAGAAGAAGAACGAAAAAGAAGAGAACGACTAAGAAGAAGAAGAAGAACGACGAAGGAGAACGACGACGACGATGAAGAAGAAGAAGAAGAAGAAGAAGAGAACGACGACGACGATGAAGAAGAAGAACAAGAACAAGACGAAGAACGAAAAAGAAGAGAACGACGAAGAAGAAGAAGAAGAACGAGGAAAAAGGTGAATGACGACGACGATGAAGAAGAACAACGACGACGACGAAGAAGAAGAAGAACGAAAAAGAAGAGAACGACGACGAGGAAGAAGAAGAAGAAAACGAAAAAGAAGAGAACGAAGACGACGACGAAAAAGAAGAAAAAGAAGAACGACGACATCGAAGAAGAAGAAGAAGAAGAAGAAGAAGAAGAAAAAAAAAGAAGAAGAAGAAGAAGAAGAAGAATTTTATGCGGCAAGGTTTAAGAATCGGGAAAGAGAAGAGCGAAAATTAGACAAGTTTTCTTTTAAATTAACAGAGAAAAAGCTGGATGTAAAAAAAAGAATTTATTAAAAAGAAGTTGAAATGAAACGTGAAGAAGCGTAGAAAAATGAAAGTATGTAAAAATAAGAGTGAATAAAAAAAAATGAAGATATATATATATATATATATATATATATATATATATATATATATATATATAAAAAGGAGGATAAGGGAAAGAATATTTCAAAAAAGAGTGAGTAAGAAAAAGAAAATATTTACCTCTATCCCGTGGAGATGCGGAAAGAAATATAAAAGGGAGACAGGCCGACCCCTTAAGGTACGGCTTCAAGAATACCAGAAAGCTGTAACACGAGGGGAAATGGAAAAATCAGGCGTGGCTGACCACATATATAGAGAGAAGGGAAATCACCGCCCTCTGTAGGATCAGGTAGAGTTCATAGACAAGGAACACCATTGGAAAATCCATAAACTTAAGGAATCAGCACATATGCTAGTCCACAAAAATCTCCTGAGCCGACCAAGCATAGAAATGAGTACAATATGGGAACCAGTAATAAGGAGTGCCAGAGAAAAGAGATAATAACCAAAAAAAATTGCAATATGAACACTGGTAAAAATGGTTACTGAAGACATTAGGTTTATAATACCCAGAAATTCATACGCAGATGTCCTCAAAGACACATGACACAGTGGATAAAGGCGTTGGTTAGATCCAGAGACAGAACTCAAAGAGTGTGAGTTCAATACCCAGTTAAGGCAGTGAAGAACGTTCAGAGGGAAATTAACAGGAGATAACTGATAACTGACATCCATTAAACATGGCACGTGGAACTAGAACAGTCTACCCCAGTGAGCGAAATAATGGGTTCAGTTCGACATTCCAACCACCTGAAGGAGGCCGGAGCGTACAACAGCCGAAACGTTGTAATAAATATGGCGACAAAGATGAGGACAATAGTCCGAATAATGTAAATAATGAAAAAAATAACCGGTGAGTAAAACAAAGGAGGTCTATAAAAAAATAAATACGGAATAAAAAAAATGGAAGATTTGGCAAAAAAAGGAAGAAATGTGGAAAAGAAAAGGATGCTAAGGTATTAAAAAGAAAGGGTGGATCAAAAATTTAAGTATCTAAAAAAGAAAAGAGAGCCAAGGAAACGATTTCCCAAAAAACAAAGGATTTGTCTAAAAAGAAGAAGGCATCTAAAACAAAAACTAGGAAAAGTGTATCTAAATAGAAACAGAAGGTACCTAAAAAAAAGAAAATGAAGGTGACAAAAAGAAGGTATGTAAAAAAGAAAGGAGACCAAGAAAACGGTTTTTAAAAACAGAAAAAAAAGGATCTAAAAAATAAAAAAATAACTAGGAAAAATGTATCTAGATAAGCAATGGTGGGTAATAAAAAGAAGGTATCTAAAAAAGAAAATGGAGCCAACTAAAAAAGAAAAACTAAAACTAAAAAAAAAGACAAGTAGGATAAGAAAACAAAGTTATCTAGAAAGAAATGCTTGATAAGAAAAGGTTAATAAAACAAAGTAAATAAGACTAAGAAAAAGAAGCTATCTGAAAAAAAACGGGACCGTAAGAAGATGAAGGTACCTAAAAAAGAACGGTAAGAAAAAAGTATATATATATATATACTTGTACTATATATATATATATATGAATTACAAAATAAATGAAATTCAAAAATACCCCATCTGAATGGCCATTTCGCTCCGCAAGCGGTTTTCAAATTTATATATATATGTTCTGTAATAAATACATTAAGGTCTATTTGTGCATCAGTTTTAATATTTTATATTATTCGGATTCACTTGGATTACTTACCCACGGATCTTTACCATATATATATATTATATATATATATATATATATATATATATATATATATAAAAAATCCATCTGCAAAATGGAAGCATTAATAATAAAATAGAATAAGTAAACACTCAGTAACATCAATTATGAACACGGTCACAATGTGCCGAACGTGTTTTGAAAAAAAAAAACATTCCTATAACTCTAGTTGCATACATAAAACAATCCATACATCCAGTTAAAAACAAAAATAAAAATAAAAAAAATCTTTGATAATGGCTTAAAGAATAGCCGAAAGTGATAGTATATACAGAACATTTGGACATTTTTTTACACACTTTATGTCCAGAAAATTAAACAGTAAGAGGTTATGGAAGAGAATAGTTATAAATTTGAGCCGAAGGAGAAAGGTTAAAAAAAATACGAAAGTGTGGCGGATGAAACGAGGAAGGATTTCGATTGAATAAAGAGAAAGAAAAGTGGATGCGGAGAAATGAACCAATAAGAAAGATATTGAAGAAATGGAAGAGAAAAGATATTATAGAAAAAGAAAAGCAGGTGTAAAATGAACGTGTGAAAAATTAAAGAAAGGAAATATGGAAAGAATAAGGAAGAAAAATATAAATAAGGAAAACAAGTTTCAAATAAAGAGGAAGAGAAAGAACACTTTATTACGATGAAAAATATTTCATCAAGGAACGAGGCTAGAAGATGGAAGTACAAAAGATAATAAGAAGCTTGAATTATTGATAGAAAACATTGGTGTTATCTGACGTTTTTAAGTATGAAAATAAATCAAAACAATAAATGTCCGTCTTGCATGTAAATGGTCTCGTTGCTTCTTGTGAACTTCGGTCAAATTAAGTTTGTAATAAGAGAAGACATTTTCGGATTTTTTTTGTTTGATTTTCTTTTAGCTATGAAATAATAACGTAATTAAAGTGTTCATTCGAAGGATATGACAACAGTGAAGATAGATAGATAGATAGATAGATAGATAGATAGATAGATAGATAGAAAAAGTCTGGAATAGTCAGATAGAAAAAGGCTGAAATAGGCAGACAGATGTGAAGATACCGGTAGATAGAAAAAAAACTGAGTGATACAGAAAATAGAAATAAACTAAGAAATAAAGAAAGACATATAAGAAGTGGGCGTGAGATAGATAGATAGATAGATAGATAGATAGATAGATAGATAGATACAGAAAGGCTGCAAAAGTCAGATACATAGAAAAAGGCTGAAATAGACAGACAGTTGTGAAAAAGATAGATAGATAGATAGATAGATAGATAGATAGATAGATAGATAGATAGATATCCCAATACTCCACCTGCACATACAGAATCTGGCATTCCCAAATGATCAAACATTTAAGTGCTGGCCAGGCTCGACGTTGCTTCAATTCGGTGATTGTACGAGAACAAGAAGTTTCAACGTGATAAGTCCAATAGAAAAAAAGGATCTCGATGCCAGTCTAGTACTCTGCTTAAATTCAAAATGTCTAGGTACCATAGCGAAGAGTTCATTCGAATAATTACCATTTATGGAAAAGACATAGGATGAAAAAAAAACCCTGATCAATTTATCCAAAATAATGTATATTCAATACAATAATTCTTTTTCTGTGTTCTTAAAGGTTGTCCATTAACCCCTATATATTGAACATTATATATAAAACGTTTAAGATGAAAATCCAACTAATACGTTAAAGCCAAGGCCGGTTTAAAAATGAAATAAAACCAGAAGTCATGCATAATTGTAACACTCCAAAGGAAATCTTAGGAATAGATGACAAAGATGTAGAAATCCAAGAACACATCTACTTGGAGCAGGTGATAACGTTAAAGAAAGACCGGGAAAATGAAGTAAAATGGCGTAAAACGATTGGCTAGAAAAGAGTTAAAATAAAAACGCATTGAAAAACACTTTGCCAATATTTTTAAAAACGCAAAATGTATAATGAATGTATAATTTCAGCTATGATATATGTTTGCGAAACATGGAAACTAGCAAAATCATTTGAGAAAAAAAGAAATTAACAAACTTGAAAACAAAGACAGCGCAATGGCAAGGATATCACGAAGAGATAGAAAGAATAAAGAAAGATAGGAGAACAAACCATTATATATGAAACCATAGAAGTGATTAAGCGAAAAAATTATATATGATACCACAGAAGTGATTAAGCGAAAACATTATATATGATACATGATACCATACCATAGAAGTGATTAATATAGATACCATAGAAAACATTATATATGATACCATAGAAGTGATTAACATGATACCAAAACATTATATATGATACCATAGAAGTGATTAAGCGAAAACATTATATATGATACCATAGAAGTGATTAAGCGAAAACATTATATATGATACCGTAGAGGTGATTAAGTGAAACATTATACATGATACCATAGAAGTGATTAAGTGAAAACATTATATATGATACCACAGAGGTGATTAAGTGAAACATTATACATGATACCATAGAAGTGATTAAGTGAAAACATTATATATGATACCGTAGAGGTGATTAAGTGAAACATTATACATGATACCATAGAAGTGATTAAGTGAAAAACATTATACATGATACCATAGAAGGTGATTAAGAAAACATTATATATGATACCACAGAGGTGATTAAGTGAAACATTATACATGATACCATAGAAGTGATTAAGTGAAAACATTATATATGATACCGTAGAGGTGATTAAGTGAAACATTATACATGATACCATAGAAGTGATTAAGTGAAAACATTATATATCGTACCATAGAAGTCATTAATCGAAAACATTATACATGATACCATAGAAGTGATTAAGCGAAAACATTATATATGATACCGTAGAGGTGATTAAGTGAAACATTATACATGATACCATAGAAGAAGTGATACCGTAAGGTGATTAAGTGAAAACATTATATATCGTACCATAGAAGTGATTAAGTGAAAACATTAATCGAAAAAACATTATACATGATACCATAGAAGTGATTAAGCGAAAACATTATATATCGTACCATAGAAGTGATTAAGCGAATACATTATATATGATACCATAGAAGTGATTAAGCGAAAACATTATATATGATACCATAGAAGTGATTAAGCGATAAAAATAGAAGTGGGCATGACACATAGAACGAAGAAAGGAAAACAGGTGGTGCAAAAGGTTTGGTTAAGTGTTATGCGTTAGTAAACGTAGTAATAAAAACAATTAAACAGATAAAACTTTGCGAATAAAACATTAAGATAACATCATACACATGGCCGTCATAGAAATAATAGGGGTGTAAGACAATGATGTGTCTTCTCACTAGACTTATTCAACCTATACAGTAAAACGATTCTCAGAGTATTAGAAGTCCTAACAAGGTTAATTATTTCATACAGAACATTTAGAAAATGTTTACACACTTTATGTTCAAAAAAGAAAACATACGAAAATAGGAAATTTTAAATAAAAAGCTTAATTGCAGTACCTTTTCAATCGACTTTAATGGAACTTATATAAAAGAGGGATTGTTGCCTAAACACAGAATTATATATATATATATATATATATATATATATATGTGTGTGTGTGTGTGTGTGTGTGTGTGTGTGTGTGTGTGTGTGTGTGTGTGTGTGTAAGCAAGAGGCAGTTTGGCCAATACAAGGCCTGACCAAAATTAACAATAAAAAAAAACAAATGAAAACTACAGGTAAAGTTCATTTTCTACAGAAAGTCATTCACTCCTGTAGTTCACTGCTACTAACAAGCAGAATATTTTTTCTCCTGGTGATGGCCGTGCAGGCCGAAACTAGTCGAGGAATCTAATTGGAATAATAAAACGAAAAAATATTAATATACAACCCAGTGTGTCTGATAATTTTAATTTTTTAATTTCTCAATTTTTTTTATTTTTCAAAACATATATATATATATATATATATATATATATATATATATATATATATATATATATATTAATATATATTATATTAATCATTTCCCCAAACAAGGCGGAAATGCCACTAGTGCGAAGTGTTTACAGGGGGTAAAAAAGTGAAAGAATAGACTGAGTAGAGGGAGGATTGAGGAAAGATGAACAGGATTCAAGAAGACAATATGGCGATTGAAGTTGCATTTAAATTTTTGAATAGTGTAGTTATCAGCAAGTAAACTGAAGGAAGTTCCACAAGCGGGAAGTATGAGAAAAGAAACTGTTAGAGTAGAAGTGGAGATTGCATTTACTTATTTTTACAATAAATTGGTGGGACCTATACATATATATATATATATATATATATATATATATATATATATATATATTCCATATATATATATAATATATTCCATATATATATATAATATTCCATATATATATATATATATATATATATATATATATATATATATATAGTTCCAACCAATTTATACCTGATCGTGATGATAAGTATCAATGTAATCTCATGTATTCTGCCCTGTTTCTTTGAAAATGACCAACGATAGTCGAAAAGACGCGTAATATTACAAACACTTACGGCAATTTCGTTTCCAAGTTTACATCTAACATCAAACGTCTTATGCGACACCAGAAGAGACCCAGAGAAAGATTTAAAAGACATTCTTTGTTTAATTTATTTAATAAAACATGGCCTAAAATCTATTCTACCACCACAATTCACAAAATATATCTTTTAACTGTAAGGTCATTTCAACCACGTGGCAATAAGATTTATTCCATCGTCTGAGTATGTGAACTAACGTTTATCTGAAACCCTGGACCACTGATGACATAAAACATTGTCGCTTTCTTTGGATACGATTATCAAGAACCCGGTTCTTCTTATTGGGGAGGAAAGATTCGGTGGCCTGTATATACTGATGAGCAAGGAGCAACTCTATGATTGAGCTGAGGAATAGTCAAATGATAACCCTGATCTTTTCTGAGCTCATGAAGGTTTTTTTTAATGTTCGATGTGTGATTTTTACTGAAATTTTTTTTTTGCTAATTCCCCTACAGTTTGCTTAGAATTCCCCTCAACTGCGGTTTGCAGAAACACAATATTAACAGAAATTTGTCTTCCAGGTTGAAGTAAATCTTCCAGATAAAAATTTTCCAAACCGACACTGGGATGAGCATCGCTGTCCTTATCGGTCATTGTTGGACCAGTGAACCAACGAAAATGTCGTTTTCTTTTTCAGGACATAATAGTAGCATTTATGTTTTCCCGCTCAACAAAAATGTGAGGCAAGACAACCTGATATTTCTTGTATTTTCCAACTAAATTATCTGGGCACACATTACACACATCTATAAAAAGAAAGAAAAAAACTAATGAGAAAGACTGTATACACTTCGCTTATTCTTTATCTTGTCCTTCTGTCATATTCCAATCCATACTTGATCTACATTTGACCCCAAACTCACAATTTCTCTCCCTCTCTCTCTTTTCTCCAATGCCATATAACAACCAAACAATAAATGATAATAGTTTCGTTGTTTCCACGTTTTGCTGTTTCCCATTTTTACGACTATTTTTGTATATTTAAATGTTAGGGGTTTTATAATTATTTGACCCCTGCAATATATTGACACACTTCAAGTAGTTAGTGTTCTAAATCCTATTTTATCCAAATATTTTAGCGATAGTATCCTGGCCTATTTATACTTGTACTTATCAATAGTTTGACTCTCTGGACCAGTGAATTAAATCAGAGCAGAGTTTATTTCATTTTGTTTTAGTGTTAAAAAAACGTATCAACCAACAAAGCGACTTAAATTTTCCCATATATATACAAACGTATAGTTGTTATTCTCTTTCTTTTTACTTTTTTGATAAAGTATGTAGACAACTCTAAGTTCCCTCAATAAATATAAAAGAATAATCTGTAAGTAAACAATACAAGATGGTTACACGATATGAATGGTCGTAGTCAGGAGAGACACCTTAAATAAAAACACAGAAATGCTGGAATCTCACTCGTGGGCAATGACAATTCATAATTTATAACTCATTCTAAACCAATGAGAATCGACACTTTTCTCCTCTACACATACAAACACGTGACATTCTCGCTATCAGATAAGCAGTTTACATGGACAGGTCATCAACATGTGCGTCAGCGAAAATTTCGTCTCCTTTTTCTTTTTCATAATTATAATATTTAACTTGTAGCACCCAACAAAAATTCGATGTAAGGAAACTTAATAGCGTTTTTTCTCTAACACTCAGTAAGTAACCCATTGCGTCATAATAGCTTTATTACCGTATTTGGTGTGATGAAATGATTAGAAAATATCGCTCAAGTTTTGTAAAGACGCATCAGAAGCATATCAATAAAATGAAAATAGAAACAAAAATATGAAAACTGTGAGGAAAATAATACTGAACTGTAATATCAGCCTCCCATATGGCAGTGAGTGATGCACGATTCTCACACAGATGAAGAAACCTGAGGCGATAGAAATGTGGTTCTACAGAAGGATGCTTAGAATGACATGGACACCAACATATGAGCAACGACGCAGTTTTGAATAAAATGGAAATAAAAACATACTATTTGAATACAAATACAATTAAAATTTCTAGGGAATATAATGAGGAAAGAGGGATTCGAAAATTTGACACTCACTGGACATACTGAAGGGAAGAGCAACAGAGGAATAAGGCGTATAAGCTACCTAACGAATTTGTGTAAATGGATGACAGAACATGGTTTCAAAGAGATAACAAAAAAACGAAAACAAAATTTACTAAGAGCGACAAAGGACAGGAAATTGTGACGAGTCACGATGGCCAACATCCTGAAAAGACACGGGAAGAAGAAGAAGAAGAAGAAGAAGAAGAAGAAGAAGAAGAAGAAGAAGAAGAAGAAGAAGAAGAACAACAACAACAACAACAACAGAAGGAGGAGAAGGAAGCAGACAAAGAGGAAGTAGAAGAAAAAGCAGAACAAGTAGAACAAGAAGAAAGTAGAACATATAAAAGAAGTATACGAAGAAGAAGAAGAAGAAGAAGAAAAAGTAGACAAAGAGGTAGAAGAAAAAGAAGAGTAATTAACAGAAGAAAAAGTATACAAAGAACAAGAAGAAGAAGAAGAAGAAAACATAATAAGTAAAATAAGAAGAAGACGAAGAAAAAAGAGAAGAAAAAGAAGAAAAAGAAAAGAAGCAAACGAAGAAGAAGAAAAATTAGAAGTAGTAAAACAAGAAGAAAAAGTAGTATGAGTAGTAGTATTAGTAGACGAAGAAGTAAAAGAAGAAGTAGACGAAGAAGAAAAAATAGAAAAATAAAAGAATTAGAAAAAGTAAGAAAAATACAAGAAATAGTAGAAATAGACGAAGAAATAGAAGAAAAAATTAGAAGTAAAGGAACTAGATGACAAAGTAAAAGAAGAAATAGTAGAAGTAAAAGAAAAAGAAAATTGGTAGAAGAAGAAGAAGAAGAAGAAGAACACAAAGTACAACAGGAAAAAATGGACGAAGAAAAAGGAGAAAAGGAAGAGAATATGATTAAGAAGAAGAAGAAGAACACAAAGTACAACAGGAAAAAATGGACGAAGAAAAAGGAGAAAAGGAAGAGAATATAATTAAGAAGAAGAAGAAGAAGACAAATTACATACTAACGGATCGTTTAGATCGTTTTTATGAAAGGTGAATCTTAAAAGTATGAGCGCGCTTTAGAGTTTTACGAAAAGGAACAAAGCTAAACAGAAATTCAATGTGACAAGCACAAGACAGACGAGTGGAGCCTGAAATGAATTCTTGAACGAGAAGGGAGAGGAACCAAATCAGTGGCAATGGCAGAATTGGAATGATAATGATGCCAGCTGCAGCGAATGGAAGTTACCGTCAGCAGGTGCAACGATGGAAATAAGTATGCGTGAGAAGGCCCAAAAAGGATAATGGTTCCATGCCTCCATCTGGGATTAATTTCGTTTTTCTTTTTTTTTTTTTTGTTTGTTTCCTTTATTTCCGCGGATAAGAAAAATAATGTTATGTTACATCATGAAACTAACCTTGAAGAGAACGAAGAACCTTTGAAATGACTAACTCCATACTCAAAAACATTGCAAACATTATTAGTAGTAGTTGTAGCAGGAGTAGTAGTTGAGTAGTCGGTTGATTTTGTTTATCGAGATATCAACCTCTAGAGGTTATTTAATGCTGAAATCTAAATATTTTGAACACAATTTTATGGCTTCAACTATATATATTTTCGACGCAATTGTATGCCTTCAACTACTGATAAAATGTATTGTTAGTCATTTTTTATAAAATGTATTGCTGGTCTTTTTACTATAAAATTTATTGCTGGTCATTTTGCTTTAAAATAGTATTGTTGGTAATTTTTTATATAATAATATAATATTGGTATTTTTACTGTAAAACTGTAATTTTATACTGTCAAAGTGTTTTATTATGGAGGCTCATTATTTGCCCATAGTTGGGACGACGCCGAGTCGTACTAGTAGTAGTATAAATGTTAGCAATAGTCGCATATTGGTCATTAAGTGATGGCAATTCTGTTATAAATTGTGATTTCGGTAATGTTACTCTCTAAATAATTTAAATTCTTCTTATAATCGCCAATGCTTCTTTAAAAAAAAAACAAAAAAAAAACATTTTCAGGACAGATTACTACATATTTTAGGTCTCTGGCAAGTTTCACATACAGATACACACATACATCCATATCTATATTGAAATGGAAAACGCCATTTTAATAATAAAAAAAGGAATACAATTTACTCAAAGATGCATTGAAAGTGTCGTGACCTAATTTCGAAGGTCTGCCAATTTTTTTCCGTGTACGAAAACTCCTAACATCATATTGCTTATTCTGGTTGACGGCATGCCTTAATATTTCAAGTTACTTATCGACTTCATGTTGACTCATTCTTTATGACATTTCTCCATTATTTTTATCCACTTCGCCAAACTCTCTCTCTATCTCTCTTTCTCTCTCTCTTTCTCTCTCTCTCTTCCCATTTTGAAATTTAAGTAAACTGCATTAAAAAAAAAGACAACTTCAAGGTTCTAGAACTTTATGCAATCTGTGTTTGATAATTTAACATGAGAAACTAGCAAATGTATCTTAATCTTGGATCATGCTAAACTAAAGAGATGAAAGTGACTCAGAATTTTCGTGCATTATTTAGGGTATCACTATGCGTTCGGGTCTGTATCTCCTTCGTATTGTGTTCACAGGAATAAAAACAATTTGTATTGTCGTCCTCAACAACCACGAATAATACTCCTGAAGATACGCTGTCAAATACAGCTTCTTAGTAAAAATTAAGCAAATGTCCACACAAACATGAGTACTCACAAAATATAATATTTGTTTGTACGAAAAAATTATGTCTGACTAAAACTTCTACAATTGCTGATACATCTATCTATCTATCTATCTATCTATCTATCTATCTATCTATCTATCTCACACACACACACTATATGCGCGTATGTGTATGTGTGTGTGTATATAAGTATATATATAATTAATACAAATAAAAATTTGTTATTAGCTGACTGATGTTACCTTAAGAATCCCAAATCCAGAGTTTCGTAGGACCTGTCCATCCACTCTTCAGTGGGTATCAACAATTTACAGATATATATATATATATATATATATATATATATATATATATATATATATATATATATATATTGTTAATTACCCTCTCCAAGTTCTCCACTGCTTTAACCGGGATCTAACCAACGTCTTTATCCACTGTGCTTAACAGGAGATAACTGATAACTGACACCCATTAAACATGGCACGTGTACCTAGAACATTCCACTCCAGTGAGCAAAATAAAGGGTTCTGTTCGACATTCCAACCACCTGAAGAAGGCCGGAGCGTACAACGACCGAAACGTTGTAATAAATATGGCGGCAATAGTCCGAATAACGTAAATAGTGCACATAATACCTCATCTCAGAAATATAGACAGATATTAAACTAAAGAAATTATTAAACCGCGAAGTAAGGTTTTATCAAAGTATTTTCCAAACAAATCAGCTTATTCAAATTTCATCGATTGGTATGCGAAATTGAACGAAACGTAGACTTTGTAAATCTCGATAAAAATGTTAAAGATGATTTCAACAATACTAAAAACTGTGAGGATTTCAAAATGCATCAGCGTGTTACAAATATTCTCGTATTCCAAATAGGAAAGTCCAGCCAAAACAAACCAACATTCGATATTCAAGCTATTTGGCAACCACGGACATTATGTTTACAACATGTACGTATATGTGAAAGCGCCCCTTTTTAATAAGTATTTCACATTTTCACTTATTCAATAGTTCGTCTTGTTTACCATTAATAAATTTCTCATATAAAAACGGTGTTCACCTCAATAACTGACACTTAATAAAATTGATTTGTTGATGATTAGCGGAGTTTCTAGTCAACATTTGATTGGGCATGAAATAATCGAGAGAAAAATGAAGGATAATAAATATATTTTATCTTCATCAAAAAAAAAAGAAAAAAAACGTAATTTTAAATTCTCATTCTCACTTCAAATCAAGTCACATCTTGTCAAAATTGATTGAACGTAATTGAACAAAAATCAATCGAGAAGACGTGAATAGCAAACTACTGTTGAATTTTTATGATGGCGGCGGTTTATCTAATCCGAGTTAGAATGAGAAGACAAGACAGAACCTACAAAGAGAGATGGTCTGAAAACAAAATCATTAACTGTTACTCTTTTGTACCAAATAAAAATGCTGTCTGGAAGTCTCAAACTGGTGTGAAGTTTTTAAATTCATAAAATAAGCCTGTCCGTTCAAATTAAGTGGCGACCTGTTTCTTTACGTCAAGAATTCCCTTGCAACACATTTGTGTATAGGTGTAACCCCCCTCCCCAAAAAAAGAATCATCGGCTTACTCTACTTATATCTACATTTTTTGACTTTCTTGCAAACCATATGCATAACTTTTTGATTCTCATGCAATTCAAACCTATGTTTAGCTTCTCTGAATCATGTGCAAACGAAACCTATATATACTTAATTTAACTCTCGTTCAAACCTAACCTATATGTAATTAACCCTAGAACACTAACCATCAATTAAAGTTACACCACGACTAACCATGGGTATATCATATCCAATTTTGAAAATATCAAAACAAATATTAAATATAAATCTTTATTTGAAAGATTTTACAAGCAGGCACTTCAAACTTTGTACTTTGAGTTACATTAATAGGAACTGAAAAACATATTTAGGTAAGAAAATCAGGTACTGAAAATTGTAATTAAATATAGGAAAATTTGCGATGGGTACTATATACTCATGGTTAGTGTTCTAGGGTTAATTTAACTCTTGTCCAAACCAAACCTATATGTACTTAATTTGACTCTCATGCAAACCAATCCTACATGTACGTAATTTGGCTTTCGTTCAAAACAAACCTATATCTACCTTTTGGTAGAGATAGGTTTGTTTGCATGCAAAATCTATGAGTACCTTCTTTGTCTCTAACCCAAACTAAACCTATATCTACCTTCTTAAGCACGTTCAAATCAAACATGTCTACCTTTTTTTATTCTAGTGTAAATCAAACCTATGCGTACCTTTTTGATTCACGTGTAAATCAAACCTATGCGTACCTTTTGGATTCACGTGTAAATCAAACCTGTGCGTACTTTTTTGATTCACGTGTAAATCAAACCTATGCGTACTTTTTTGATTCACATGTAAATCAAACATGTGCACCTTTTTGATTCTTGTGTAATCAAAGCTATAGTACCGTTTAACTCTCGTATAAAACGAACTTATGTGTACCTTTTTTATTCTCGTGTAAATCATGCCTATGAGTACCTTTTTGACTTTGGTGTGAATCAAACCTATGAGCACCTTTATGATTCACGTGTAAATCAAACCTATGTGTATCTTTTTTACGCTCGTGTAAATCAAACCTATGTGTACCTTTTTGATTCACGTGTGCATCAAACCTATGTATTAATAATGAGGCCATGTCTAAGGGATTCACATATTGTGTGTGTTAGCATATCTAGCTGGATCGGAGCAAGACGACAATATCATATTCCTATGGGATACGAATCAAGATCGCAGAAAGAGATAGCTGCACATTTCTAGGGCATGCAATGGGATAAAAAGGGCTTGGAGAATTTGACATTTCCAGGTCATATTTAAGTCGAGAGGAACAGGGCAGCGAGTAACTTACTTATCTAACTTGTGTGAATGGTTGACAAAACAGGAATTAATGGTTTAGCAAAAATACAAAGATTGTTTAAAAAAAAGTTTAAATAAAACAGCAATTACGTTATCGGAAGCATTCGCGTCTCTGTAATTATAAATAAACCTACACTTATACAAAAAGCGTGAATGACACAACTCTGTACTCAGGCCATCTAAGGTCATTCACGAGTAAGTAATTATAAATAGACCTACACTTATACAAAAAGCGTGAATGAGACAACTCTGTACTCAGGTCATCTAAGGTCATTCACGAGTATGTAATTATAAATAAATCTACACTTATACAAAAAGCGTGAATGAGACAACTCTGTACTCAGGTCATCTAAGGTCATTCACGAGTATGTAATTATAAATAAATCTACATAAAAACTATAAGTAATGTAACTCTCCTGTTAATTACCGTAATCGAGTATCGTTATACTCCTCTTAACCCGTAATTGTGGGGGCGCCACATGTACTGCTGCAGCTATTGTGTTTCCTGGGTTAGACACGCTGAAAAGGACCACCCCTCTTCAGGCTAGTTTTCAATACAGAGTTTTTCTTTCTCCTACACCGGTTGCCAACCAAGGCAGCAGAACCTTACTATTTATCCATAGCTGGCGGAAGAAGAAATGGATTTATACCATTCTTAAGTAATAAAGCAATGGACTCGAGTTGAATTCGAACTCGGCTCTTCGATTCCTCAATCCGGGCCGCTATCCCTTACTTCACTGTGCCTCCGTCACTCGAGTATAATGCGAGATTTTATGATCATTTACTTTACGCAAAAATAGGTGGGGTCGCACTATACATAGGTTATTTTTTCGAATAGGTTAAAAATAATCCATTTTCGGCGACCGAAATACCATTATACACAGGTAATTTACTTTCTAGTGGGGTTAAAATTCCTGCAAAAAAAATTCAGGTGTCGCGCTATACATGAAATCGACTTATACACGAGTACATACGGTTCATAACTCTTGGATGATGTAATCTGAGTAGATCACTGTTTTGTAAATCTAATGTTAAGTAATCTGATATCATCACATGCTTTGCGTATTTCTTCTTCGGAAAAAATACTATTTTCGCATCATTACTTTCATGCATGTTTCCTAAGATTTGGTGGCGTATTTATAGTTCACTAAGTGTATTCCCGTTAGCGTCTGTTTTAGAGTATTTTTTAATATTTTTTTTTTACTATAATAAACTAGATTTTTTTCTTTCATTTATCACGTGTTCATACTTTTCGTTTTAATTAAAATTTATCGACATTCATACTGAAAAATCGAAATTGGATTTTTTTTTTGAAAGAAAAAAACACATTTATAGATTATCGATATTTGATCAACAGATATGAAAACACATTGGGCTGAAACAGAAGTTTGTATCGTTTTTCAATATGTGGCATTCGACCACGTGATTTCGTTTCACACGGGACTGATCAAAAGGGTATCGTCTTCCTTGAAGATGTCAAATCTCTTTAGAGACCCGACCGAAATTGGTACTGTTTTGCTATAGGATACCCTACTGCGCTACAAGGTTCATCTGATCTGGCTCCTTCGGATTACCAATTATTTCGATTCGTTCAAAACTCTCTTAATAGCAAGAACTTCAATTCTAAATATTCGAAATTCACTTAAAAAAACTATGAGCATATGCTCTGACCTAATAGATCCATACAAACACACTTCCATGGATCGGGAGTCAATGGAAATTCCAGAAATCATAAAGGACTTTAGGCATTACGAATTTTCACATTAAGCAAGTAGAAATTATGCATTTTTACTGTGTATTAATGGAATGTGAGAGGCGTGGTGGAGTAATGGATAGCGGTTTGGATTGAGGAATTGGAGAGCCGAGTTCGAATTCCAGTCGAATCTATTACATTCACTTACGTGCTAATACCCTTGGGAAAGGTATGACTCCTCTTGTTCTCCCTCCAGCTATGGATAAATAGCAGGGCATACTGGGTTCTATAGCCTTGATGGCAACTGGTCTAGGAGAAGGACAACTCTGAATTCAAACCCGGATTGGAGACCCTAAGGCGGATGGATGGCACTTTCGGCAACTCCCGCAGCCGCGCTGGTACCAAACTCTATTGGTTTATCCTCTCCTTTGGACTCTGCTAGCAAGGCCGAGGAGGGGAACTAGACGTTTGGGCAGCCCTAGCTCTCCATATATTCCGCTCAGGCTCGTGGCGCACCGCGCTACTCCATCGTCTCTCGAGACGGACGGATGCCGACGACGACGAATGGAATGTGTAGTATGGTGTAACGGATAATGAGAAATCGGAGAGCCAAGTTCGAATTCCAGTCGGATCCGTAACATTCATT
This sequence comes from Acanthosepion pharaonis, assembly GCA_903632075.3. NCBI lineage: Eukaryota > Metazoa > Mollusca > Cephalopoda > Sepiida > Sepiidae > Acanthosepion > Acanthosepion pharaonis. The sequence continues at coordinate 519,956 of CAHIKZ030004366.1, read as the reverse complement.
TACGCGTAAATACCATTGGGAAAATTACGAATCCATCTCTTCTCCATCCAGCTATGGCTTGAATAGCAGGAGCGGCTGGGTTCTATAGCTGTTAGAACGGTGCTGCTTACTTTCCCCTATAAAGGACGATAACTCTAAATACAATGGAGTTACCTCCCTTGTCCGCCAGTTGGACCGTAGCACTTCTGAATTAAACATAATGATGCGAACGTGTAAGTCATGGTTTAAATCGAAACAATCCTTGCTGTTCTCAGGCAGAAAATGAATAAAAGTTATTTTAATATGTGTTAAAATACACATGTATTTCATTTTAATTCGTTTTTGTTCAGCTCAGCAACCTGAGATACAACAAATCTTTAGCGACGAGAACTCGAACTTCAAAATGAACATGGCGATTTCACCAGAGGTACTTACGGAGATTTTTTTTCGCCAACAGCAAGAAGTTTCAGAAGTTGCAACAACAGTTATTGTCAGCAATGCCTGCTCACTTTCAAAATCAACTCGAAATTTCCCTCCATGGAACAAACCAAAATACCAATTTAGCAGATATCATGACCAATAACATAACAGAATTTTTTTATTGCCAGGTGAACGAAAACCATTCGTTTCGTGGTTTAAACGTTTGATGGATACCTTTCACACCGACTTTTCTCACAAGGATGAAAAATTTAAAATTCGTATCCTAATTTATAAACTGGGCACTAAGGAACATGACCGTTATACGAATTATATTTTACCAAACCAGGCAACGGATTTCACGGTCACGAAATAATGAAACAATTTGCTGAATTATTCAAAGAAAAACATTCTTTGTTTAATATTCGATTCATTTATTTAAAACTAACGAAAGATGACACTGACGATTATGTGACATTTGCTGATTAATTCCATCTGGAATGCGTAAAAATTTGAATTAAATTCTCTCACAAAAATAAATGTTTCATATTTATCACAGGATTAAATTCTTCTACTCGTGCTGATATTCGCTCCCGAGTTTTTTCAAAACTGGAACAGGATAAAGACATTACGTTAAAAGCCTTCACCACTGAATGCAATCATTTCTTAGGCATAAAATGATTCGTTTAACTGGTGACTTAATTTGCGGTGTTTCCTTTCGAAATGGAACATTTTCTAGTGTGTGTTATGTCGCAGATAATTCGAAATTAAATTTAATTGGTTTTTGACTGAATAGAAGAACTTTAGAAATTCCTCTCAAATCTGTGTTCAATACATTTTTAACCTCACGTCGATTTCTGAAAATCAATTCACGGACGAATTTAAAAATAAGTTTAGAGTGACGTTTTTCAAGATAGACTTGGGTGCTGAAATTAAAACCAGATTCTAAGTCAACTTTTAGACAAAAAAGGCTAGTACCCTATGCTTCTTTGAATATTGTTGAAAAAGAAATGTAATGTCTACATCAACAAGATGTAATAGGTCATGTAAATTACTCCCGTCGAGTTGGTAGCTCCTATTCTAGTTGCTAAAAGAAAAAAGGTAAGTGAAAAAGTCCGGATATGTGCTGATTACTCGACGGTTTTGAATGATTCTTTGAATGCAAATCAGTATCCACTCCCAGTGCCGGAGGATCTTTGCACAAAACTCAACGGTGGAATTTGCTTTGCAAAGGTTGCTCTTTCCGATGCTTAAACTGAAAGTTGACGAGGAGTCCAAAGAGCTTGTAGAGGACCGTGTGGTTTACGTGTTGTATTAGGAACACGTGCTGTTTATTCCTGCTAGTAGAAGAAGGTCCAACTACAAAAAAATGGTGGACTCAAACTGAGTCCAACCGAAGATGTAAAGAAAACAAACAAGACCGATATATATATATATATATATATATATATATATATATATATATATATATATATATACAACAATATCGCCGTTTAAAACATAAAATGTAAGGTACCTTTCGACCGACACATTTTCAAACACAATCGTCGGTAATCTAAAACGGAGTACTAACAAGAAATTTTTTTATTAATACCTTAATAAAACAGGATGGTAAGGGGGGAAAAATTGTTTTACCTCAAATCATGTAACCGTTCCCCCCATTTTTTTCCCACTTACCATCTTGTTTTATTACGGTATTAATAAAAAATTTTTGTTAGTAATCTGTTTTAGATTACTGACGATTGTGTTTGAAAATGTGTTTCGAAAAGGTACCTTTACATTTTATGTTTTAAACGGCGATATTGTTGTATCTTATGTTTAATATGATCCCATATTTTTTATTCCTCAAATGTCTGATTAGACTTGGCAGTACTAGAAATCTGTTTATATATATATATATATATATATATATATATTAAACAACAAATTTACAAGTGACAAAGACATTAACATTTGTGTTTGTGTGTGGACATAAAGAGTTTGTATTTTGGTGAATGTTCATACGTACGTGAATGTGTGTTTCATGGCGTTTTCCCATAAGTGGGCGAAACGCGGATATCTACGAGAGATTACATTTTTAAATGTGTCCGCTGAAATGCAAAATGAAAATAGAACGAGGCAAGAAGTCGCCCAGTATTTATAGTGTAGGGAGAACGATCCCTAGTGAACAATTAGGGAATTAAGGAGGAGCTAACTCCGACAAGCTCCTTACTATCAACAGACACAAAGAAATATTCAGATTTAACCGACTTAACTTCAGTGTCAAATCAGCAGCAGTTATTTTCAAACAGACAATGGACACCATGCTAACCTGAATAACAGGAGTTACAGCATTCCTTGGTGACATTGTAGTGGTCTAGTTGTTTCTCTCGTCCCGTTTCAGACGTCGGAGGTCACCATAACTTGGTAATAAGAATGAACAATTGTAAATGTTTGTTTACGGCTGCGTGAATAACATGACCACACAATTTATATCAAACATAAAATACCACAAAGCATGAAATACAAGAAGAAACAAAATGGTCTTAAAACATAACATTTGTATGTATTTGTGTGTTGATGTACATGCGTAGAAGTTAAAGATCTGTTGGAGTTATGTCTCTTTGACTGGGGATCTTTTTATCTGAACTCACAAAAGTTGAATTAATTATAAAGCTGAGAAATGTTGAATAAACTGTAGTTTTAGAAGAATGTTTCAAAGAGAAAATTTCTTGTTGCATGTTTGGAAATGTACTGTATGTTTGTAATGTAGGTTGGAAAAGTTCGTATGCACGTGCATGCGTGAATATGCTTTTAACGTTTTGACCGCCCATGGTCGAGACGAGAATCCTGAAGGACATATCTTCTTAGGAATTTGGAAGAGTAAAAGAGAATGAGCGAATTCATGTCTGCTATTTATAGATAATGTAATCACGTGACAGGATCACAGCAAATGGCAGGAAACTTGACTTGGTCACGCGCTGGAAAAATATTTGTACATGGGTGGATTGCAACGCCCACTTGTGTGTTTATTGACCAATTAGAAGCCGATATTTCCTGAAAATATTTACTAAGCCGAGCAGGATCTCTAATCCACTTTTTTTGCACAAATATGTACAAAATTATACATTGATAAGGAAATGGTAGCGGGATTCTACAACATCATTGTTGCAGGAATAAATCAAATTGAAGTTTTGAAACATTTATTTTCTGTTTTCAGTTGCATTCGAAAATACAGATTCTATGTTAAAGCTGAAAAGTGTGAATTTTTTCGAGAACAAAGCAAATATCTTGGGTTTATTTTCGACAAAAATATCAGACGACCAGTACGGAAAATATATCAGCAATAAAAACATAACAGCACCGATAAATGTAACAAAATTACGTTCTTTCATTGGTTGGTTAGCCACTACAGTGCTTTTCTTTTTCTGAACTTCATCAAGTTCATTTACCACTCAACAATCTTTTGAAAAATAGATGTTGCATGGTAAAGTCCTTCCTTCTAATCTTTTGCTGACACACTAGAATCCATCTATGGATATTGTGTGGGTCTCTGATGCTTCAGATAATGGTGTGGAGCTGTCTTTCTCACGTTTTCCCTGATAACAGCCAAAAGGTAATAGGTCACGCATCCTGATCACTGACACCAGCCAAAGTGAAAAAAGAAGCATTAGCAATAATTTCTGCTATTAAAAAATCCCACAAAATTATGCACTAACGTCATTTCACTCTAATCAGATCACAAGCCTCTTGTTAGTATTTTTGGGATCTAAAAATGGCGTCCCAGTGTATACAGCAAACCGTCGTCAAAGATGGGTTACTATGCTTTTATATTATAATTTTTTCTGTAAAATATAATTCAACAAATAGAATTGGTCATGCCGATGCATTATCTAGGCTCATGACTATCCAAAATAAAGTACCAGAAGACTCATTTATCGCAGCATTACATCTAGATCCAGAAGTCAGTTCAGTGTTTGCATCCACTGTCAGAGCATTACGAGTCATTTCTACAATGATCCCTGAAACCACAGCTTCTGATCCAGTGTTAAAAAGTGATGTGCTTTCATCGTATAAAATCGACAGAAGTATACACTGATAAAAGAATTCAGCAAAATTCTTCCAGAGTTGGTCTTCATTATCAGAAGTCGATGGCTGTCTTCTTTTTGCGGAACGCGTGATTGTCCCATGTTCATTACATGAAAGAATGAGAAAGCAATTTCCATTATGGTCAGAATTGCTAGCAAATCTCTCAGGAAAACTACACTCACTTCCTGGCTTATCCCCGAATCATCCTGGTCACGCCTTCACACTGATTTTGCTCGACCTATCAAGAGACAGTATTATTTTATGCTCGTTGATGCATACAGCAAGTGGCCATAAATTTTTCAGCTGAATCGCATCACCTCGGATAAAACATTTAAGTTAAAACAAATCTTTAGTCGATTTCGTGTCCCACAGATACTAGTTTCTGATAATGGCACTGCATTCACTTCAGCTGCATTTTCAACGTTCTGTAAACAGAATGGTATTCAGCACATTAAGACACCACCTTTTCATCCACAATCAAATGGACAAATGGAACGTTTTGTAGATACCTTTAAGAGAGCACTCATCAAACGCGAAGGACAGGGAACCATACAAGAAATATTAAAAATATTCCTGGGATGTTACAGAGCTACGCCCAATCCAAAAGCACCGAATGGAAATTCACTTAGCAGATGCACTAATGAACCGTAAAGTTCGTTTACACATCGATGTCATCCATCCAACTACAAACCATTCCCTAAATGGAACACGGTGATGAAAGAACAATTTAACTGTCATCACAGACCAGTGAAAGGCAAATATGTACCAGAACAAGCTGTACTTGCAAAAGATTGCCGCTACAGTAAAGAAAAATGAATCCAAGGACGCATTACACGTCACTCTGGAAATGTTACGTACAATGCGGATATACAGTCTTTAATCCGGGTTCAACATGCAAACCAGTTACGACCATCAAACCTCCCAGAGACCAAATTAAACTCCACTTTACCAAAGGACATTCTATTGGACACATTCGAACTGCCTGAATAAAGTTCCCAAATAATACTAAGGGACAAAGATAAAACTCCAGCAAAAAGTGCACTAAAGAAATTCTATCGACTACGAAGTAAGCCATACGTTCTACAATTAAATCCCCGACAAAATTCATACGTTCACAAGGCTAAAAAGGAGAAGCTGTTAGGGATACTACTTATTTCCCACTATAAACGACGATAACTCAAAATACAATTGAGTTATGTCCCTTGTCCGTCAGTTGGGCTGTGGCATTTCTGAATTCAACATGGTGATAAGCACGTGTAACTCATGGTTTAAATCCAAAAAATCCTTACTGTTCTCAGGCAGTAAATGAATAAAAGTTATTTTATTATGTGTTAAAATATACTTGTATTTTATTTCAATTCATTTTTGTTCAGCCCAACAACCTGGGATATAACAATAGCCTTGGTTAACCGCAGAAAGAACGGTAGCCTACTGTGGGAATATCTTCTGCCTTTTTAGTCATGAATTGAAAGACATATTCGTCCAAGCGTGTATCACGTATGACATTTAACCGACTGAGCTATAGGCTGGCAAAAGGAATATTTCTTCTATTGAAAAAAAAAACTAATTAACTTTTTTATTGCAGATTTTCTTAATGGATTCATCTTTTGTTGAACTAAATCGCAATAACATCAATAAATTTTGAGGAAACCTAACTTCATACTTCCAGTGGCAGTCATTCATGTGCGAAGCTTTAAGCATTTAGTCTGCTAGAATTATATGATTAATCGGGTTTCTTATGTCTCACTCTTCCCCCGGCTGTTAGTCTACCTACACTCTTCTTACATTTTTTCAATAATGTTCTCCCAATACAAGGCCCAAGAGCCACTCGTGGTTGAGTTACAGAGTAAGAGGCACAGCTTATAAGGATACGTAGGGGAAAAATAACATTTAAGCCTCGATTTGAACAGGTTACGATTGTATTGATCGGGGAAGCATCCTGTTAGGAGTTGGTTGGACAAAGCAGCTTTTCGTAGAAAGAAGCTAGTCGAGTGGTGCTTACATCTCACCACTGGAAAAAGAAGGGTATGAGGATGGTTCGCTACAATGCCCGTGGTATGATGGGTCATCGCCGTGAAGCTTATAACTAGTGGAAATAAAGATTATAATTCGTCAGAATATTTTAGCGTTATTGCAGCCAAAAGGCTTACAAAGTTTCTTTTGTTGTGGTACGCTGGGGAGGATAATTCATCACCCACAAGTACACAAAGACGCTTTTTCACTCTATGAAGACTGGAAAGTTAAGACTGGACAGCTCTTGCCCATATAGTGATTTTCCACAAAGCCGAAAGTAGGAGGAACAATTTTCCTAGCGAGACAAGCTTGCTAACCATTGCACCCTCATGAGGTACCCCAACTCCTGCCCATATATGGCAGCAGTACTCCATTTTCGGGCTGATCTGGCTCTTGTGAATGTAAAGGATAACAAGGGGAGGCAGGTACAGAAGCCGATCATTTTCACAGCATCTTTAGCTATGGATCGCATGTAAAGTTTGGCATGAGGTTAAGTTATACTAGGCGCTCATGGACATGTTTTGAGATTGTGAAATCACGTAATATTTTCGAAAGTATTTTTTTTTTTTGGCATCTAGTATTCTTGTTCTTAAACTGAAATATAAATTATTAACTGACGTCTTCTTTAGCTGAAACAGGAAAATGGCTTTCGCCTTAATCACAATACGTATCTTATTGTTAATAAATCGTTAGTTTGGTTTTCAATTAAGCGGCTAGAAATACTAATAAAAAATATTTATCCTGGTAAAAAGGCGTAATCTTAAGATCAAAAACAACTTGAATATTGAGGAATCAATATCGAAATTTCTGCTGTCATCGAAGAACAATTTGTGTAGGGAGTTGATTCTTCAGAATTAAAACTTCTTACGAGACTTATATGAGAAAGATTTTTATTTATCTTTTTTTTGTGTGTATATTTTAGTATCTTTGTTCTTTTTTCTGTTTTTTTTTTTAATCCACAGACAAGATTTAACGCCCCGATTTAGTCGAGCAAAATGAGAGGACGGATTACCAATTAAAAAATCTATGATTATTTTCTGTTATTTTTTTTTTTTCCATTTTTTTCTCCTTTCTCGTAAGCTTTTGTCGTCTACGTATAACTGGCATTGCTACTAGTCTATCCACAATGCACTTTTTTTCTTCTTTTTTTTCTTTTAAAGGAGGATTAGATTCATAATGAAGGGGACGGCGTGGAGGGGAGATTGAAATATTTCCTCGATTTATTTGAAAGTTTCTACTTATTTCATAAACAATTTTTAACGTCAAAAAGAGCGTTTTCTTTTTCTTTTCTTTTTAAGAAAATAAATCCTACTTTCAGACGTGACTGGTTTCCTTAGTTTTCTTTATCACATCACACAAGTAGAATAAATATTATTTTTTAATCATTACAAACAATGCATTTTTTTGTTCTTATTCTAAAAATTGTCACCTCAAACACTATGATCTGACATTATTCTTTGTAACCTAACAAGATGATAACGATAAGGCCTCAACTATTAATATTGTATTCGTTAACCAGGTTTCAAAGAGTGGAGTCAGTCATGAATATTATGTTCGACAACCAGAAATATGATTTAAAAACAATACAAATACAGTCATATTCTTACATTATGGTAATGTTCTAAGAGTAGCACAAGGCTGAAAGTATGGGGCACCCAGTGAAGATCCAACTCCCTATTCAGTCGTAAGTGATCTATGCGAGATAAGCTTGCTCACTCATTAGACCTCGTCAAAGTGTCCAATGATTTCCTAAGCCTAGCTTAGATGTGATGCAATGCCAAATGCATGGAGCACCCAATGAAGACCGAACTCATTCCCAATTGACAATCTTGCGAACAAATACACCACGTCGAAGTGCCCGGATATTCATACATTATGAATAAACCTCAAAATGTATGAATACTTTTTCAAGATTAATTTAGTTCAGTAGCAAGACAACTTTTGATTGAGGATGAATTGAAAAAAAAAAAACTACAAAAACTAATTTTTTTTTCATCCACTAAGTGCGAAGATCCATCAATGTTTTAGATTATTTCATTGAAAGACATTTTTTTTAAGTACGAATTAATTACATTATTTTCACTATGCACCTTATAGGCACGGTGGCGTTGAGGAATCGGAGAGCCGAGTTCGAATCCCAGTCGAATCACTTACATATACCTTTCCCAAGCACGTACCCTATGAATCGTCGTCTTCTCCCTCCAGCTATGGGTAAATAGCAGCACAGATCGAGTTCTATAGTCGTGGATGGCAACTGGCCTACCGCGGAAAGAAATGGCAACCAACTGCGGGAAAAAATCTGCTTCGTCAGTCATGTATCGAAAGATAATCGCTTAAGCGTGTATCACGCTTGGAACATAACTGACTATAGTAATAACTGAGTTATCTCCCTTGAGAAAATCTTTTCTTTTCTGAAGTATAACTGCCACACCCAATTTTTTTCCAGTTGTGATTGAATGAACTTAATGCTTAACGATATTCTTATGTTTATTTACCGTATATATTCGTATATAGTTCGAGTTTTTTATGATTCGCTTTTTTTAGCACAAAAAATTGCACTATGCATAAGTCATTTTTTTTTTTTTTTTTTTTTTGAAGAGGGTAAAAATCATGTATTTTCCGTAACCGGTTGCACTATACAGAGGTAATTATTTCTGGAGGGGTTAAAATTCGTGCCCTAAAAATTCAGCGGTCGCACTGTTGTGAATATGGATTATCTCCTCTTTGATAATCCAAGCTATAAAAGCTGTACACTTCCGCTTGTCAAGTAGACGAGTAGTAGGATTCTTAATTGAATAAAAGATTACTAGACAGAATCTTTTCTCCTGTTTTCATTACACGCACTATACATGGAGTCAAGTTAAAGACGAGTATATACGGTATCTATTGGAAGGACAAGTACTATATCTTGATTACAAGACAGTAAAAATTTTATTGTAAGTTCAGCTTAAAGCATAAATCAATTGGTTAACAAGTAATGGAAACTTCTCATTCCTGAAATTCATAAAATCAACTTAATTTTATATGAACTGAAAGGAGAACGAACGTAGATTATTGATTGACTGAATTGTTTTACGGCTTATCAACCCTTTGTGTGTTATTTAATTTGAAAGATATTTTAGAATTGTATAAAAATTAATTATTTTCTTTTTTTTTTTGCAAGTGAATATTGTATTATCAATTTTGGGAATAAATATAAATTATATGACTGTAAAGAAAAAAGATGAACCTCTAAAGTTGTAGTGAATCTTTATTCAATGCAGTTTCGCAACTGTCAATAAGGGATGTTCGACGATTTCTTGTATAGTCGAGCAGTTCGATAGGGAGACAACTATGGTTGCCTTCACAAGAACAATGATTTTCCAGATACAACTTACATCATGATGAATTGTCATAACTCTTTTCCTTAAAAATAGATTATAGGACTCTTTCAAGTATCTTTAATAAAATCCAAAAAAGAATCTGCAATATCACTAGTCCTGTCTTGGCATCTCGGTGTCAGTCACTTTCACACCGCCCTAATATGGCTTACCTGTACCTTTCCGATAAATACATTCATTGTAATTGTTATGATGAACTTTCCTCTATGATATATAGACTTTATGAAATTAAGTGCAATACTAGATTTGCGGCCAAATTACATCATTTTACAGCTGAAATAGCTAAATGTAACCGTAAGTCCTATCCCAGTCATGGGCTAACTGCGGCCCGATTGGCATTCTGTATGGCACGCCTAATTTCATGAGGAAAATAATTTTATTAAAATGTTGTTTGTTTCCTTTCGTTCTCACTTGTTCACTCACTTGTTCACTCACACATTATCATGCATAGCAAAATATATAAGCAAGTACGATGTTTCTTGAATTTTACAACTTTTCATTGAAGGTAACGTTGTCAGCATTTTAAACTATTGGCGATTTTCACTAAGGAAGATCGTAAGTGTAAACACCTTTTTCTTGAGAAACAGGAAACGTTAATGATTATTTATCTCTCGAGAATAAATATACTTCTTTTAAAAAGAAATGTTTTTTCATCGTCAAATGATTAAATTAGAAGAAAATCACCGACAGCAGCTTATGTTAATCAGTCTGTCATGAGTAATATTATACGAAGACTTCAGCTTTTTTTTTTCCTTATAGAAAGAATCTTTTCGCCAAAGAAAATAAATCGACTTTTCCCCCATTTCTAAGGCAAATCCATATGCGTATGTTTTTTGTTTCTGTTTTTTTGGGGGGGTTCTTTTTTGCTGTTGAGAAAATATCTGCACTATCTTTAATTTTTTTTTTTACTAGAATGGCCCACCTTATGATGAACTGTTTTTCATGCAACCCACTTTTCGAAACAAAACTTGGCCATGTCTGTTCTATGCCAAAGTTTTCAGCCGTCGCACTTCTCGCTTGTGGAACTCTCATTCAGCTTCTCGCTTTCCAGTCAAGTTTCATCTTCAAAACTTTAAATGAATATTCAATCGTTATCTTCTGTCTTTTTTCATTCCTGTTCTATTCTTGTTCCCGCTCTTTAATAATGTTTTTCTTCGTCTTATATTCATTCCCACTCAGTAACCCACCACTGCGTCTTAGTGGCTTTATTGTCTTGCTTGTAGCGAAAAGATAAAAAAAACATATACGAATAAATCGGAAAAGTATATTTTATTATATAATCTAATCTCATTTAAAAACTGCAAAATCTCTCTCGTCTACGTGTTTTCGAACTGTTACTTTAGATTATCTGCTCTGTAGTATTTGGCTCGTGGAATTCGCTACGGATTAGCAATACATGTTTAATCGTCTATGGTTCCTGATATACCACGGTTTTTGAACGGGCGAAGAAGTGAAGTTGATTATTTGCGTGTTCAGTTATCATTACACAACCCACATCTAAAATAATAAAATTTAAGGCTGTTTCAGTTCATAGCTGTCCCAAAAAATACTGACAATGTGAATATTTAATAACATTAGATTACACTTGCACAGTGCCAGGTAGATGCTTAAAATATATTGAACCTGTCAACTAAATAAAGCAGTTCTACCTGCCTTGAAGATCAGTATTAAAATTCCTGACCCCCGAACACCGATCGCGGGCACCAGTGGCAGAAACATAAGTAAAAGTTCATCTTCTTAAGTAATGGGCCAAGACCATCGCCGGAGGATTTTAAGCAAATACTCCACTATCAAAAGGATTACGAAAAACGTAGCCTGGCTAAGTGGTTATCGGTATTGGTTAAATGTGTTGTGCTATCATCTAGTGGTTAACAGTTCAATCCCTGGATCAGAGAATACACTAGTTCATCAGGAACGAAAAAGAACTAGCATCCCAGAGAATAACACAATATTCAACAGATAATCTATATCGGTCTAACAATGGTTTGGCTTATTTTTTTAACGGCATATCAACCTCAATGGGTTATTTAATACCGACAACATTTTTAGGATAGATTCGTATGAATAGAATATGTATTCTTTGGTTTAGATTGGTTTGATTTATTTTGTTTAACGACAAATCAACCTCAATGGGTTATTTAATGCCGAAAACAATTTTAGGATAGATTGTTATGAATAGAATATGTAAGAGGTTTAGATTAGTTTGGTTTATTTTGTTTTACGGCATATCAAACTCAATTGGTTATTTAATGCCGACAATATTTTTAGGATAGATTCGTATGAATAGAATATGTATCCTTTGGTTTAGATTGATTTGGTTTATTTTGTTTTACAGCATATCAACCTCAATGGCTTATATAATGCCGACAAAATTTTTTATTGCTGGCAATATTTTTTGTCAAAAATCTGTTTCTGGTAATATATTTCCTTCAAAAGTGTATTGCTGGTAATATTTTTTTTTCAAAAAAGTATTGCTGGCAATAGTTAACTATTTGCCCATAGCTGGGATCCTAACAGGTGCTACCACCCCGGGTTAGGGTGGACCTGGAAACACAAACAATTAAGAGGTGGTTCCACACTCCTCAAAACCTCCTGATCAGAGGCCTTGTTGCTGGACTTCGTTTAACGTCTTACCCAGAACACGGATGTAGTTTAACGTCTTACCCAGGACGACGGTCTAACAATGGTCACCGTCAGGTTACCAGAAGTTATTTAGCCGAAACGTTGTCATAATAACATCTATAATCATCCAGATGAGAAAAATTGGTTTTAATAACTTAGAGTATATTATCATGTCAAAAATGAAATACAAAATTATCGATAGAGTCGTGGATATGGGCGTTGGATAGGCAAAGCTCTGCTCTCATCTTGTGGTCATAAGCTTAATCCCTGGATCAGGTAGTAAACCAATATACACTGTTCAGCAGAAACGACCAAGAAATGAGTAAAAAATAGCACAGTAATCATCTGATAACCTATATAAGCCTGAAGATGGTTATTGTGTACTAAGCTGAAACACCGTGTCTATAATAGCAAATATTTCGAATAAATTAAGGAATGTTAACAATTCCTTATCTCAAAAATGAAATACAAATGTTGCCTAACATATAACGCTAGATTTTAAAAAATATTAATGGTAGTTTCATGATTACTTCTCTGCTGTACATGTTTAATATAAAATGTTTGCATTAATTTTGACTGTGTCCATTTTAAGTTTAATTTGATGTGAATAGCTATGATGCCTGGTGGGTGCATGCGTGTGAAATATTATTGGCTATATACAGAGAAGGTGTATCTATCACAGAAAATGTGATACAGAGCAAAATAAAGTACAAAATATTCCATAAAATTAAAATAATAAAAGTATGGTTTTGAAAAAGTTAGGCTTTTCGTTAGCAGCAGAGTCCGAGTCATAATACTCTATTTACGGGCAGAGAGGGGGGGGTCTCTTGTTATAATCTGTGACTCAACGCTTAGAAAATCACCATATTTAATAGAATGCAATCTTTTGGTTTCTAGTTTTTATTCACCGTGTTTCTTCGCTGTCGGTCTGAATGGTAAAACTCCAAAGAATAGGTTTGATTTGATTGAATGATCTCTTATGGCTTATCAACGCTTTTGTGATGTCAACGAACACTCGTTGTCTCTTTTGCGATGCTCGTTGGAGTAGAGACTTTGTAATCGCAGATACAACTATAGTAACGCCGTCGAACAATACTGGTGTCAGACGCCTTCGACTAACACACGCACAAATTGTACTTGCTCGATAATACTCGCTCGAAAAGTAACCTGTATATAGTGATCCGAATAGAGAAATAGTATAGTGAATAGTATAGAGATAGAGAATAGTGTAGAAATAGTGATCCATATAGTAATAGAAGATAGTGTAGAAATAGTGATCAACATAATAATTGAGGATAGTGTAGAAAGAGTGATCCATATAGTAATAGAGGATAGTGTAAAAAGAGTGATCCATATAGTAATAGAGGATAGTGTAGAAAGAGTGATCCATACAGTAATAGAGTATAGTGTAGAAAAAGTGATCAATATAGTAATAGAGTATAGTGTAGAAAGAGTGATCCATATAGTAATAGAGGTTAGTGTAGAAAGAGTGATCCATACAGTAATAGAGTATAGTGTAGAAAAAGTGATCAATATAGTAATAGAGTATAGTGTAGAAAGAGTGATCCATATAGTAATAGAGGTTAGTGTAGAAATAGTGATCCGTATAGTAATAGAGGATTGTGTAGAAAGAGTGATCCATATAGTAATAGAGGTTAGTGTAGAAATAGTGATCCGTATAGTAATAGAGGATTGTGTAGAAAGAGTGATCAATTAGACGTCACGCTACATCCTATTTATGCGTTTCCTTTACGGTCACGTGATCTACTCATTAGAAATGGAATCACTTGTGTTTGCTCGCTGGTGATCTGTATTCAAACTCAAGTGTCGGCTATGACACTTTCTTCCTATGCAACAAACATTTTTCAGGTTATTAAAGAACCTGTAAACCCGTGGTAAAGAAAGCAATCAAATGAAACTTGTTCATGAAGCCAGAAAATATTTTTCTTGGATTGTAAGAAATTTTCTTTCTTTTTTTTTTAGATAATAATGATTTTAATGGTACAAATTTTACCAATTAACCAATAGCTAGGGGGATACGAAGTGGATTCATACCTTTCTCAAGATTATTTGCGCGTAGGAAAGACGTATACAAAAGAAATCCAAAGAAATAATAATAATAGACATCACATTGTGCAAGGTATATAAAGCTATGAGATCCCTATTCTTTGGGACTGACAGCCATACAACGTTGAAACACCGTTTCTCTTACGATCACAGAAGTTAACGGGAATCACGAATCTAACCGAAATTTGAACTCAGCTCTTCAATTAACAAACCTGAGTCATTGTTCATTACACCCACACGTACATCCAATCTTACAGCATGTGGTATTCCCGAGCAGACATCCATCTAGGTACTGACAAGACTCGACGTTGCTTAACTTCAGTGATCGTAAGAGAAACGGTGTTTCAACGTTGTATGGCTGTCAGTCCCAAAGAATAGGGATCTCATAGCTTTATATACCTTGCACAATGTGATGTCTATTATTATTATTTCTTTGGATTTCTTTTGTATACGTCTTTCCTTCCGGGTCCCAACAAGAGAACTAAGGTCAGAAATGGCTTCATGATATTTTCCACATTTTTGTAAAGAAAAAAACAAAAAAAACTAAGATCACATACATTTTACATAGATTAAGGTCTTCGTAATGTGTGATCTGTACTTGTGAGCACAATGTTTTGTATTTCTTTAAAGCATGGGCTACCAGGAATTGCGTCAATGAGTCTATCGGAACCATTTCCAATTATTCCGTGGGATTCAACTACAACTGGAATTACTGATGTCCTCATCTGCTACAGTCTTGAGATTTCTACTTTGAGATTCTTGTATTTTTCTTATTAAGAAGATCTTCAAAGGACTTTTTTCATTCTGATACATTATATTATTATTATTATTATTATTATTATTATTATTATTATTGTTGTTGTTATTGTTTTATTTCTTTTGGTTTCTGGTGTATACTCATTTCTTTCCGGGTCCCGACCAGAGATCTAAGCTCAGAAATCGCATCATGGCATTTTCCACCCGGCAGTTTTGAAAGAAATTGCACATATTTTACATAGATAGAGCCCTTCGTAAAGTGTGGGCTGTACTTGTGAGTACACTTTTTTGTATTTCTTTAAGGCGTGGGCTACCAGGGACCCTTTAATGAGTCTATCTGAAACTTTTCCAATCAAACCGAGGGCTCCAACTACAACTGGAATTGTTGATGTTCTCATGCGCCACGTTTTTGAAATTTCGATTTCAAGGTCCTTGTATTTTGATAGTTTTTATTTCCTTTGATTTCTGGCGTTTACACATTTCTTTCCGGGACCCGCCCAAAGACCTAAGGTTAGAAATGGCATCATGACACTTTCCACTGACAATATATATATATATATATATATATATATATATATATATATTACATAGATAAAGCCTTTCGTAAAGTGTGGGCTGTACTTGTGAGAACAGCTTTTTGTACCTCTTTGAAGCAGTGACTTCCGGGAATCCCTTCAATTAGTCTACTGCAATCTTTTCCAACCAATCCTAGAGCTCCAACTACAACAGGGATTGTTGATGTTCCCATTTTTGAAATTTCGATTTCATTTTTTGAGATTTCTATTTCAAGGTCCTTGTATTTTGACAGCTTTTTGAATATCTTCAAAGATACATTGCAGATGATCAATCGTTTCTGGATATTTATCACAGAATCTGCATTTTAGGCTAACACAATATTATTATTATTATTATTATGATTATTATTATTATTATTATTGTTATTATTATTATTATCGTCTGTTGTATACAAATTGCCTTCCAGGTCCCAACGAGAGATCTCGGGTCAGAAAAAGCTTACTGACATTTTCCACTAATCATTTTTGTTATTTTATATTATTATTATTATTATTATTATTATTATTCGAGCTTTTGAAACTTCAAATCCGATACATGATGTTAATTGTTGGATTGTGAATAGAAAAAAGCTGAAAACTGCAGCATTTTTCCAGTATCATTCCAGACCCCCATACACGAGAACTGTCGGGGTCACAGTTTGTTATTGAATCACTAATTTTTCGAGTTTTGATTGTATTTTTTTCTTTTTTTTTCTTTTTTGTTTTGTTTTGTTTTGTAGCGTTTCTAAGTGGGACAGTTATTATATTCAGCGTCATATTTCGCCGCTTTCTCAGTTCTCAGACGACCGTCCAGGGATTTTTCCATATTTCCAATTTCCTGTTGTCCGCTGGTACAACCATGTCTATAACCTGGCAAATTTTTTTCTCTCTTGTTCACGGCTATCGGAATCGTTCTTACTACTTAGATTATATACATTGGTTGATGTTATGCTTTTCATCTTCTAAGACAGACTTTGTTTATCTTCATTTTTTTTTGTATCTTACAAATCTTCTGTGTCCTGAATAGTCGATTATTTTTTTTTTAGATTTAAGTGATAAGAACATTATTTTTAGGTCACGTCTTGTGACTTCAGACAATAAACCGATTACTTGTTCTTTTTATCGACAGACTATATCCAATATTTTTTTAAGTGTCCTCGCTGTTCCAAGCAGGCATACTTTTTGTATTGACTCTATTTCCAGATCACAATCCAATATCTGCAAGTTGTTTTCCATGTTTTTGTAAATAATAATCACCAATGCTGTAATTACTTTCTTTGCTTGTCCGCCTCGAAATTTAATACCGTAAATCATTGTGATTTTTAGATCTCATTTTCCTTCTTTTCCTTTCTCAGCTCAAATGTATAAGGGACTTCTATCAGGTTATTCAGAATGATTATATCTAGTTTATGGTGCTTTAAAGTTTTACTGTCTGGATCGGAATCTCCCACAGGTTTTTTTTTTGGGGGGGGGTCTTTTAACGTTTCTATTCATCTCTTTTATGTTGATATATTTATAATACTTGCGCTGCTACATTCAAACACGTTCTTTTTATACAGTTTTCAATGAATAATGCCAGCAAATTTAACATATTTTCATTTCTTGTACATCATCCTGAGCCATACATGTACATTCTGATACGATGCAATTTCAAAAATAATTAATGGACTTTTAATTTTGAACTAGAAGATATTGCTTTAAGGCCAATAAAAGCTCGCTTGACTGTAGCCTAGTGGTCTAAAGCATGTCACATCATGCAGTAGTTTCTCCCAAAAAGCGGGAGCAGGTTCGAATCCTGTTGGAGAACACATTTTTTTTTAAGTTTATTCGATGTTTTTAAACAATACCCCACTGCTCCAACGGTCAGTTGTCCTATATTTACTTTCTCAACAAACTTTCAAATTTTTGTACTTTAAATTATTGTAGTTGTCAGTTTTCTACATTTTTTTTTTTTTTTTTTGCTTTTAATTTACATTTCAATTTTACAGAAGATTCCTATCTGGCAGCAATTTTTTTTTCTGTTTGTCCAAAATGACTATATCTCGTTTATTGTACTCTAAAGTTGTAACTATCTGTTTTCACTTTGCTATTCTCCAACACGACCCTCTGCTTTATGTTTACATGTTCATAATACTTGCCACTAACCCCGTACTTTTTACACAACATCCAATCATGCCTTCATTTCTTATACTCATTCTGAGCCATGCACTTGCATTCTGATGCAATATGTCTGACAGTTTCATCTATCTCCCCACACCTTCTACATAACGCTGAATCAACCTTAGCAACATTCACCTTTATCTAGTTTATTTGCTATTCCTAAGTTATCATTAATAATCCCTCAGTGAACCTAAAACTTTAGAGATTTGAGTTATAAGAGAAATAAATGAGAATAGGCATGGCACGTGGAACCAGAACAATCTACTCGAGTAGACGAAATAAAGTGTTCGATTCGAAATTCCAATCATCTGAATAAGGCCGGGGCGTACAACGGCCGAAAAATTGTGAATATGGCAATGAAGATGAGGATAACTGTCCGAATAATGTAAATAATCGTAATACTTCATCTCAGAGATATAGATAGATAATGACTATGACTTCACGTCTCCATATCGACATAATCCCTCTCAGAATTCTGGCTATCCCAAGCAGTGCCGTTTTCTAAAGTATCTCAGTTCGAATCAGAGTCACAACTTTATTATTTTATGAACAGAATGGCAGGAGAGTTCCATAAGATTCATACTAAGCTGTTTGATTAATTCTTACTTGATGATAATTAACTAACGGAAAATTCCAACATGGGCATTTAAAATATTGGAAGAGTTACGTCAAATATTTTGTTCATTACTATTATTATTATTAAACAAAATGGCTAACGTAACTATTTCAAAAATTTTTCAACACTTAAAGAAGAGCACAAATTAAAAAGGAAAACGAAAAAAAGATGCAATGTTTGAAAATCTTCAACAGTTTTTCGGCACTATGTCTTCTTCAAGTTATGTTTAAGATCTGTATACAAATATAAAAATATTATTAAAATTACAAAAATTATAAGGCTTTGTACAAACGTCGCTTGTCTTGAGGAAAACGGCTGTAGTGGTAATCAACGCGTCAAATCGCATTAAACACAACCAGCGCGAATCGCATGCGATTGTAACGTGCGTAATATGTCGAAATATTGTTGAACATTGTCAAACAGTCAGTCAGTTATGTGCTATGCGTGATACACACTTAGGCGATCATGTATCTTTCGATACATGACTGACGAGGCAGATTTTTTTCCCGCAGTAGGTTGTCTTTTATTTCTGCGGTAGTCCAGTTGCCATCCAAGGCTATAGAACCCATAGATGTGGGGTTGGGAGAAGACGAGGATTCATACCTTTCCTAAGGGTATTAGCGCGTAAGTGAATGTAATGGATTCGACTGGAATTCGAACTTGGCTCTCCGCTTTCTCAATCCGAGCCGCTATCCATTACTCCACCGAGTCTATTTTTTTCTTAAATCGTGCTTTTCTCTATGTGTTGTTGTATTATTATTATTATTATTTCCTTTGATTTCTGGGGTTTACACATTTCTTTCCGGGTTCCGCGCAGGGACCTAAGGTTAGAAATGGTATCATGACACTTTCCACTGACAAAAAAAAATTACATAGATAAAGCCCTTCGTAAATTATTATTATTATTATTATTATTATTATTATTATTATACATTTTGGAGTTTAAAATATCAAAATCTTATTTATATCTCTAAATTCGAGATTTGGTCAATCAATTTGAATCAGCAATTTCCAACTAATACAAATTATTTATTCATGACAACAGTTCCAATATCACCATCAGGTAAGACATTTGGCTTATTCAGAAATCACGTCTCACCTGTATTTTAAAAAATAATCAGTCACTAAATAAAAATGTTTTGCTTAGAATCCAGTGTTTATCTCATTCGACAAATTCCCAATCGAAAGGCTAAGACAAAGCTGCTTCCTGCAAACAGAGACAATCGTCAAATAAGCTTCACAAAGTAGAACACAAACAAATCTTACCTTAAATTGAAATTGATTGAATTTAATGTGCATGGTTTCGGAATTGACTGAAAGCAAAGTGAAGTCGATTCGTAAGATCCGATGCTTTCTAGGAGTAATTCAATCAACAATTAAAATCTAATTAAAATTAATTCAATTTACCGGCGAAATTAATTTTGTTAAAATTTCGATCCAAATTCAATGAAGGTAAGTGTATAAAAAAGAAAGAAATCAAAACAAGCAGTATAGCTACGCACACAGATGTACAGATATATGCGAACGCATGCGTACGTGTGTTCAAATATTGCTTTTATTTTATCTTATTTTTGTTTTTTAATGCTAACTCTTTGCTTTCGGTGATCACGTGATATGCTTTCTTAGGATCGAATCAAGTCGTGTTAGAAATGTCTGCTTACTTTTTCTCCAATGTCTGCTCACCTCCAGCTCCAGACAAAAAACTTTATCGACGCCTTTAGACTGCCGTAAAAAAAACAAAAATGAGATCTGTTGATTTTTGTTTTTTGTTTTTTGTTTTTTTCTCATGTTGGTCGATCTTATCAGGGCTAAATTTTTGGCTAAGCTTATATTTTCTGCTCATTTCCATTTTTCACTTATCTTTTTTTATTATTCATTTCTGTTTCTTTTGTCTATTCATTTATTCGGAGACAAGGATTTTGCATCCAAGATAAATAAAACTTAACCATTACTCTTGACCAAAAAACATACAATTCTGTAAAAAAAACATAAAAACGTATCTAAAATCAAGTGACATACGAAAATTATGTCTCCCAATTCGAAACCCTCTTCAAAATACACAGTGATGATGTAATGAACACGGAAAGAACTCCGTAATGAGTTCGCGTAAATTGATGGCAAACCAGGTATTGCCAAGGCCGAAAGTGTGGCGTACCTAGGAAGGACCGAACTCACTTTTGTCGTAATTGATCTAAAGAGATAAGCTTGTTATCCATTACACCAAGCCGAGGTGCCCGACGTAAAAGATATTATTGTGGCAAACAATACTTAAAGTAGGTACCTCCACAGATTCACGTAACCTAAGTTTTAAAATGGATTTTTAAAAATGAAAAATATTTCTTGAAGCTTTTATTTTAGTTTTAATTTGAAACCGATAGATCAAATGTAATATTTCCAATAAGCAAAATACTTTGTTGTATTTAAATTGATTGGAAGGAGTTTTCGTTTTGAAATTGCTTAATTTTTTTTATTTTAATACCATTATTAGCCAACTGCCATCTTTATTAAAAAAAAATTCCAAAAATAAAATATATTTTTCTGGAACTTTATTTGAGGAATATTAACTGATTTAATGTTGAATTAATCTGATTTGAAACAAAAATTATTTAATTAAAGTTTAAAATATCGCACAAATCCATTTTAAGGCGTGGTAGGTGTTTATTTAATCTGTTAAAATGTTGACAGATTTGTAACAGATTTATGTTTATCTAATGTTGTTCTACAGGGGCTTTATCCGTAAAAATATAATGAACAAATAACGTGAAATTCTTTTTATAATTTTTAATTATTCAGTAATATTAAAAATTTAGGAAAATATTCCCCGTAATTTAATATTTTATTGAATTTTAGATACTTTGGATTTAAATTTACTATTGTTACTCTGGGCAGATTTTCAGTAGACGGGGTTCGATTTTACAAAAAAAAATGATTTAAATTCTCTAAGTTCTGCTTTTAATTAATATAGTCTCTAAAAATTATCTCGTTGAATTTCTCGGGTTTTCAGAAAATTAAGTGGGAGTGTAAGAAATATAAGAAATTATTTTAACCAAGATTTTGTAAAAGAAAAAAACATTTCTAAAATAATTACATTTATTTGTTAATAAGTTCTGAAAGTTTCATTAAAATCCGAAAATTATTTGATTTTTGCAAATATTTCAAAATCAATGTATCCTTCACCACAAAAAAGATGGTAAAATTTGCTGTGTTAATTTATAGTCCATTCGCTGAGGCAAAAAGACAAAAATTTTAACCAAAATTTCAAGAAGGATTAGAAAATATTAAATAATCAAAAATACTTTATTCTTTCCTCTTAATAATAACATAAAAATTTCGACGATAAAATCTAGTTTTTATCAAGTTTGGAACATTTTTTCCATCATAGTATAATATTTTTTCAGCGATTTTGTGGATTTTGTAGTGACCTAAAATACTGGTTTCGACATTAAAAACCCAGTAAGGTTTCACATATTGTAAAATCAGCCAATCCAACGTAGTATTTTTAATTAATCATTTTTTTATATCCTTTCATAGTTAAATCGCCTGATTGATTATGTCGTGTTTGTCGGTCTGTAATCTTCATTTTTTGTTCTCTGTAAAAACAGTGTTTCAGTTGATATGTTCTCCGACATTCCTAAGATGTACGTTGCATCCGATAAAGTAAAAATAAGAGTCTTAAAATATAGTGATTAGAATTATAATATAAGACTAAAGAACACATCTACTCACAAGCTGTGGTTAAAAATAAATAATGACGTTTTTTCATAGGATTTCCAAAACAAAACAAAAATACGGCAAGCAATTCATTTTCTAATATTTACATTATTCGGACTATTGATCTCATCTTTGTCGCCATATTTATTACAACGTTTCGGCCGTTGTACGCTCCGGCCTTTTTCAGGTGGCTGGAATGTCGAACTGAACCCTTTATTTCACTCACTGGGGTAGACTGTTCTAGTTCCACGTGCCATGTTTAATGGATGTTAACCGGGTATTGAAATCACAATCTTTGGGTCCTGTCACTGGATCTAACCAACGCCTTTATGCACTGTGCCATGTGTCCTCAAGACTAAGGCAGTGGAGAACTTGGAGAGGTGAATTAACAGGAGATAACTGATAAATGACATCCAAACTAAAACAGTCTACCCCAGTGAGCGAAATAAATGGTTAAGTTCGACATTCCAACCACCTGAAGAAGGCCAGAGCGTACAAAGGCCGTAACGTTGTGATAAATATGGCGACAAAGATGAGGACAATAGTCCGAATAACGTAAATAGTGTACAGAATACCTCATCTCAGAAATATAGACAGATACTGAAAGGCCGAAGCGTTGTAATAAATATGGCGACAAAGATGAGGACAATAGTCCGAATAATGTAAATAGTGTACATAATACCTCATCTCAGAAATATAGACATATACTGAAAGGCCGAAGCGTTGTAATAAATATGGCGACAAAGATGAGGACAATAGTCCGAATAATGTAAATAGTGTACATAATACCTCATCTCAGAAATATAGACAGATACTGAAAGGCCGAAACGTTGTAATAAATATGGAGACAAAGATGAGGACAATAGTCCGAATAATATAAATAGTGTACATAATACCTCATCTCAGAAATATAGACAGATACTGAAGGGCCGAAACGTTGTAATAAATATGGCGACAAAGATGAGGACAATAGTCCGAATAATGTAAATAGTGTACATAATACCTCATCTCAGAAATATAGACAGATACTGAAAGGCCGAAGCGTTGTAATAAATATGGCGACAAAGATGAGGACAATAGTCCGAATAATGTAAATAGTGTACATAATACCTCATCTCAGAAATATAGACAGATACTGAAGGGCCGAAACGTTGTAATAAATATGGCGACAAAGATGAGGACAATAGTCCGAATAATATAAATAGTGTACATAATATCTTATCTCAGAAATATAGATAAATTCATTTTCTTTCTTTCACTTCCCTTTTTTTTTCCTTTTTTTTTTTTTGCCTGTTTTCCTTATGCAATTCAGCAAATATCTTTTAGATTTTACGCATCCCCAAACCTTCCCAAAATATTTATCTACGAATAAATTATCCTATTTAGATATCCGTTGGCGGCGTTTCCTAATGATGCTCGTGATTGCTGTTGAAACCCAGGTAAAAAGCCATTATTCGAAATGCTGATTTTCCAGGAAAACAAGTTCTATTCACTTGCAGTGACATACTATTCTCTTTTATAAGTTTATAATTTTATCTGTGACGAACTTTCTTAGATAGATAGATAGATAGATAGATAGATAGATAGATAGATAGATAGATAGATAGATAGATAGATAGATAGATAGATAAAATTATTTGTACTGTTCAATAAAAATAGTTTTGTGTATAATTAAATTTTAATTTGGTAAATAAAAAAAAACAATATATTGATACATTTACTCCGAAACCATCTTTTAACTATGCGTACTATTACCGTCCTTACCTTCCAAGGCTAGAGGCACCAGTCTACCTTCCTATTTAACTCATAAATAGGTCGAAGGGAGAAGCTGTTTCATTTCTGCTGAAGTGAACGTAACAAAGCAGTACTGAATTTGAACTGATTTATTAAACTTTTATATAAACAAATTTTCACTTCAAACGGTATGCTTATTTTATCAATTGAAAATTTCCATTCGCATTTCATACAAAAGAGTTCACATTGGTAATTACGTTCGTAAGGATGACTACGATGAATTAGAACTGTAAGTCGTGGCATAGTTGCCCAAGGAAATTAAAATGAAAAAATACCGACTTTTCACGTTTCTAAATAATTTTTTTATACGTATAACCAAACTGGTGACATCCTCATAACCTAAGGTTGGCGTCCAAGGTATATGCATCACCAACTCTACTCTCGTCACGCAACTTTTAAACTAACCTCATCTTTGTAAACTAACTTCAGTTTCAATTTCAAAACTTTATTTAACATCTAAATTCAATCTTTCATGTCTTCCTCCGTGGTCACGTGTCAAGGGGATACATTCTTCCGCTTCTCGTTATGCTTTCTACCCCTTCTGTCCGCCGCCTCACCTCGTCAAGTCTTCTCCCACTGTCATTCCAGGTGTGTCTCTGCGGAGCTGTCTGGTGAAAAGCCAATCTTTGCTATCAACGGCCAGGTTCATAATGTGCTCGGCTAACGCGTCTTCTGGGATTCAATGCAATCAAGCTGACGCCGCCGTTGGTCAGTTGAACTGGAAATATGAGCGCCGACGCCAGAAAGTGAGCAGGAAATAAAATCATTTTTCAATCAACAAAAAATGACAGGGAAATAGTTTAAGAGCAAGCTCGCCGTGTTATTTCACTAAATGTTTTAATTGCTAAAGTTTTGTAAAGGAAAAAAATATTAGCGGCAATTTTGAGATCTCCACATAATTTATTATACCGTTTTACAGCCAGGTTGCATTCGGGCACTTTGAGTATGTCAAAGAAGTACAATAAATAACCACTGAATTCTTAATGATGCATGTAAATAATAATGATAATAATAATAATAATAATCTATGATCTTTCTCGCCTGTGGAGTTTGAAGAATGTGTAGCAGTGAATACAGGCCGTTAGCCTTATATATCCTTTTAGTCTTTTCACTCCAAGCAAGATGATAATGCTACTGGGAAGCCGGAGGGGTTGTTACATGCAGCGAAAGCAAATGAGAAGACTTTAATGAGGAAAAGTGAGGAGAGGAACAATAAAAGAAGTTACAGGAAGACGGTAGATGACGATTGTGATTGTATTTAATTTTTTGAAGACTGTATTTTTTCAGAAAAGCAAACAACCGGAAGGAATTTCCACAGGCGAGAAA
This sequence comes from Acanthosepion pharaonis, assembly GCA_903632075.3. Taxonomy (NCBI): domain Eukaryota; kingdom Metazoa; phylum Mollusca; class Cephalopoda; order Sepiida; family Sepiidae; genus Acanthosepion; species Acanthosepion pharaonis. The sequence goes on along the minus strand of CAHIKZ030004366.1, from coordinate 494,493 downwards.
GAAACTATCCGAATAAAACACGTTTGCATCAAATTATTTTAACAATAAAACCGTGCGACCCAGTTGCCAATCTAGTAGCAAGCTTAAATTCATGCAGTCGATGCACTAAAGAAAAAAGATAATCAAGGACAGTCACCATGAAGATATTTGTAAAAAAGACAGAGGGGAGCCACGCCATGTCGGTGGGAAATTGACTGAAGACAGAATACCGGGTCATGACCGATAATATTGCAGGTCCTTCTTTTGAATTTTGTCAAGAATCTAGAGATAAGTAGTAGAAGTACCAGATATTGGGTTAGCCTAATATAAGCCAGTGTCTGCAGGCTGTTAGTTTAGATGGGGGGACGCATCAGAGACTGATCAGCTCTGATAGGGTCGATTTGGTGAGGGGAGTATAATTTTTGAAAGACCCGAAACTGCCCAATGACCCAATTCAGACCATAACTGACGACGCCCCCTATCGATAAAGAGCATATATTCAAAGCAGATCCTTCTTTTGAATTTTGTCAAGAATCTCGAGATAAGTAGTAGGAGTACTAGACCAGATATGGCAGCAATATTCAATGCTCGGGTGAATGGTAAAGCTATAAATGTGCAAAATGAATTTCAACGAGAAAAACTGTCTGACACGACACAGGGAACCAACTTTCCTAGCAGTATACCTCTCAATTGTTTCAATATAATAATTCCTCTTTGTCAATGGAAAACGTGAGTCCAAGAAGGCGCAGAGTGTCGCTTTCCTGGTGTTTAGTATCATATATGCTGTTGGCAGACAGAAATGCCATTATGTGGGACTTAAATGAATGAAGATTTGTTTTGAAGGCATTCAAATTTACAAGTCATTCTTTGCCCCAGTTAACCACCGATTGGATGTCCTTTTCAAGAGCAGTTAACAGTTTTAACTACGACCAGAGGATCTGAAAATAAATGGTAAAAAATAAAAAATAAATTCTGTTGTAACCTAGGGAAAGTTACTGAATATAATAAACACACGAAGGTTGGTAATGAACGATAATACTTAGGACAAGAACAACACATATAAGATTCGCCAGCGGCGCGTAGAAGTAGTCAACTAGTAGAAGTGAGTCAAGTAAATTCCACAATGAATCTCCAACTGCAGAATATATACCAACCGCCCCTCGCGGTCAGATGTGGCACAAGGCCGAATTTAATGTAGGGTATGCGAGCCCGTAGGCTCGGACAAAAATTCCCTGTAGACCCCGTATAAAATGGAGTCGGCTAGCTGCTTCCTGAGACGAGACTCTGCCCTTCGACATAGTTTGGGGATCCTCTCTGCCCGGAGGCGGAGAGTTTGACCAGCACAGCTGGAGACGAATCTGCAACTGCAGACCAACATACAGTATTTACTACTGTATTTATGTGAATGGGGACATACACATTATCGTCCGTAGGTATGCTACCACAAAAAGAAAGAGAAGCTAACAACGAGATACAATGGTGCTTTATAGACAGTTTGAGAAGGACAGCAAAACCATAAAGACAAACGATTTATGGGATTGCTTGAGGAAAGGCTACTTGAAACGCGATAATGCATAATGAAAGCATAATGTTAGCTGCCCAAAGCCACGTCATGAATAATAATTCTCTCTGAACGAGCATCTATTACACAGTAGATTCGGACCATTCGTGTGGCGAAAGGAGGTGAAAAATGCCACGGGAATGCAAGCACAGAAAGAATACAAGCGCTGTCATGATAAATTAACCTCTCATCTGTACTGGTGCCGATGTAGGAAGTATGAAATTGAGGTCGACGAGTAATGGTATTGTTACAACCCAAGGAAAAGACTGCTAACAAACCAAGTCAAGATCTTGTTGGATTTCAACATACAAACAGACCGCATACTCAATGCCTAACTAGAATTCACCGTAATTGACAAGGACACATGAAAATGAGTCTTCGTTGATTGTGATTGTTCCTGTTTATCATAATACCAAGGACAAAGAAATTGACAAGATTAAAAATATACCGACCTCTGGATTAAAGAAGCTAGAATGTGGGTTGTTCAGTCCACCGTTGTCCCAATTGTCACTGGGGTGTTAGGATCAATACTACCGAACTTTAAAAAGTCTTACATCTCCTATTAAGACTATCCATGAATACTTGACAACGTTATATACTGGCACAGAACAACAGGAACGCCACAAATAACATCATAAATAGAGGCAAATTTGCTGAAATAAACCACAAAACGAACAAAAACTAAAATTGCAAATATCAAGCCGTATATACCGATGACTTCAACTCTTAAATAAATAGATCGACCCAATGGCTTGTTCACAGCAAAGCAACCAAACAGTTTCCTAAACCGAAATTGTACCAACAAAAGATTATAGTGATTGTCTGGTGGTTCGCCATTGAGTGAGCAGGAAATAAAATCATTTTTCAATCAACAAAAAATGACAGGGAAATAGTTTAAGAGCAAGCTCGCCGTGTTATTTCACTAAATATTTTAATTGCTAAAGTTTTGTAAAGGAAAAAAAAACATTAGCGGCAATTTTGAGATCTCCACATAATTTATTATACCGTTTTACAGCCAGGTTGCATTCGGGCACTTTGAGTATGTCCTAATCTTGTAACCCAATGGCAGAAATATATATATATTCAGAGATTCTATTTTGATTGATTTAAACACTGTTCTTGTACATTAACTCCGGAATAAATGTTGATTCTAAAATTGGACATTATTTTCCGGACGGTTTATCTAATTAAGAGATAGATAGATAGATAGATAGATAGATAGATAGATAGATAGATAGATAGATAGGGACAGAATACAATAGATAGATAGATAGATAGATAGATAGATAGATAGATAGATAGATAGATAGAATGTAATCGATCTTGACAGAGTATCATTACCGGAGTTTAACCCCAGTTTGTGGATAAAATGCACATTCAGTTAAGCAACCTGAGACCAGCACTGGTTAATCAACAAAGTCCAATTGTGCTTCATGTCAATGCAAGGCCATATGTGACCAGGATAACCATGTTGAAGCTCACAGATTTGGGATCGTATACTTTGTTACATCCACTATATTACCCTGAATTCTCGCCCACTGATTACAACATTTTTAACCATTTTGACAATTTTTTTAAGCCAAAAGACATTTTGTTGCATAGAAAATGTGGAAACTACATTCAAAGATTACTTGAAGCAAACTTTTAGAGTTTTATCTTTCGTCTGTGCATTGAATATTGCTGCCATATCTGGTATGATGCTTCAACTATATATCTGTATATTCTTGACAAAATTCAGAAAATGTAATCGATCCTGACCTGGCATCTTTCACTTCCTGTAACCACCTGCGTCCTAATGGCATTGTCGCCTTGATTGGAATGAAACGATTAAAAAATTTGCATAACTCACCTTGTAACCCAATGGCAGAAATGTATATATGTTTAGAGTTCCTATTTTGATTGATTTAAACACAGTTTATGTACATTAATTCTGCAATAAATGTTGATTCTAAAGTTGGACATTATTATCCGAACAGTTAATCTAATAGATAGATAGATGTGGGCATACTGAGATAGATAGATAGATAGATAGATAGATAGATAGATAGATAGATAGATAGATAGATAGATAGATAGATAGATAGATAGATAGATAGATAGATAGATGTGGTCATACTGAGATAGATAGATAGATAGATGTGGGCATACTGAGATAGATAGATAGATAGATAGATAGATAGATAGATAGATAGATAGATAGATAGATAGATAGATATCGACCGACTGCGGCAGACTTCATTCTCTCAAAACCATTTTTAACCATTTATCTGAGAAAGCGGTTGTAGAAAGCAAATGGTTTAGATATTTCTCAGTGGGATTTTGCGCCATGCATGGCATCCATAAGCGGCATGGATGTGCTCGTAGCATAGCGGTTATCGACGTTGAAAGTTGTATCGGCATGCAGAGTTCAAATTCTAGCCGGATTCGCTCCATTCATTTTCGCGGAAATTCCCTTGCAAAAGGTATAAATCCTTCACTTCTCCCTGCCACCTATGGTTTAAATAATAATGCTCACTGGTTTCAACTCCGAGGGCGTGGAAGCCTAACAATGATGGATTATATTTGTCAAAGATTTCATAAAACATAAAAAAACTTCAATAATGGACAGTATGATTGTGGCAATGGAGAATCGTTGCAATTTGATGCTTTCCTCACCCGTTTTATTTTATGTGCCTTGGTTTCAGAGAGAGACAAGCCACCATTTATGAAAAACGATGCCAATTATGTCCCCCACTAAAATACAGCTAATCAAATGAAACCTGAAGAAACCTGAAGAAAATCGTCTCTCGAGGAGTGATGCAACGTTGAGGTCCCAACTGAAGAACTGCCGATAGACCACTAGAATAAAGAGACGGAACATAATAAAAATGGTCGTCATAGAGCTGAATTTCGCATGAGTCAGAATGTTCCGTATAGATTTTGTTTATAATTAATACAAAAAGTAAACATATACCCCGTTTACTTTTTCTATGTGTCGTGTCTCACTCAGGACGTTAGTAATCCTGACTCTCTACAATTTCCTAGCTTTTGTAGGTATTTGTAAATTTTGTTTTTTTACTATCTTTCCTGTGGTATGCAATCAAAATAAAAAAAAGCCAAGCAAAGAAAAAAAAACGCGCTTCCTTTATACAGCCGAGGACCAACCATAATTTGCATGCGAATGACGATACAACGAGATTTCGCGTTAACTGTCCGAGACCGCCTGGCATAAAACATGGGCGCCGCCATTTTGGTTCTTTTAACCGTTGAGCAGCTGGATTTTGCACAACGCACAGATTCGTGGGCGTTTCCAAGGTAAGCCGTTTTCACAATTTTCCCCACATCTCCTAATCCCTGTTCTGCCAAGTATTTATATAATTTCGTTAGGTAGGTTATGCGCTTTTTCCTCTGTCTCTCTTACATTCTACATCCCTATGTGAGTTTCAAATTTTCCAAGTCCTCTTTCCTCATTATGCATCATAAAATTTTCTCTTTTTGATGTTAAGTATCCCTTTTTCTTCCCATTCTTATCTAAAATTTCGCCGTTGCTCACATGTTCACTCCGTGGTATTCTCAGCATCCTACTGTAGAATCTTATTTCTGTTGCTTCAAGCCTCTTCTTCATTTAAAATGGTAGATAGAGATCCATTTTTCACAAGAGTCAGAATGTTAGTCATGGATTTTGTTTATATTGAGTAAAAGCGGTAGAAATTGGTTCGGTTTACTTTTGAATGAAAACAGTAATGTCTGCAAATAACCGCCAAAAAGATGACCGATTTTGTAGTGTTTTACCTCTCTGAGTATTGTAAATCCCACCGGAAAAGCTGAAAAATCCTGGCTTTTACCTGGACGACCAGTAGCAACCAAAACGTAAAAACATGCCTATTCCAGGTTCCTGAACGAATTATTCTTGAAGCATTTTAAGCATCAGCTTTGATTTTAATTACTGAAATTCTTTATGTTAAGTAATCCACCAGTAGCAGTGGTTTACCTACTTCACGCCGCTGGCGAGTATTGTATTTTGTTGATGTTATAAAAATTACCATTTCAACCTCCGTTTTTTTTTGTAATTCCTCATTCAGCAACCTTTTCTAGGTCACAACAATATTTGTGGTTAATTCGGAATATTGATTTTCAGGCTGAATTTGTAAATATATTTCAGTGAGATCCAGCTTGGAAACTATTTCTTCTGGACTTGGTAATGGTTAATCATGTGTTTCAAGGCAACTATTTAATCCAGTCGAGAAATCCACGCAAACACATATTTTATCATTTATGTACACTGCTGGTGCAGGCCATTTTGAATGATTTATTTTATGCAATATACTAATTTACTTGTTCTAATGCTGCGAATGGTGCACTCTGTTTCAGCTTAAATACTGGCATTGAACCTTTTTATTTATTTTTTCTTACTTGAAAATTTGCCTTGAATTTTGAACACTGACCCAGTTCATCAGGAAAATATTTTTTTTTAATTCTTCCGTCAGATTTTCGCTCTGACTTTTTAAATTATTTACTTGTCCACTTACATTTTTACAATAAGCATTTATCAGCAAATCTCACAGTTCGAACAGTTCCATCCAGTCTGTATCGAATAGATTCATCACATTTCTTAGAACATGAGCTTTTATTACCTGCTCATTTTGAAAATAAACATCACGTTAATTCTCCTCCCCACCACACCAAAAAAAAGTATTTTCTTGCCAGAAACTGAAGTTACGACTTTCTAAGTGCTTTTTAATAAAGGTTTTCCAATTTCTTTCCATGTGGTTTCTTTCCATTTAGTTACGTTTGTTGGTGTAAATATATTTCTAATTGCCCTGGACGGGTCTAGTTTCCTACCATTTTTGTCAATAATTTGGCCCAGGTATTTCATTTTTGGCAAAAACAATTCACATTCTTCTTCACTAAGCTTGAATCCGTATTCTCTTAGTTTTTGCATAATTGTTTTGACATGCCCATGTTGTTCTCTTGACAAACTCTTGATCAAAATATTGTCTAGATATACCACTGTGAAATCACAACCCACGAGCATGGTATCCATGGCTTGTTGAAAAATAGCAGGTGCCACCTTTATATCAAAAGGATGTCGAGTAAACTTATATAAACCTCTTTGCATATTTATGGTTATTAATTCAAACGTTGATTTTTCAATCTGTATTTGTAAATATATTTCAGAGAGATCCAGCTTTGAAAAAATTTCTTCTGGACTTGGTAATGGTTAATCGTGTGTTTCAAGGTAACTATTTAATCAAGTTGGGAAATCCACGCAAACACGAATTCTGGCAAGCTGATACCGAATAAGAAAAAAGTCGAACATACGATACAAAAAACTGGAAATAAATTTTACAAAGTGTTTGAAAAGGTTTTTTTTTTTTTACCGAATGTATCAGATGAGGAAACGATATTGGGAAGTTAGAACTATCGTCAAAAGAATCGGTAGGATGATATATTTAGTCATAGGACCGAAAATGGTGCACAAAAGGCACTTGAATCACACAAAAAGTAGGCATATAGATGAAGAGAACGATACTCCATTGGATATTGAGCCTATCGAATATCATTTGATGTGCTCATTCCTTGAAAAGCTTCTGAGACAAAAATCAAAAAAAGTCAAAGTAAGAGGAAAAGAACGAATACAGAGAGAATCGACATTAATCCGAAAAGGAAAAGATATTGTCTCTGTACAGAATAAATCTAAAAAGGGGTGGGGGGGTATATACCTTACCTATGAACACTAATTTTTATGTCCCAATCCTCATAAATACGTTGGATACTACTATAAGTGAAGGTAATATGCTGTCTAAGTAGTCCACCATTTTCAGTGGTTTACCTAGTTCACGGCGCTGGTGAGTATTTTATTTTCTTGATGCTATAAAAGTTACTATTTCATTTCCAACCTCCGCTTTAGTTATTTCTCATTCAGTAACCCTTTCTAGGTTACAACACTTACCATAGAAGTAAACATCGGATTAATAATCCAACTCTGAACTCTTCAGAAAGGTCTGATGATAGAGCTACAATTAGCGAATGGGACAGAATCTAAAAGGCCACTACATGAAGAGGAGACTTTAAGCAACAGAAAAGCGGTTCTAAACGATGCTGAGAATATTAATGATAGAACATATATCGGAAAAATAAATAGGAAGTTGATGCCTGCGATCTCGAACTTTTGCGGGACTATAATACTAGAAACAGCTAAAGATGGGGGCCACTTGGTAATGTATTATCATGAAATTTCTCCAGTTCGGGAAAAAGCGACATCAGGTCCGATATGAAGGTTAAGAATGTAAACAAGACAGCGAAGGAAACAAATGACAAATGCTATGTTTATAGAGATAAAAAAGAAGAATTTTATTTACAGTATAAACAACACTGACCTGTAGGCAAAAAAAAAAAATAATACATGAATTGCACTAATAATTAGTTTAAGTGCTATGTTGATTTTTCCCAAATATATAATAATGTGTTTTTTTGAGTTTACAAGCGGAACGAAAAGGATAACTCAGCTATTTTCAACTTCGCTGTTGTATTTTTTATATAAAAAGTTTAATACGACCACTTTGGGTCTTAATAACGGGCTGTTAAATTTAATTTAACTCTTTAAAATCTCGGCTTGCGCTGCAGGGTAATTAAAAAAAAAAAAGGAAAATTTTGGCTCACAAAACCGCATTCTTCGTGAAGAGACCTTTCGCTCCGATCTGTGTTTTTTCGTTGTCATGGAAATGTTCACTGCTGCTGCGGAATTTTTTTTCAGTTGAGGAATAACGGGAAGATGGCGTCACTCTCTCTTCTGCCTAAAGGGGCTTACCAAGAACCCGGGCCGATGCCTTAAAATGCTTTCCCGTAAGGCATGAACTCTTTCTTTTATGAGATCTCCAATGCACGGCTAATCGCAGACGAGACAATTTGCATACGTCCAAGAAGACCCTATATAGGCAAAATAAACAGATCCGTTACATTTTTTTTCCTTTTCCCGCTAGTATACAAAAAATCAACACATAATCAGACGATAAAAAAGTCTGCAATAAAAAAATCATTAAACTTGCAAACAGCACGTCTGCTAAAATTTTGACACTTGTATACAATATTTTTTTTTTTATTTTAATATAAAATACAGCGTATCTACAAAATAAGTGTACATACGTAAATATAACAAAATGTTTATCTTTATTATTTTTAATTGAATTTCCAACATATATGAACAACGAGGAAGTAAATGGAAACTAAAAGAGCACTTGTACTTAGAAACAAAAATTTACCGTTGAAATGTCTGTAACACATAATGAGAAAAGAGGGTTTGAAGAATTTGGCACTCACAGGACCTAATAAAGGACTGGTATAACAGAACAGAGACTGGGGGATATGTCGATGAAATGAACATTGTTTAATTCTACGAAAAATTGGATGTTTTGGAGAGCCATAATCGCCCACGTCCTGAAAGAATACAATTCGAAAATTACGAAATTCAACATTTAGTAGGTTTATATTCGTAGAAGTACACTAGTCTGCTGAATTATTGTCTTTTTATGTCAGATGAGTTCGTCCTCGCCTGTTATGTATGTGGGTGAAAGAAAGAAAGAAATTAAAAAATACAAAGATAATTTCCTTTTGAAAATGATACACACTGACTCTCGAGCAGTACCTACAGCTGCAACAAAACCCCATCTATACAGTAGGCCTATACCAACCGTCCCAGTAATCAAAAGATTCAAACCAAAATCTAGTCGATTGAATTTTTTTTTATTGAATTGTTGTCAATTCAAATATGATTACGCATGCGCAGTGAATTTATGCAGCCAAACATCCAAAGGTGAAACTCCGGCCATGGAAAAGGAGGTGGCATCAGAAATTAAATAAATTAGACTTGTTTTATAAGGGCACTGACGTTCATGCGTAGCGGTACATTTGGAGCGTGGAATTAAACATGGCAAAAAAAGAGAATTTTAATTCTAATTCGAAATTTGCCGCATT